>CM051271.1:21867711-22182711 GCA_027921565.1 Artemia sinica | reverse complement strand
AGTCTGCTGTGACTTCCAGTGTGACCCTCTCTTGAAAGGAAAGTTACAAGACGTTCCTATGACATGTATTCCGAGTGAATGTACTCTTTACACTAAAGATCAAAACTTTACGTTCATTCACAACTCAGGAAGCACAAGCAATATTGATCACGTCTTTTCAAACTTCACTATCCCCTCGCCTATACAGGTGGATTCAGAGCATACAGCAAGTGACCATCTCGGTCTCAAGTTCCGTGTTCCTTTTAGTCGCGCAGTGAAATCAAGAAATCGAGGTTACATAGAAAGACGCGAGTGGAAAAAGATTAATATTGATCTGTATCAGTCGACGTGTGACTTAATTTTGTGCAAAATAAAAGTTCCATTTCAGCTTCTGGTCAATGGGTGTGATGACAAAATCGCACTCAACACATATTGTGTTGAAATCACCCACGCGCTAAAAGTTGCTGAGTCTGCATCTGTACCTAGTGCATTATTAAGAAAGGTACTAGGAAAAGGGGATGGAGCGACCATCCTCACGTGAATCATGCTAAAAGGAGGTCTAAGATGTGGTACTCAGTGTGGCGCGAATCCGGCAAGCCTAGGTCAGGTACTGTTTTCAATCTCTTTCGTAAAACAAAAAGAGAATATAAAGCATGTGTGGATGAGCTTAAAGTGGAGGAAGCAGAAACTGCTTCGAAAGAGGCTATCCGCGACCCGCAAAATATGTGGAAAAGTTTTCAAGTAGTAGAGTGCGGCCAAAGCATTGTGCCACAGTACCTGAAGAACAGTGGTTAGAACATAATTCGAAGGTTTTCGGGTCAAAAAATATTCCTTTGGAAAAAGAATATGATGAATCGTTAAAATTACGTCTTGATTCGCTTCTGAAACAGAGAAATTATTTTGTGGTTTCTAAAAATAATGTTTCAAGGGCTGTTAGCCAGTTAAAGTGTAACAAGGCTCCCGGTCTTGATAGTGTTAGTGGTAATCATCTACGCAATGGTTCCCCGCTTTTGCTTCAGCATCTGCAACTACTCTTTCAGATGTGTATAGATATTGCAACCGTTCCTAACTCGTTCTGTACCGGGGTTGTTACAAATATCCTCAAGAAAGGAAAAAATGCGAATGAGTGTGGAGGCTATAGGCCTATTACTGTCTCAAGTACGCTGAGCAAAGTGTTGGGAAGATTGGTTCTTAGCGAAATTGTATCGAAATGTGTTATAGACCACAGACAGTTTGGATTTCGAAAATATCTCAGCTGTGCTTTTGCCCATAGACTTCTAAAGCGTATTCTTGCTAAGGCTGAACTACTCGGGTTGTCCGTGTATGTATGTAGTGTCGATATTTCTGCTGCATTTGACTCAGTTATCCAGTCCGCCGTCTTCCAGACCCTGCTAGATGCTGGCGTGAACACCCATATAGTAGCTATGTTATCCTATTGGTACTCTAATAGCTATATAAGAGTGAAACTCGGACTTGAAAGACTTAGTGCGCCAGTTAAACTAAATAGAGGGCTTCGACAAGGCTCAGTTCTAAGGCCGATATTATTTAACACTTTGACTTCTAAGATTACAAAAAAAATCTCTGGTGGGCTTAGCCTTGATCTTTGTGATCTGAGTCTAATAAGCTATGCCGATGATTTACTTATGTTGAGTTTTTCTCTGAGTCTATTGCAGGATAATTTAGATAAGCTTGTATCTGGCTATAGAGCTATTGGTCTGCAAGTTAATGGTAAGAAAACTGAATTTCTGGTTTTCAACTCAACGAAACGGGATGCACCAGAACCAACTGTTTCAGTAGATGGCGCTACTATTGCACCGTCTTCGTTGCTTAAATACTTAGGTCTTCTGTACGGTCGAGATAAGAAAGCAACTAGAATTCTTTGCCTTGACACCCTTATGTCAAACCTACGAATTAGCTATGCTAAACTGGCCTCCCTGAAGTATTCATACAATCGGCAAATTCTGGCGAGGCTATATAGAGCGGTGGCACTCCCACATATTCTTTACCTGTCCCCTGTATGGGAATGGTTTACGGAAACAGAGCGACTAAAGGCTAGATCTGCGTTCTGCAAATATTTAAAATTTCTGTTACGTGTACCGCTGTTCGAGAGAAATACATTTCTCTTGGACAAGTATCTTATTCCAGAGCCTCATGAGGTTGTGGTAATGCAGGAAACCAATGCTAGAAAAGGTGCACCGGAGCACCTTTACGATTTCCTTCCGTTGCACGTCATGTACGAGCTGTGAATGTATATAGTGTATATAATCTAATCGTTTATTTTTGAAGTAATGTTTTTTTCCCTTACTCCGCCATGTTTTTGTTTTATTGGTGGGCTAAAATAAACTATCTATCTATCTATCTAATTTCCAAAACTTTTAACTACGTTGAATAAAATGGCTATCTAAAAATTTTGATCGGATGTGTTTGGGGAAAAGGTGGGCGTGAGAGGGGGGTTAGTTGCCCTCAAATTACTTTCGACTATTGAAAAGGGTACTATCCCTTTAAATTTCAAATCGAATGAGCTCTTTTTCAAGTTTCTACGACAAAGATTTCAATAAAAACCTTATATGCCCCCAGGGCATAACTTATAATCCTTCCCCTGAGGGTTGTAGGGGAGTGTCCTCCTCAAAAATATATTTTATATCCGGAAATCAACTACGCTGAACAAAATGGCTATCTCAAAATTTTTATTGGATGTGTTTGGGGGAAAGATGGGCGTGAGGGGGGGGGGGGGCTAGTTGCCCTCCAATCACTTTCGACTATTAAAAAGGGCAGTAGCCCTTTGAATTTCCAATCGAACGAGCTTTTTTTGAAGTTTCTACGACAACGCCTTCTTTAAGAACATTATATGCTCCCAGGGCATAACTTATAACCCTTGCCCTGAGGGCTGTGGGGGAGTGTCCTCCTCAAAACATATTTTCTATCTGGAAATCAACTACGCTGAACAAAATGTCTATCTCAAAATCTTGATTGGATGTGTTTGGGGAAAAGGTGGGCGAGAGAAGGGGGCTAGTTGCCCTCCAATCACTTTCGACTATTAAAAATGGCATTAGCCCTATGAATTTCCAATCAAATGAGCCTTTTTTGATGTTTCTGCGATAACACCTTCTATAAAAACCTTATATGTCCCCAGGGCATAACTTAAACCCTTGACCCGAGGGTTGTGGGGGAGTGTCCTCCTCAAAACATATTTTCTATCTGGAAATCAACTACGCTGAAAAAATGACTATCTCAAAATTTGAATGGATGTGTTTGAGGAAATGATGGACGTGGGGGGGGGGCTAGTTGCCCTCCAATCCCTTTCGACTGTTAAAAATGGCACTAGCCCTATGAATTTCCAATCGAAAGAGCCTTATTTGAAGTTTCTACGACAACGCCTTCTATAAAAACCTTATATGCCCCCAGGGCATAACTTAAAACCCTTGCCCTGAGGGTTGTGGGGAAGTCACCTCCTCAAAAACATATTTTCTATCTGGAAATCAACTACGCAGAACAAAATGGCTATCTCAAAATTTTAATTGGATGTCTTTGGGGGGAATGATGGGCGTGGGGGGTGGGAGGCTAGTTGCCCTCCAATCACTTTCGACTATTAAAAAGGGTACTAGCCCTTCGAATTTCCAATTGAATTAGGCTGTTTTTAAGTTTCTACGACAGCGCCTTCTATAAAAACCTTATATGCCCCCAGAGCATAACTTAAAACCCTTGCCCTGAGGGTTGTGGGGGAGTGTCCTCCTCAAAAACACATTTTCTATCTGGAAATTAACTACGCTGAACAAAATGGATATCTCAAGATTTTGATTGGATGTGTTTGGGGGAATGATGGGCGTGGGGGGGGGGGGCTAGTTGCCCTCCAATCAATTTCGACTATTAAAAAGGGCCCTTGAATTCTCGATTTCCAATCGAATGAGCCCCATTTGAAGTCTCAACGACGACCCCTTCCATGTGAAGTGCCTTGCTCTAAAGTAAAAATAATATACGGTACATTGTGCCAACAGCATTCTTATATGCCCTCAGGGCATAACTAAGCTACGCTGAAGAAAATGGCTATCTCAAAATTTTGATTGGATGTGTTTGGGGGAATGATGGGCGTGGGGGGGGGGGGGGGGGGGGGGGTAGTTGCCCTCCAATCACTTTCGACTATTAAAAAGGGCACTAGCCACCCCAATTTCCAATCGAATGAGCCCTATTCGAAGTTTCTACGACAACTCCTTCGATATGAAATGCCTGTCGAAGAAAAAAAAAACACATTGTGCCCACATCGTTCTTTACTTAGGCAGGGCTAGCGCGCTGCCTATGATCCCAGTTTGATCTCTGCAGCTGGGAGGCTATTTGAACTCCCTTTCAATAGTTCTGAGAATTTTCGCTTCATAACATTCTGGTGCTGCTTGGGCCAAAGTTAGTGTTTTACAGGCCAAAGTGCTACATGTATTAAATTCCAGTGGTGTGATTTTTTTGTTAATTAAAAACGGCCTGTTAACTTTAAATATTCATTCAAACGACCCCTCTTTCAATTATTTTGGATAATTGAATTTCACACACACTGAATTTCAATGCATAATTTACACGAAGACTGCACCACTTTTAGTTTATTTTCTATTTTAAAATCCTGTAAATTCAATTTATTAAAATTATGAAAAAATTTGATTTTTTTAATTCTTAACAAGTTATAGACCTAATTCATGGGAGGGGGGTGGGGGACTTTTCAAGCTTTTTTATGAAGATATAAACAAAAGTATATTTCAAAGGGGGGAGAATAGTTTTTTCTATAAAAATACAAAAAAGGCCTTTTCAAATTAACTTTTCTTTGTTTTTGTTTTGACTTGTTTTATGGCTTCTTTTCATTTCTTTTTTAAGATAGTAGATGGCATTTGTTTTCAGCTATATTAATTTTACCATTAAAATTGATGTTACTGCTGGTGCTCATCTATCAGTTTTCAGCAGTACGAGACAAGCATTTTAATAATGGAAAATGTTTCTTTGGATACTATTTTATATATGTCTTGGTGCGTTTGGAAAACGCACCAAGTCATTGTGTATTGTGTGGTAACTTTAAATCCACTCTCATATTCTGTAAATTTTCAAAATATTTGGAAATATCAAATTCCTGAATTGATTTGAGTTTTGTTGATTGTTTGATTCAAAATCATCCGCTACTCCCCTGCCTAGCTTCGTAATTCTTGTGATTTTTGAAGGGGGTGATTGGAGTTTGTTTATCGTTTTTTTTTCTGTTCCTATTTTGGTTGGGATATTTATTTTTTTCTCCCTCGCTCCTACTTGGCCATAGAGCATTACGGGGAAGACTGTGTTTAAGTTATTTTTGTTGTAAAGTTATTATTAAATAGACGAACCCTGAATATTGAACTTGAAATGGGAAGGATGACGTTTGAAAATTCATACACAGGTGTCAGAAGAACAAAAAAGGTCCTTTTGCAAATTGAGGGTATAAATAAAAAGCTGAGAACCTTCAGCAGTCTAGGATGTCGTAATAACTGTATTTTTTTTCTTTTTTTTTAGTCAAGACACATAGCTGATATTGATGACAATTAAGTCATTGAACTGATAATAATAAAACTAAATGATATATTCAGAGTCAAAATTTATTATTTTGCTTTTTTGTATGTGTATTTCTCAATTTAGCAAACGAGTATAGTTTAGTACTGAGACAAAATTTCAGAATCCAAATTCTTGAAAAATAAAATGAGAACATAAAGATAGAGAGTAGACTCAAACAACATAAAAAGTTGCAATGATAATCCTTGCCATTCTGCTTTTTATTTAGTCCACGAGTTTTTCAGAAACAAATTAGAAAGCTAAATGCAATTGCAATAGACGAAGTGAAAACATCTTCTAGAATCTAGACAAAGATATAGAAGGGCTTAAATACGTTTTGGATTAGGAGAATTCACTTACATTGCATAATTTTCAGGTGAAGAAGATGCATATAAATTGCATACGACCCCAGGCCTGACCAAGTTTTGTTTGGTCTAATTATCACAATAGAATGAATTTGAATGAAAGCCACAGTTATACCACGGATTAGAATTTAATTTTAGATTCGAAGGAGGGGGAAGCAAGGATCTTATTGTTCCAGCCTGTTGTTGTGCTGCATTAGGAAACCCCTCTTTCATGCAAAATCTCTAGCATTCTAATATCCCATCCCTTTAATACTTTGTTCTGTTGCATTTTCCAAATTTTTTTTATACTTGGCAGGAGGGCCAAAGACAATCCCCGCCACCAATCAAGGCGATTACTGTTGCTCCTAGCGATCAGATTATAATAAAGAAATAGGACTTACCTTGTTTACGGACGGGCATTTTGTCTAATTTGAGATCAGACAATAATTCAGATCAGTTGCCAATTGATATAAATCTGAGATTTAAAAGGTTAAGCTTAACACACCATCCAGAAGTAACTAGGCAAGAAACACATATAAAAAACCTGGAATAAATAATAGCTATTAATAAAGTAAGGCCCATGTAAATGAGTGAGTAGCTGTATAGTGGCTGCAGTTTATGGTCCAAGCTTGCCAATGGCAGAAGATATGCATTGTAAGAGCCTTATGTTTGATATAACTGATAGTAAACTATCTAAAAACCCCCGTTGCATAAAGTTAGGCTCAAACTACAGCAGCAAAATAGCTCTATGTGTGCCTAATTTAAACATGTTTCAATATTGACCAAGAAAAGACAAGTAGTCCTAGAATACAGAATACAAACTGTCTTAAAATACAAGTAGGCAGAACAAGAAGGTAGGTATAAACAGAAAAAATTGTACGGGCCTTGACTTCATAGGAGCTCCATATGTGGTCAAGACAGGGAACATAACAAGCTTTTAGAGTTTGTTTATGCATTGAAAAATAAAGTAATTCCAACTTTTATCACAATAGTAAGCCTACTATGCAAAACTATAAATTTCAAGTCTCACTTTTATTAAGACAGCAACTGGTAACTTTGCTAAGCTACCACTCCAGTAGGAAGTTTCATTTTCTTAGGTGGTATTGAAGGAGGTACTATTCCTCTTAAAAAAAAAAAAAAAAAAAAAAAAAAAAAAAAAAAAAAAAAAAAAAAAAATCCTATTCCGTTGAGTTGATCGTGTATCATATCAGCTAGATGTGTTACGTGTGAAAAATAAACAAAGCCAGCATTTCCACAAAATTTTCCCATATAGTCATATATTTCCTTTCCCATATTTCCATATAACCTAAGTCTTTGTCCTGCTAAAGAGATAGGTAGTCTCTTAAGTCCATGTCTGACACATCATCTTTCTAAAGATCATCTACATCAACTGCTAATATTTTAAAACTAAAAAAATATAACAATGTTGTACTATGTAGTCCGGTTTTAATGTTGGTTCCCAGCCCCCCTTGGAGCAGCTAAATTGTTTGTAACTTTTTCGAGTAATGAACTGGCGACTTTTACTCCCTGTTCCATGCATGAGAAAGTTTCTTTTATTGATTTGTATTAGCCATCCCTTCAGTAGAGAATACAACAGGTAGCAACAATAACACAATTCAAATGGATTTTATAGCAATTTCTGAGAGGGCCAGCGTCCCAAAAAGGTCCTGCCCACAAGCAAGCTACTGGCTCAAGAGTTTTGTAAGCTTACACAAAATTACTACTACTGCTACCAACAACTGAACACAGCACTAAGCTCCCTGAGGCATACACAGCTGGATTTGCTAAAGATCTTATCTATTCAATTTAGAACTTTACTACGTGTTCTCTTCCATGAAGTTCTTGCTTCCTCTATATTTGTTTTATAGATCCTCCACCCCATTCAAGACCCTCCTGCTTTTCATTTAACTCCATCTGGATTGATAAAAAGATTTTATCTTTAACCTTAATTGCAAAACTTGAACTATCCACCTAAACCTTTCTTTTATTATTCTTCTTTTGTTAGAATTATAAACTTTTCAGTCAAAATTATTTAGTCCTCTTTCTTTTTCTCCATCATGATACAGCATGTCAAACTACTAATATAGGTTACTGAAATTTATTTGTCTTGTAGTAGCTCTTTGAATTCCAGGCACTGGACAATCCTGGTGCATATTTTCACTTCAATATGCTGTGTGAAGGTGTGGTTAGCCAGACTTATAACTGAGGTTGGTAGTTTGTGGTGCTTGAGGAACTTTAACAATTTATTTTGAAGGATATGTTGTATTGGTGTTAGCACATTACATTCAAGTAGGCAGTGGTCAATGGTTTCATTTTACGAGGTATATACAACAAGATTACAATACGGGGATAAGGATATGAGCCCAGTACCATTGTGGATATGATAAGAGAAAGCCTGCAAGTTGAGGCTATTTGAGCCTGAACGGGTTCTATGGTAATTGGACAAAATTAGATAGTGGGACTTATCTTCATATTCTTTCAAACACCTTTAAACTAAAAAAAAACATTGCGCCTTTGCAATTCTTCTTTTTACATCTTCATGCAACTGAGGGTAATTACTGAGCCCAGTTCATCAGTATTCAATATTACCTCCATATTCCCATTCATTCTAACTTAAGCATCCTAGTCATCTTAACATTATTGTTCAAACCGTCATTCCCTTGAGTCTCAAAACCTTATTAAGTCTCAAGACTTCCTTCACTTTATCAACACCTTTAACTAGGTCACTTGAGTCTTCTGCATTAATCTAGGATAGTTTCGCCATTCTATTTAATACTGCATACTTCTAAAAACTTTACCATTTCTAATCTTGCATTTCATATTATGGATATAGCAAGCTTGTATGGTTCTCTTTGGATCAAGCCTCTAAAGGGAATTACTATAGCGCTTCTTTTCTGCATGCCTAAATGTTAATGACTCCATACTTTTCTTTGAAAAACTTCATTTCTGGCAGTTTTTTATTAATGTTTGCTCGTTTTTGATTGCCAAAGTTATATTATTGATAAACATTACGGATATTTCTCTTGTTTTCAGGCTTTGAGCTTAAGAACTAAAATTTGTTTAATTATTTTCTGCACAAAAGTAATTACTTAACAAATTACATGTGGGATATATTCTTGGTATTGTAGCTCAGCTCAAAGGCATGTAACATTCTGATTTAAATTCTTAAGAACATCTCTTGAATTAAGATTTTGGTTCAACAGCAAATCTAGATAATATACTTGGCAGAATTCTCCTGGGAGAATTTTCAAAAGATTATATTTGAATGAAATTCGAACAATATAATAAATATATATCAAAGGCATCACTAGCTCTCTTTATTTCTGATTTTTTAAGCTCTTCAATTTATGACTTTGACGTGAGTGTTTGCCTGGTTTGGTAAACAACAAAATGTAAGTAGAACAACAGGGATTTTTTTTTCTAAAAGACTGTGGAATGCCAACTTTAGATGAATGTTTCGATCCTATATCCAACAGTCGTCCTCAGCAAAACAAATAAAAAAATATAAAAGAAACTCACATTAAGGTGCAATTATTAAAACTAAAATCTTTTTAAATAGCCCTAGTATCATTACTTCAGGGAAGTTCAACCAAGACTGGTACATCAAGTGAGGTGAAAAAGGCAATTCATTCAAGTGAAATAAAAGTAGTTAGAAACAAGTTTTCAATTCTATTCTTACCTTTTTGGAAAAACCACACAAAACAACAGATATCTTCATTTTAAATCAAATCACCCCCCACGAATCAAAATAGCTGTTGTAACCTCTCCTATTGAGCATGCCTTAAACATTAGCTCTGAATCTCATATCACAGATGAATTAAATTTTATCAGAGATGTACTCTTTGGAAACGGGTATCCTATTGTCTTTATTAATAATACAATTAGCTGTAGACTGGAAACAACACGCGCATAAAACAAAGGGTCTTTTACCATATGAGGCTTCCGCAAAGCCCTCAAATATAATCTATCTTCCATATATCCCAAAAGTCACTATAAATTTTAAAAAGGACACAAGAGCTTTCAATTTCCAACCAAATGAGCCCCCCTCAAAAGCGTCTACAATGAGCTAATAAGCTTATTTTGTTACAATATCTGATTTCTTTGGTTCTGTCCAAAAAAATACTATTTGGAAGGACACAAATTGATCTACTCAAAGTGGCAGATGTCACAAATAAAACATATATTTAGTGCCCTTAAAAAAGTAATCTAATTAAAAAAAAGCAAAAACCTTTAAAAAAGTAAAAGTCTGGCAGCCCAGTACAAATTTCCAAAGAGTAACAGGGGATATTAGCAGCTTTTCTCCTTTTCACCGAGCCATCCATATAGATTTGCAGGGAAAGCAGGGTAGTCATTTAAGCCTTCCTGTTGGAAAATTAGCTGTATCTGTGTAAGAAGACACATATCAGATGTGTCTGATATGTGTTGCTAAACAAATATAAGACACAGAAGAAAAGCTGCTATTATCCCCTGTTACTCTTTGGATATTTGTACCGAGCTGCCAGACTTTTACTTTTTTAAAGGTTTTTACTTTTAATTAGATTACTTTTTTAAGGGCATTAAATATAGGTTTTATTTGTGACATCTGACACTTTGGGTAGATCAATTTGGGTCCATCCAAATATAATTTCTTGGACAGACCCAAAGAAATCAGATATTGTAACAAAATAAGCTTATTAGCTCATTGTAGACGCTGTTGAGGGGGGCTCATTTGGTTGGAAATTGAAAGCTCTTGTGCCCTTTTTAAGAGTCAAGCGTGATCAGAGAGCAACTAGTCCCCCCTCCATGCCCTTTTTAGCTGCCTGCCTCCAAAAGAGATTTGGATAAAATTCTTAGATAGTCATTTTGTTCAAAATAGTCTTAAGGTCAAATAACTATGTCTTTTGGGACGACACGACTCCCCCTCCCCACAGCCCCTGTGGCAAGGGCTTGCCATTGGCAAAGAGAGGCATGTTTGATCCTGGGTCTCTAAAAAGGCTAAGAGTATTAAAATGAAACTTTTAGGAAATGTTGAAGAGGATGTGGAACAAAATCAAATACACTGTGTGCATGTCACTAATCAAAAGGGTGCATCAGCAATATCCCAGGAACAGCTAAAGATATTATTTTGAAACCTTCAGGGTATATTGAAAAATGTTCAATTGACAAACACCCTTCCGCCCTTTTTAGACCCCCCCCCCCCCAACATGGATCAAATTTATGAGATGTTGAACAAAGCCATTTTGATCAAAATATTCAAAAGGTCCAATATGCCTACAGGGATGACATGACTCCCAAAGCACCTGGGCAAAAGGGTTGTAAATTGTGCAGTTTGCCTATTGTCAAACAGTTCATGGTAACAACACTGTAAGTAAGGAGTGACTCAGCTCAAAAATAACAAAAAATATAAAAAGATACAATTTGATAAGAATAGATACATGAAAAGAATTTTATTTTTATTTTGATTCCAAGTTTATAAAGTTAATTGGGTTTAATGTAACTCCTCAAAAGCCATGAGCTTGTGAAAATTTGCCTGATTTTAAAAAAATGGGAAACACTCCTAAAAAGCCAAGTAAAATTAATGAAAATCACACCATCAGATTCAGCATATCAGAGAGCCGTAGTGTAGAGGTTTCAAGTTCCTCTAAATAAAAATGTGAAATTTTGCATTTTGTACTGGGAGAAAGATCATGTATGTGTGTTTATTTGTATTTTTTTTTTGTTTTTTCCCCAGGGATGGTCATATCGAAATAAGTGATCCTAGAAGATTGAGAAAGGGATCATTTTATTGGAAATAAAAACTTTTAGTGCCCTTTTTAAGTGACTACAAAAGATTGGAGCACAACTAGCCCCCCTTCCATGCCCCCTTTTCCCAAAGTCATCCAATCAAAATTATGATATAACCATTTGATTCAGCATAATTGAAAGATCCAATAACTATGCTTTTGGGATGACATTACCCTCCATAGTCCTTGGGGCTAGGGCTGGAAGTTAAACAGTTTGCTCATTTTTCACATATATTATATTATTTGTAATTAGAAAATATATGGAGTTTTTGTTTAGGTATTTTTCGTCCGGGGGGGGGGGATTTTTCTTGGAGAGATTTTTCTGTTGGGAGGAAAGTTTCTGGGGAGAATTTCCCAAGGTAAATCTTGCACAGGAGGGAGGGAAAGGGGATTTCCTGTCATGATTTTAAAACCTTTCAGAATTAAATAAAAAAAAAAGTTTTTTCAGCTGAAAGTAAGGAGTAAAATTATAACTTAGAAAGAAACGAAAATTATTCGGTGTTTGAGGCAGGATGTCCCTTCTTTAACCCTCACTCTTTACAAAAAAAAGTTTGACTTTTTGTAATATATATATATATATATATATATATATATATATATATATATATATATATATATATATATATATATATATATATATATATATATATATATATATATATATATATATATATAATATATATATATATATATATATATATATATATATATATATATATATATATAATATATATATATATATATATTATATATATATATATATATATATATATATATATATATATATATATATATATAATATATATATATATATATATATATATATATATATATATATATATATATAATATATATATATATATATATATATATATATATATATATACTATCTCTATATGTGAGTAATAATTGTCATGTATGACTGTATTTGTGTATATATGTATGTTCTCAAAAACAGCTCCATATTTTTTTGGGAAAATTGGTATCCTGAGATATTCTCGCATAAAAAAACGATCTAGATTTGTCAGAAGTCTGAGAAAAATTGGTCAGAAGTCTTTTTGCAATATATATATATATATATATATATATATATATATATATATATATATATATATATATATATATATA
This sequence comes from Artemia sinica, assembly GCA_027921565.1. Lineage (NCBI taxonomy): Eukaryota > Metazoa > Arthropoda > Branchiopoda > Anostraca > Artemiidae > Artemia > Artemia sinica. Next base: position 22,169,948 of record CM051271.1, on the reverse strand, counting down.
TATATATATATATATATATATATATATATATAATATATATATATTATATATATATATATATATATACATATATATATATATATATATATATATATATATATATATATATATATATATATATATATATATATATATATATATATATATATATATATATATATATATATACATATATATGTATACTATCTTTATATGTGAGTAATAATTGTGATGTATGTATGTATGTATTTATGTATATATGTATGTTCTTGAAAACAGCTCCACATTTTTTTGGGAAAATTGGTATCCTGGGATATTCTCGCATAAAAAACGATCTAGATAGGTCAGAAGTCTGAGAAAAATCGTTAATAGCCTTAATGCCCCCCCCCCCTGAGGCCTCAGGGCAAAGGCTGTAAGTTAGGCAATTTGTTCATTGTTCACGTATAGTATGTGTTACTGAGAAAAGATATGCATGTTTGGCTTCTACTTTCCCAAAATACAAAGGGCATTAAGGCAAGTCTTTCAGGGAATGTTGAGGGGAGTGTTGAACTAAATAAAAATGTATTTTGTGTATATGCGTTGTCAAAAGGGTGGAATTCAGGAATGACTGAGTATGTTAATTTGATGGCTCGTTTTTCCTTTTCCACTATCATTTTCACTAGATTTGGGAGAATTGGCTCCACCCCCCCCCCTAAAAAAAAATTCTCAATTAAATTACACCGCTCCAACTACTGCTGTTATTAAAATTCCTGCTACTACTGCTAATAAAGCAAAGACTACTAATATTAATTCTATTGCTACTACTACTACTGCTATTACAAAAAACTATTGGTGCTGCTATTACTGCTACTAAAGGGTATTAAGGCAAAAATTTTGGGCAATATTGAAACTGAATTGAACTAAATCAAAACACACTATGCCAACATAGGTTGTCAAGAGGACATATCAGAAATGCTTCAGGAATGGTTGATGATATTAAGTATAAACTTTCAATGGTGATGATAGTGATAAAGTATTGGCCCAGAGGCTGAATTTTTAACAATACGAAATCACTGCTTTTTTGGTGTGACCAAGTATTCTATTTATATATAAAGTTATACCAATGTGTTCAGAAAAGTCTTATCTATCATAAGAAATTGACTGGAAAATAAAATATTTATCCATTGCCCGGATATAGGGTACCTCATTTGCCATAGTGTCCTGCCATCTATTAAACTAGACTTTATTCTAACTGGATAGTTATTCTAACTATTCTAAATGGATAGATAGCGCTGTGGACTGCTCTTTTCTTCAACAGATGTTTCATAGTGCCATCATAATCATCATTGTTCACACAAACAACTAGCAACAAAAAATATCAACAATTAGCCTATACTAAAATAGCCTACCAAATTGAGTAAATAAACCAATTTGAGTAAATAAGAGAAGTATTTTTCTTTGTTTCGTTGGATATAGTTGATTTTTTTTTAGAAGAGATCTTCTTTCAGGTAGTAGCCTAGCTTTGATAGGCCTAGCATATAGCCTGAACCTGTTTGGTTTGTTCCCTGATTAAGTTGAAAAAAGAATTATAAGCCCAATTTATATGTTAAAGACATTTTCCTACATATTTTGTGATATTTTATAAGTATATTAACCTACAGTGACATTTAAAGTTGTCCTTCTAAATGTTTTATTTGACTTACATGGACTTTGAAGTAAGTTAATTTTTTGCTTCATCAGTCAGTGATGACAATGATGCTATACAATGTGGTTGAAAATTAAGTGCAATTGAATAAATTTAACAAATTCTGCAGGCAGAACTTTTAAACACTGTGAAAAGTGACCAGTCTGTTCAGAAAAAATCAGTGAAAAAAAGGATACATTAATACTGACCAAATAATGCCGCACAAACAACCGACTCATAATACGGACGCGACACCTAGAGGGGGTTCAAAAAGAATTCATATCAGCCCCAAAAAAGGATGTGATAAGTGTTTGGCGTGTGAGACGGATCTTGATGATGACTCTTCTGCAATTCTCTGTGATGGATGTGAGAAGTGGATATGTATTGACTGTATGGATATGCCTGAGCCCGAATATGTATTGATCACAAAAATCTCTCGACGGGTCGAAGTTTGCATAAAATGTCCAATCTGTAAACACTCCGGTACGACTCCAAGCAGTTCTAGTCAGAACCCTAGCATCGAGAGTATCGTTGAAGCTACAATAAACAATGTGAAGAGCAACATCATTGACAAAATCCGTCCCAGGCTGTTATACAAGATATCGTGCAGTCCTCAGTAAGAAACCTTGAAACTACATTGAAAGCTGAAATTTCAAAGTCAATCAGTGATATTAAAGCACAGTTGTCCGCTCTTGAACATCAGGCCACCGATAAATGCTCAATCTCTGATGTGCGTGCTGAGATTCAGACCCTTGTTCAACAAGAGACTGCCAGCATAAAAAAATGATTTTTCTCAACATCTGGACAGTGAGGTCCAGCGCCTTTTCGCTGAAGAGCGGGATAGGCAGCGCAGAGCTCTTAATATAGTTGCGTATGGTGTCCCTTCACAACCGCACGAACAGCTCTACATCCAGTCATACCTCAGCCAGAAGTATAAACTTCAGGACATATGTACGACAAATGTGAGAAGACTACCCACCCCTGCAAACTCACAGTCTGCAAGTGCGCGCCCGCCTCCTATCCTCTTCTCTGTACCAAGTTTTGACATCAAAAGGACAATCATCAACCGTTCTCGTGAACTCCGCGAAAGACATTCAGTTTTGTGGTGATGCTTCAAAGGCAGAGCATAACAAACGTAAAGCTCTTGTAGATGAGCTAAAGAGGCGAAAAAACGCTGTGCGAAACAGACCTCATCATCTTCAAAGGACAAATAGTGTCAAAAAACGTAGCTGTTCATCACAGTTGGAAAACTCCAAAGCCAGCCTCAAACCAGTCCGCGATGGAAATCTAACAGTTTGTCCCTCACCTGTAAATAGCCCTGTTTTCTTGCAGTTATCTTCTTTGTTTCATAATACTTCAATTGTTGATATAAGCGTATCCTCTACAGAAAATGAGCTTAGTCAACTATGTAGTGAACTTTTCTTGTCATGTGATAGCTCGAGTAATTCGAGTTTCGTAAGTGCCGTTTCTGAACTTACTTCCACGCCACCTGTGTCTATTGCAGTTGCAGCTTCTGGACCTCTGCCGCTAGACGGCATGTCACAAAAGTCTCGGAAAAATAACACCCTGCGTGTCATCTCGAGCAATGTTGACTCTCTTACAAACAAGCTTCTGAAAACCCAAGTGCTATTAAAAGAAGAGGCAGCAGATATTGCCGGTTTGGTGGAGATTCTGCCAAAGTATACTGCAGTTCCTTCTACTGAGAGTTTGCTGCAGATATCTGGATTTCAGTGCTTCACTAATCTAGGACAGCCAAACTGCAGAAGAGGAGTTGGTGTCTACGTCAAAGAAGGCTTCCAGGTTAGTGTTATCAACCTTCCTATTTTCAATGTACCTTGGGTTGAAAGTGTATGGCTTTATATTAATCTTCATGACCAAAAAGTCTGTATTGGGTGTATTTACAGAAGCCCTGGCGCACCCAGTCTTGAAGAACGTGAATCATCACTTAAAAAATTATTGATGGAATGACTTCCTTGGTATCACAAACGGTTGCATCTGATTTGATAATAATTAGCGATTTTAATTTCCCCTCGGTTGAGTGGGTGGATGGACTTGGTCATCCAGCATCTGGCAGTGGGGATTCACCATTTATGTCTTGCTGATCTGACAATTTCCTTCACCAAACGGTTGAAAAACCCACAAGGCACCATGGTGACCAGAACCCTTCCTTGTTGGATCTTGTAATTCTGAGTGACCCAGACTCTCTCATCAGAAATGAATTTCTTCCTCCAGTTGGCAACAGCGACCACTCAGTTATCTTCTCTGTGCTGTCTATGAATAGTCGTCTTCAAACTAACTTGCGCCCTCAAACTTTTATTGACTATCATGAAATACAGCGGGAATTGGTATCAATAAATTGGTCAGAGCTCATTACTTCTGATATCAACACGTCATGGTTGAACGTCAAGGAAACTCTCCTGTCAACAGAAAAGAAGCACTCCTGTGTTATTTATCGAAGACAACCAAAAACACTTCCGTTTCTCACAAAGGATACAAAGAGGACTATCAATAGGAAAGCCAGAGCTTGGAAAAGGTACAAAAAGAAAAAAACACAGGAAAATTGTCTAAGGTATGTGAAGGCTCGGAATCTCGTCTTGGACTCAGTTAGGAAACTGAAGTCTGAATATGAGGAGAAGCTTGCCACTGATATCAAGGCAAACCCCAAATCCTTCTGGAGGCATGTTTCTGCTAAAATTCCTAACCGTCACACCATTCCTGACCTCAAACATAGCAGGGTAACGCACTCGTCGCCGATAGATAAAGCTAATTTACTGAATGTCCAGTTTGCCTCCACTTTCACCACCCGGTCTTGTCCAACCATCCCTGCAGCAACATTACATTCTGTATCTACCCCAATGCCTAGCCTGTTAGTCACTGAAGAAATGGTCTTATCTAGCCTCGATAAACTCGATGTTAACAAGTTTAAAGGACCTGATAGGTTACACCCAAGGCTTCTTCAAGAGTGTAGAAATGTCCTCGCTTCTCCTCTGTGCAGACTCTTCCAGCTGTCCCTAAAAAACGGAGAGCTACCTACAGATTGGAAAACGTCATATGTCACGCCAATCCACAAAAAAGGCCCCAAGGATTGTGCTGAAAATTACCGTCCCATCAGCATCACTTCTGTGGTTGTAAAGGTGCTTGAGAGATTTGTAAATAGAGCTCTCATTCAGCACTTTGAAGCTAACAACATACTAACTCCTTCTCAACATGGCTTCAGATCTGGTAGATCCGTGGACACTAACCTAATACAGACATACGAGTATGTAACATCACTGCTGGATCGAGGATTTCCTGTTGATATGGTGCTCCTGGACCTCTCAAAAGCTTTCGACAGGGTATGTTATGAATTCCTGATGACCAAACTGAAGGCAGCAGCTGTTGATGGTATTACTGTGCAGTGGATACAGAGTTTCTTATCAGAAAGAACACAAGCCGTCAGGGTCTATGATTCTCAAGGTGTTTTTCATTTATTGTCATCCATAACTGTGTTAAGTGGCGTCCCCCAGGGACCATCCTTGGACCGAGTCTCTTCAATTTTTATATTAATGATGCACCAAACGTTCTCTCGAACCTCCTCACACTTTATGCTGATGACTCAAAACTTGTTGGCAAAGATGCTATACCATCTGATCTCCAATCTATACAAACGGACCTTGATATTCTTGGAAGCTGGGCTGATAAATGGCTCCTCTCCTTTAATGCTGAAAAATGTCATGTCATTCATTTTGGCAAACATAATCCACATCAGCAGTACCATCTCCAAGGTAAACCCATCTCTGCAGTTACTGAAGAAAGAGATCTTAGAGTCATTGTTGATCATTGGCTGAGTTTCAGTACCCATGCAAAATCTGTATCTTCTTCTGCCTTCCAATCCCTTGGACTTATTAAAAGAACTATCTCTAGCCAGCGTCCTAAAGTATTTATGAAGCTCTACAAGGCACTGTTTCGTCCACGCCTTGAGATTGAAATGTCCCTGGCCTCCCCCTATTTTAAGAAGGACAGGGAAATACTAGAAAAAGTACAGAGAAGAGCAACTAAGATGGTTGATGGCCTCAAACAAGTGCCATACAAAGAGCGTATGCGTCATCTGAAGCTCCCTACTCTCACATACCAGAGGAAGCAAGGCAACATGATTCTAACCCACAAAGTCATTTCAAAAAATACTCTTCCTGGTCTCCTTGCTCCCCCAGAACGCCTTGTGACAAGAAGACATTCAATGAAAATTTTCAAGAAGCACTCTTCTATCCAAGAGAGAAGCCATTTCTTCAGCCAACGAATAACCAACTTGCGGAATCAGCTCTCTGAAGATACGGTGTCTGCAGACTCGACGATTGCCTTCAAGCGAAAGACTTGACGAAGATTGGCAACAGCAGGAGTTCCTCTACACCTGGGAAGCTGCTGAGTCTACAACCCAAATGTAGCAAGTGAATCACAACAAACAAAAACCATTAGATGTCATCACGGAGCATTACAAGGATGGAAAATCCTTAAATTCGCTCCAAGCTGCAATTTAAGGTAATGGTATTAAGTATGTACCATTGGTATTAAGATGGCATTAGGTAAAAAGTATTAAGTAAACTGTGTGTTGAAGGAGATGTTGAAAAAAAAAACAAAGGTGCTATGTACATACTGTTACTAATGCTACTACACAGGCTATGGGTATTAAGGTGAAGTCTTCAAGGAATATTTAGGTGGATGTTGAACTAAATCAAAACAAACTATGATCATGTAGAATGTCAAAAGGGTGACACAGCCCTATCACAATAATGGCTTACATTATTAAGTTAGACCTTTTGGGGTAAGTCGTTGGCAGATTTGAAGTAATCAGAAGACACTGTGTGCATATACTTAATGCTGCTTCTATGATTACTGTAACTAACAACACTATTGGAATTAAGTTGAAACTTTTAGGGAATGTTTGGGGGGAGTTTCAGTTAATGAAAAAACTATATGTATGCAGGTATTAAAAGGGCATATAAGAAAATAGGCAGCACTGCTCTATAATAGCTAGTAATATCATTGATATTTTAAAGAAGCTAATTTGTTTGGAAATTAAATTTGAAAAATCTTCAGAGAAACGAACCAGAATTCCAATGCTGAGATTGGGAATATACAATACAAAAACTTCTAGTGCCCTCTTTAAGAGTCAAAAGTGATTGGAGTGCAATCAGCCCTCCTCTTTAGCTCATCATTTTTCAAATACTTCCAATCAAATTTTAAGACAAACATTTTGTTCAACAGTCTAGTAATTATATCTCTAGGGTTATTGGGTAGGTCAACCCCACAGAGTTATGTGATTTGCCCATTATGCCTAAAACTAAATGTTGCTTTAAAATTAAATCAAAATGCATTGTGTGTATGCTGGTTGGCAATAAGATGTCTCAGCAATATACCAACAACAACCAAGGGTATTAAGTTCACACTTGTGGGGCTACTTCTATTACTACTTCTGCTCTTAAAATTTAACTAAATCAAAAGAGTGTAAGTTTATCCAGGCTGTCAAAAAGCATAGATGTAATTAATGGTATTAAGTTTTAGTTACATAAATTAAAAAAAAAACTGGAAAGATTTGAACTATCATTTTCCTTTTCCCTGAAAAAGACTATGTCAATATAAAACAAAAAAGAATTAGTTAAAAAAAAAACTTTTCCAAAAGTTTTTCAAAAAAAAAGTAAAGAACTCCATTAAACCAAAAATGACCAAAAATAGAATCAAATAATCTACCAAGATAAAACTACCATGAATCAGCATCAATCAATAAATGAAAAGCAAAACAAACATAAATTACAATAAATAACCAAGTTAAATTTAAAATGAGCAGAAATTAACATGAGTAGGGCTCAAAACCCCTATGCTTTCTAAAGCAGCGTTCACATGCATGTCTAGCTAGAATCACATGTCTAGACATGTGTCTGGCCAGAAATCAATGTCTATACAAATACCCTTTGCAAGTGAAATTTGGTGCTTGGCTAGACAATTTACAGCTAAGCATTCAGTTCTAGACTCTAGAACTCAAAGTCTAGGATTTTCAATTACAGTCAATCAGAATGTGTCAAATTTCACTATTTTCATCATCTATGTTCACATTTTTAACCTGAAATCTAATTTTTGCTTTCTCATTAATTGTTTTTTTCATTTTAGGCAAATATGCAACACCAGATATAATAGTGAAACACACTAAGGCAATTGTTTGGCTTGTCTCATCCATTATCTTAAGACAATAAAACAGTGATTACAATTTTGAAACTTTTGCCTATATAAGCTCTCTTGATTGGCTAGAAATGACAACTGTAATCTATTTGAAACTAAATTTGTAGTTTTATCTAAGCACTGAATTCTTCTTGTGAAGAATAATTTCCGAGACATTGATTTTGGGCCAAACATGTGTCTAGACATGAGGTTCTTGCTAGATATACATATGAATGCTGCTTAAAAGCCAGAACACAATTTGCCCTTTACTGATTTTTTTTTATGTTTTCACTTTTATAACTTTAATAGATCAAAATTTAATTCATATTTTAAGGAATAAATATCAGCATATGCAGCCTATATTAAATTAATAATGCATATTCATTGTATTTTTTTCATTAAAGTGCAAATTCTGTTTTGGCTTTTAGAAAGCATAGGGGTTTTGAGCTCTACTTGTGTTAATTTCTGCTTGTTTTGAGTTTGACTTTGTTATTTACTATAATTTCTGTTTGTTTTGGGTGTTATTTATTCATTGATGCTGATTTGTGGTAGTTTTATGCTTGGTAGATTATCTGATTCTATTTTTGTTCATTTTTAGTTTAACTGAGTTCTTTACTTTTTCTTAAAAGCTTATTTTGTGAAAAGTTTTTTAATTAATTTTTTTAAAAAAATAACCTGTGACATATAGCACAACATGGTTTTAGGAAGAATAGGTCTTGTAATACTCAGCTAATGGACGTAATTAATGATTTTCAAATCATGGCTGACTTCAGTCAAAGGTTTGACTGTGACTGTGATTGAGATTGAGAAATCTAGTTTGGATTACAGATTACCTAACAGATAGTCACAGAATGTTAGGGTTGGCGAGGCATTATCGAACCAGTGTAGTGTCTTGAGTGGAGTCACACAGGGTAGTTGCTTGGGATCAGCTTTGTTTTGTAAATTTATAAATGATTTGCAACAGGTAATTCAACACAGTAAAATCAAAATGTTTGCAGATGATTTTAAGCTTTACAGGTGTGCATCTTTCCCAGTTGACGTGGCTCTTTTAAAGGATTATTTAAATGCATTGTTTAATTTGTGGAATTTAAATAAAATGATCATTAACAAGGGAAAATGCCATGTAGTGAATTGCATAGTTAATGCAGTAGCATACCAGTATTTTATTTATTTATCTATTCATTACAAAATGCAGTAAGCTTTACCAAGCTTGTTGCACTAAACATCATAACAATGTATGACAGCACTGAAACACACTACAATAACACAACACAAACATACAACTCTACGAAAACTTACATGTCACAAAAACAAGTGACCTAAAAATAAAAAATATTCTCAAAACAGATTGTGATAAGACCTAGTATCAAAATCTGTAGAGGCTAAACTACTTTTGGAAGACTGGACTGTGATAGTCACAACTGTTTCCAATGGAAGTGTATTCCAAGTCTTCCACACTCAGCTACATAAAGAGTTTTGGCCTAATCTTTTCTATGAACATGGTGGGCATGGGTGGGCATGCCCCCCCCCTGGCTGAATGTTACTGCCTTATTTTTATATTTGTTCTGAGATTCCTATTATATAGCATTAAAAGTGCCAATTAGACAAGGTTTGTCCCCCCCCCTGGAATTCAGCTTATGGGCGCCCATGGTGGTGGGTATATTTTGTGTTGGTGTTGACAGGTGCTACTGTATTCTGTAAAAGTGAAGAAGCGAGTTAAGAGTAGTATTATCAATGTTCCTAACAATGTGGAATGTATTTATTAGGTCAGCTCTATCATGCCAGAACTGAAGACTAGGCAATTGTAGTCTCTGGTGGTATGGTAGATGTCTCAGGTAAGGTATAAGTTTGGTGGCCCTATGTTGCCCTTTCTCAACTCTTTCTCTATCTCTCTTATTAAGGAGATATCATACTGATGAGCAATACTCAAGTATTGGATGTACAGTGGATACATAAAGTGAACTCAATGAACAAAGATTAAACTTAGAAAAAGTATGCTTTGGATGTAATAATTGGTAAATTTACCCTATGGGTGATATCTGATACATGTTTATCCAATTTGAGACACAAAATCAAAGCAAACTCCAAGGTCTTGAACATATGCCATGCTTGAAATTGATTTAACATCAACAAAGTAATGGTAATGTTGAAGGAATATTGAAGGTAATGTTGAGTGATGAAAGACTATTGGTATTCTATTGGTGATATGTCCTGTTGATTCCATTAGGGACCTTGGTATTATTTTGACAATCAATTGAGGTTTGACAAACAGGTACTAGCTGTATTGCATAAAGCAAACTACAGTTTGCTTTGTATCAAAAGAATTTTTACAAGGTTTAACATGCAAAGCTTTACTATGCTGGATAAGACACTGATGTGACCAATAGTTGAATACTGCACATCTGTGTGGTATCCAACAAGAAAATCTGATTCACATCTTATATAAAAAGTAAAAAACAGACATCAAAATTTTTTCTTTATTTGAAGAACTTGCCTTATGAGTGCAGACTAAGATGTTTGAGTCTACCATCTCTGCAATTGAGGAGGGATAGATTGGACTTAGTTAAAACATTTTAAATTATTAAAGGTGTTGATAGTTTATTTTTTAGTGATTTCTTTCAGTTTAGCCATTATTCACCCACATGGCAGAACTTATTAAAATTGTATCAGAAAAGGGTTTTAACAAAAGTTGTACAGGGTTCTTTTGCAAATTGGTTTACTAAATCATGGAAAAGTTTACCAGACCATGTCATCAAGAAATAATGCTATAGTTTTTAAAACAGCTTTAGTTGAAACCTCTTTTTATGTAGGGCAGTATATTGAACATAAAATTTACAGCATTTGTAGGATTTGTTTTACTTGGTGCCCCTAAAATGAGTTTCATGAATTTGTCTCTTTCTGCATGCTGCTGTATATGCTTGTTTTTGTAAATTGTTTAGCCTATGGAGTTTATTTGTTATGTTAGGTACTGTACCAGTCAATATTCAGGAATCCAATTCTTGTTTATTGTCTTTTTGCTTATTGTCATTTTGTGATGAGACAATCCTACAGCTTTACTCTGTTTTTTTTTTTTTTTTTAATAAAATAAATATATCTTTGCTGTATGTTTTTCCATTTCTTTGTCAGCATTGATTCAATTAATGGGTAGGGAAACCAGCCTGCATTGGGACACCAAAATTCAAAAGTTCATTTCATTTTTAAGAATTAGAAGTATGCAAAAAAGTTTGCCAGTGAAATGGCTTTTTTAAAATAAAAACAAATTTTTGGACCTGTCCCAACCTGGGTTGGCCATAAGCCCAGGTTGGGACACACCTTGGCCCAGGTTGAGACATTGTATGAATTATAGCCAATTTTTTGTTTTAAACATATTTTTTGAAAATGCATAGTAAAGTACAAATAAATAGATAATGAGAAGTTGTTATGCACTCAACAAATGTCACCTCTTAGCTTGACATTAAAAGACAAAAGGTTTTTTTTGTCTGGAGGTTGCTCCATGGTAACAGTTGGAGAAGGAAGAACAGCAGCTATTTTGTCATGTTCTACTATCTCTATATCAGACACAGAAGGATAGATGAATTTTTCTACATATTTTGAGCTTTCCTCAAGTAAGAAACTTTGTAGTCATCATCTTCTTTACCACTTCGTTTTTCAACTATGTTACAATGTAAAAGAAGGTATCATTTTTTACATTGAATTGACAGAGAACAAATGTCCCAGCTTGGAGATTCTGGGCATTTGTTGAAAGATCAGAGAGAGATTGACACCTTTAATCTTAGTCAGGATCAGAAAAAACTCTGTGAATTATTTATTTTATCAGGCAATGGATCATCATAGTCTTCCTTGCTATCACTCTTACAATTCTGAGTTGACCAAAGATCTTTTCTGACCTTTTTTGCTGGCTCAGCATGCTTTGTCCCAGTCTTCTTAACCCTCTTTAAGAGTCTTTTTCTTACATTTTCTTCCAGTATGATATTTTCAGGGGTGTCAGTAGCTATGAGGCTGCAAACATTTTACAACAAAATTATGGAGTGTCCCAAGGTGGGCTGCCCCAACATGGGCCTCTGGTGATGCCTTGAATCTCATACAAATTACCAGTGTCAACAAAGGAAAACAAGCAAGTTGGAGATTACCAATTTTAGTGAGTATATATATATATATATATATATATATATATATATATATATATATATATATATATATATATATATATATATATATATATATATATATATATATATATATATATTAAAAAATTATATGAAACTTAACTTAAATGAATACTGAATCACTTCAGAAAAGATATTACACTTCTGGAAAACCAAACTTTCAGGCTAAAGAAACAAACTTTTAGTGTGTCAGGAGCATGAAATCAACAGTGGCTGAAACAGTGGTGTCTGGAAATAAGATATAGAACTACTTGTTAGACAGTGTTGCTACTGCCAACCCAGCCTTTACTAATTTCCCAAAACTGAAATTGTCCCAACATGGGCTGTATCCCCTAAACAAGCAGAAACAAGAGTGATGCATAGGAAATATTTGCAAAAAAATACATAGGATTATATATTTGCACATTAGGCGGGTTGAGGGTAAAGTACAGTGGAATTACTTTAAAATTTCTTAACTATAATTTTTCTGTATATTACAAGCTATACAAAGAATTGTTTTATTAAAGCATATCCTTCTCATTAGCACCAATTCTAGACAAATACCATAATTACTCAGCCTATCTTTTTCAAGTCAAACTGTTTTCCTACCATTTCAACTTTTTTGAACATGTTGACAAAAATAGCACTGAATTTTGAAATTCAAAACATTGCTGTCAACAATTCAGGGTATACATTGCACATTAGGGGTTGGGGGTAAAGTTCAAGGTAAATTTGCAATGGGCCATATAATTTAGCTAGGATGAAAGTGAAAATCATAGACTACGTTATGACTAGGACTACTTCACGTCTCAGCTTTGGACTCAAGTTTGGAGATCGTGTCATTACAGATGCTGATTTTGCCAATGACTTGGCCATTCTGGCGGACTCCATGGAGCAGTTGCTGGAAGCGCTTCAAATCCTACGAGAAGAGGCTGCAAAAGTAGGACTGCAGATAAACTGGACTAAAACGAAAATTATGGCCATAGACCCATCCTCTCCTGCTGCCAATCCTTCAGTTAGCCTGGATAGCACCACTAGCATTGAAGTTGTCCAAAGGTTCACTTACCTGGGCTCCATAATTTCTTCAGATGGCTCGCTTCTTTCTGAACTACAAGCAAGAATATCCAAAGCGTCTTCTGCCATGGGCAGACTGAACCGTCACCTCTGGCGAAAACCGAACATCAGTCGCACAACGAAGCTGCGGATTTTCAACGCCCTCGTCGGCTCTGTGATGCTCTATGGAGCTGAGACGTGGCAAGCTTCAGCCGCAACCCTCAAGACAATTGATGTCTTTCAGTCGAAGAGCCTGAGGAGGATCGAAGGTCTACGATGGTTCGACTTTTTCAGCAATGATAAGCTGCTGCAGCTCACCAAGCAGTCTCGGTTTTCGACCCAAGCAGCCGAGCGAACACTACAATGGTTCGGACACCTAGTTCGAATGCCTCCACACACCTGCGAAAACGATCCATGACTTCGACCCTGTCAAAGCCAGTTGGAAGCGACCTCGCGGCCGACCGAAGAAATGATGGTCTGACAGCCTGTCCGAGTTCCTGGCGATGGCAAATATCAGGTTGAGCGATGTGCAAACGCTTGCCATGGACCGAAGTGGATGGAGGAGGCAGACGTCACTCTCTATGCCGAGCAGCGCCCGGCAGGAGACATAAGTCAAGTAAGTCAAGAAAGTGAAAATATAATTGGATGCTTTTTAATGCTCTTTTCATAATTCATATAAAATAAATTTGGGGCCCCTTTAAGGGCTCAAGATGCAATTTGTGACAGAAGTGATTATTGTAGCCTATTACAAAAGAGCATTAGAAAAGTCATCAAATGATGTGTTCAGTTTCAGGTAAAATTCTACTTCAGCTACTTTTGGCTATCTTGGAAAGCAGTTAGGTTAGGAAAATGAAACTTTTAAAGATATGCAAGGTGTGCAAATACATTTCCTAAATTTGAAAAAAAACAACATTGATATGGCTTAAAATTCTACTGAAATAACAGGAATTGCATTTTCAAACTAAAGCCAGAGAAAAGGAAACTGATAACTGAAAATTAAGGTAGTAAAGAGTACAAATTGAGAAAAAACAGTGCAAGTCAAAAAATTTGTGAGTGTGTGGCTACTGTTGCACATGCAACCCCTTTCACTATTCTGACCACTCTTACTCCATTTAAAAATTATTTTCAATTATCCTAAAATCAATAAATATATTACCTTTTAATTTTTCAAATGTATTTAAATAAATTTGGGAGGATTTTCTACTTAAGTGGCTGAAACAGTGGTGCCTAGAAATAAGATATAGAACTACTAGCTGGACAGTGTTGCCACTGCCAACATAGCCTTTACTAATTTCCCAAAACTGAAATTGTCTCAACATGGGCTGTTTCCCTTAAACAAGATGAAGCAAGAGTGATGCATAGGAAATATTTGCAAAAACCACTTAGGGTTATATATTTGCACATTAAGGGGGTTGAGGGTAAAGTATAGTGGGAATTACTTTCAAAACTTCTTAACTATAATTTTTCTGTATATTATAGGCTATACAAAGAATTGTTTTATTAAAACATATCTTTCTCATTAGCCCTAATTCTAGACAAATGCCATGATTACTTAGCCTATCTTTTTCAATTCAAACTGTTTTCCTACCACTTCAAGTTTTTCAAACATGTTGACAAAAATAGCACTGAATTTTGAAATTCAAAACTTTGCTGCCAACAATTCAGGGTATATTCTAATTCATGGTATACATTGCACATTAGGGAATAGGGGGGAGGGGGGATAAAGTTCAAGGTAAATTTGCAATGGGCCATATAATTTAGCTAGGGTGAAAGTGAAAACATGATTTGATGCTTTTTTATGCTCTTTTCATAATTCATATAAAATACTTTTGGGGCCCCTTTAAGGGCTCAGGATGCAATTTGTGACAGAAGTGATTATTGTAGCCTATTATGAAAGAGCATAAAAAAGGCATCAAATGATGTGTTCAGTTTTAGGTAGTATTCTACTTTAGCTACTTTTGACTATCTTGGAAAGCAGTTAGGTAAGGAAAATGAAACTTTTAAAGATATGCAAGATATGTAAATATATTTCCTAAATTTAAAAAAAAACACTGATATGGCTTAAAATTCTACTGAAATAACAGGAATTGCATTTTCAGAACTAAAGCCAGAGAAAAAGAAACTGAAAATTAAGGTAAAATGTTGTTTTGTCAAAATTTCAATAGGTCTACAGACCTGGCATGTAAGCAAATTTCAGGACCCTATAGAGAGAGAAAGAGTAGATGGAGGTACTTCAAAAGGTAAATTTTTACCAAATCATATTATTAACTTATGAATAAAGCAAATATATGGTAAAAATTTAGAATTGTGGCACCTGATAAGGAGACATGTTAAGAAAACAATTCTTACTCTAAAATATGTATAATGATCCTAGTTAACATATTATCCAAGGGGAGAACCTTTATCATCAAGTCTTTCCTTTAAAAATCCTTCTTTTTCTAGCTTAAAAGAAAAGTTTCCAAAACCCATGCCACTGAGATTAAATGCCTAAGTCTTTTGAAATTGCTGCTATAAATTGCCACCAAATAAGTTGTTTTATAGCATTCATGCTGGTCTTTAGGGTTCATATTTTGATTTTTGCCTTGTGCCACTGCTCATTAAAAAAAAAGTATTAAAAAGACTGGCATGAATGCTATATATAAACCAACTTATTTGGCGGCAATTTCAAAAGACTTAGGCATTGAATCTCAGCAGCATGGGCTTTGGAAACTTTTTCTCTTAAGCAGAAAAAAGAATGATTTTTAGAGGAAAGACTTGATGATAAAGGTTCTTCACTTGGATAATATGTTAACTAGGATCATTATACATATTTAAAAGTAAGAATTGTTTTCTTAACATGTCTCCTTATCAGGTCTCACAATTCTAAATTTTTCCCAAATATACTACTCAATGCCTTTTTTATGCTCTTTCTAAATATAATAATCATTTTTGTCAGAAATGAATTATACCCCCACCCCTATATACCAATTCAGGGTATATATTTGCACATTAGGGGGGTGGGGGTAAAGTTTAAACTTACCTCCTATTTACATCAGAAATAAAATTTGCCAACACCCTGTCCTCCTCATGTGCAAATATATAGCCTACCCTGAATTGGTATATATAGGCTAGAGGCAGGGGTAAAATTCATTTCCAACAAAAATGATCATTATAGTAAGAAAGAGCATAAAAAAAGGCATTGAGTGGTAAATTCACTTTAATTGTAAGTCAATAATATGATTTGATAAAAATTTACCCCTCAAAATACCTTCCCAGGACATACTTTAGCCTATACACCAATCTTTGGAAGTTTCATTTTTTAACCTAACCCCTTTCCAAGATAGCCAAAAGTGGAATGTTACCCAGTTTCATTCTAGCTAAATTATAGTGCCACCTAGAAATTTACCAAATTGAGAAATGTAAGTAGCCTAGGCTATCCATAATTAGACCTATTTTTTTAAAAGATGTAGTTTTCAAAGTTTCACAAAAATTCCCTCAAGTGTGCCCCCATATTTTATCATGACTGTTTATCTATTTCTTTTTTTCAATTTAATTTCTGTCTTGGGCTGCAAGAAATCTTAACAATAGGCTAGGCCTATTTTGGATTTGTGAAATGAAGTCACTTGCTCCTGACAATAGGTATATGTCTAGAATCATAATGATAGAAAGGAAGGCCTATATAATATGAATATTAAAGACATAGAATATGGCTGAACAAAGGTGATCGTGGAAACTTACAATAATAAAATTCACAAAATTCTAAGGAGATTCGCTTATTTCTTCCAGGAACTTTAACCATGAAATACAGAGTTGCCAACAACTGACGTCAAAAAAGACCGCGAATGAGGGCCAGAAAAGAGTGCAAATTGACAAAAGACAGTGCAAGTAAAAAAATTTGCGTGCGCGCGGCTACCGTTGTGCGCGCAACCCCTTTCACTGTTCCGACCGCTCTTACTCCATTTAAAAAAAATTTAAATTATCCTAAAATCAATAAATATATTACGTTTTAACTTTTCAAATTTATTCAAATAAAGTTTGGAAGATTTCCTACTTAAATCCCCCTCTATCCAATGGGTTAGATAATGATTTTTATTCTTTTTTTAGCTTAAAAGGTAATTCGGTACTTGCCGCGTTCTGGTGTTTAATTTGACTGCTTGGATATTCAACTGAACTATAGTCGACCTTATCATATGTTTAGATAAAGTTTTTTCTCCATTCTATCCAAATGTTTTGAAAGGAATATAAGAGGTCCATGTAACTAGTCCTGAAGTATAGCTGAACTATTCACTTTAGTCAATTCAAGTACCGTACCCTAGCAATGAAAAAAAAAATGGTGAAAACATTCTTAGTCACACACAATTATTCTTCACATTCCTCTCATGAATTTTCTCCTTCTTTCCTTTTCTTGTGAATTTATGTCCAATATTTATGTGAAATGATTAGTTTTCTGGGACATTCCCAGAGTGTGGATAGCTGCTTGTTTGGTGAATGTACTGGTTTGTTTTGAATAAATTAAGTTCGAACACATTAATGAATACGAATAAATTCGAATGGGACAATATTTTTGCGAAAGGGGTATTTTAAATGTCAGGAAGTCTGGACCCACCTCCACGGAGAAACCCCCTCCCCACTGAAATATCTTCTAGACATTGCAATCCCGGTGAAAATTTACTTCGTACAATTACTCTTAACCACTCCGTGCGTAAAATTGAGAGAAAGACATATAAAAAAAATTGTATAAGAATTCTAGTAAATTCTCCCAGTGCATAATTTTCTCTGTTAAGTATAATTTTCCCTCAAAACTTACCTTCCTATAAAAAATCCCCCCATGGAAAACTCCCGGCAGAAAATTCCCCCCTTCCCGAAAATGTATGCATACATCCCAATAACAAATACTATGCGCAAACAATGGACAAATTTATAACTTAGACCTTTCCCTTGAAACAAATAGCTGTCTCAAAATTTTGATCGGACGATTTTGGGAAAAAAGGGGTAGTGGAGAGGGCCTACTGGCCCACCAATTCTTTGGTGACTTAAAAAGGGTACTAGAACTTTGAATTTCCGTTTGAATGAGACCTTTCTTGATATTCTTGAATGACTGGGTTGATACGATCACCCCTGGAAAAACAAAACAAAAAATCACGCATCCCTGATCTTTCTTCTGGCAAAAAATTCAAAATTCCACATTTTTGCAGATAGAAGCTTGAAACCTCTATCATAGGGTTCTTGGATACGCTGAATCTGAGGGAGTGATTTTCATTAAGATCACTTGACTTTTAGGGGGTGTTCCACTTTTTTTTGAAAATCAGGAAAATTTTCACAGGCTCGTAACCTTTGATGGGTAAAACCACAGTTTATATAATTATCCAGTAAGTTTATCGCAGATCATTTCTGGTCTTCATTCTCAGTACGAACAAAAAGCTCCTCCCACTTCTTTCTGCATTACCGGGTTAGTCTGTTTCCGATTGTTTCCGACAAAGTGCATTGTTCGTAATAGCGGGTTTCCACTTGTTTCCGATTAGATCACAGTCTGACTTGTCTACCCGTGAAAAGATCTGATTCCGCTTATGTTTCTATCTGCAAAAACGTTCTCTGGAGCACTCACACCTTGGTCCGGGTTTTGATAATGGGTGAGATAGGGAAAGATCGTACTGGATAATTATATAAACTGTGGGTAAAGCTAAACTTAATGAAATTTATTTATTTGAAATCAGTATAAAAAGGCAGTTCTTTTGATATATCTATTGGTATCAAAATTCCGTTTTTTAGAGTTTCAGTTACTATTGAGCCGAGTTGCTCCTTACTCACAGTTCGTTACCATGAAGTGTTTAATAATGCCATGGTAAGTGAAGCTGTCCACTTGACCAATCTTTTCGTTACCAAACACAGTTTTTTCATCTTCACTTATTCCTAGCCTTAGTGAATTAGTCTTCTTAATATTTATCTTCAAACCTATTCTAGCACCCTGAACTCGCAAAACCTCTGAAAGCTCATTCATCTTGCTCACATTTTCATCTAGGGTGCTTAAATCATCAGCGTAATTTAAGTCCATGAGATTTGTTTCCTGCCCATTTGATTCCATGGTCTCCCATTGCCTTTCCTGAGCTTCTTAAGACAAAATTCACCAAATGATCAATATAAAGGGCGATACCTTACAAGGATAAAATCTTTACTAAAGTGTTTCTATCAACAGAATTGAACGCTTGCTAGCAATCCCGAGGACTATAACTTTGTCTACAGCATCTCTCAGTCTAAAAAGTATCATATTACTAAGTAATCTGCCACCTACAGAGATCAGACTAATGCCTCGATATTTACCACACCCACTCTTATCACCTTTCTTATACAGTGGTTTAATTAAGGTCCTCGTAAAATCGCTAGGTAGTTCCCCTTTTTCAAAAATCATAGCTTATTTATAATCCTCAGTAACTCATTTCTAACCTTAAAGCCGCTGTATTTATAAAACTTATTTTCCACACTATCAGCACCTGGAGCCTTTTTATTTTTCAATCCTTTTAGTACTGACGCTAATTTTTCCTCACGAAACAAATCTTCCTTCACATCTAAGGTATCAAAAACCTTTTCATTTTCTTCTATAACTTTTCCAGCAACTCTAGCTAGGTTTAGCATACTATCAAAATGTCCTGCCAATCTCTCTTTAACTCTTTCCTTATCACTAATTGAAGCCCCATTTCTATCTTTAACTGAGGCAAGTCCAGATTGACTACTCCCTCTCAATTTATTAACACGCCAGTATAATATTTTACCAATATGCCGTCTAGCTGCATCTTCTAGATCCTCGGCAATTTTATCCACTGCATCGACTTCGTATCTCCTTAGTTCATATTTTAATGCTTTCTACACTTTCTTTACATTCCTTTTGTTTTCGTATGATGTATCACTCAGATAATTCTTATACAGTCCCCTTCTCCTCTCTATTAAACATAAAAACTTTTCACTAATATTCCTAGCTGCAGTCTTAACTTTCTTTCCTAAGACACCATCAGCGACTTCACAAATTGTTTTCCTATAATTATCCTATCCATCTTCCACCTTGTCAAATTTTAAACTCTTTAGTTTAGTATTCAACTGTTCCTGAAAAGTTTCTCTTAAATTCTTATCCTGCAGTCTACCAACGTCATAATTTCCCGGAAGGTAGTTGCCTTTCCGAAATTTCAGCTTCAAACTAACCCTAGACCCTTCCAGATGCTGATCTTTACTTTCAACATCAATGGCAACACTCCTATATACTCTGGTATCTTGTATTTATCCTGCAAGTCTTTGGTTTACAATAACATTATCAATAAGGTTTGTTGTCTTAACATCACGTCAATACCACTGTAGAATAGTAGCTTTCCAAACATGAAACACATTTTATATCGCGTCACAAGGCTCTGAGCCATGTCGTCACAGCCTTGGTTTAGTTGCTAGTGGTCGGCCAAAACAAAAACAGGTTTTTCCATAGGCTTCTCTTGATGCGGACATCGGAATCGCGTTTACGCGATAGTGAAGTATGAATCTTGTGTGGTTTTAAATTTGTTTTACCCTATCATTATTTAAAAATTATCAGAAAGTATAATGATCACAATAGGCTTGCTCTTTACGCTAAAGTTATGCTAAAGAATTTTGTCACATTTCTTGAATAATTACTCCTGACACACAAGGGCCATTTAATTAGAACAATAAGACGTTTTTTAAAAGTACTAAAAAACTTTAGCGTAAAGAGTGACGTTTTGTGGAGGGGGTAACCCCCTTTATATACGTAATAATTTCTGTTCGTGCGAAGTTTTAATGTTGCTCCTTACTTTCAGTTGAAAAAATTTGTTTTTTTATTTAAACATAGGCAGCGCAATAGTGCTGCCTAAGTGAAGAACAATGTTGGCACCATATATATATATTTTTTTTTGGTTTTAGACCAGGGCATTTCATATCGAAGGAGTTGTCGTAGAAACTTCGAAAAGGACTCAACCGATTGGGAATTGGAGTGGCTTATGCCCTTTTTCATAGTTTGTCTGAGTGATTATCTGTCTGTTGTCTGTCTGTCTGTGTTTCTTTTTTTCCGTGTTTCTGTGTGTCTATTTGTGTTATTTGTCACCTCCTGTGAGTCTGTGTTCTGCATGTATGTGTGTCTGTGCGTATTTTAGTGTATTTCTGTGTGTATGTTTGTCTTTTTATGCTCCTGTCTGTGTGTTGGTGCGTCCTTTTGTCCACCTGACTATATTTCTGTCTGTCCGTCTGTGTGACTTTTGGTCTGTGTTTCTTCTGCTGTATCTGTGTGCTCTTGTGTCTTTTTGTGTGTCTCTCTACCTCTGTGTCTGTCTACTTGTGTTTATATATGTCTACATGTTTTTATTCTGTATCTCTCTGTGTCTTTTTGTATATCTGTCTGTGTGTCTATATGCCTGTGTGTTTGTGTATCTGTGTGTCGTTTTTGCCCCTCTTTCTGTCTTTTTGTCTTATGTTTCTTTATAATGTATATGAAAATTTCTGTTATTACATATCTGACCATTAGTAAAAGTATGTTTGTAGTCCAACTGACGGGTCTCTCACTTTGGAAAATTCAGTTCGCTCATTCCTGAATTTGAAAAAATTCAGTTCACCTATCTCAGACTCAAGTATACCCCCTTTGAAGCCGGTAGTAATGCTTATTTCTATTGAAATTCCTGTTCTTGCGTGTCAGACTTTGGTAAAAAGCCTCTAAGAAATCCAAGTGACATTATTCTGTCTTTTGAAAATAAATCCAGTTCCCTCGTTTCTTACTTTGGAAGAAAAAAGTCCGGTTCACCCATCTCAGACTCTAGTGCGCTCCCTTTGGGGGTGGCTTATAGTACCTATGTCTCTTAAAATTCCTGTTCTTACATCTCTATCCTTTAAAATAAGTCTGTTTCAATTTTTTATCTCATTAACCAGTCTATAATGAAAATTTCACAAGGATATAGACGTAAGACGTAAGATTATTGCAAAAATAAAAGAAAACAAATTCTTATGAGAGCAATCAGTAATGAGATCTGGCATAAATTGCTAAACTGGAGTTCTTCCAGAATGATGATGAAGCTTTGTATGCCCTATTTTCTTACACGAATATATGGACTTCATCCGTTGGTAAACCCATTATGGCAGCAGTAACGTTTGATGAAGCTTTGTTTTTCATCAATTCATCTTTATATTCCTTGGTGATATTGTCTTTCACAGCCCTTTTTATTTTGCTTGCGGTTTCTTCATAATATTTTCTCGTGACAGGGCATATATTCCATTTCTGTGTCATATATGACTTTTTACCTGGTTTCAGCTATATTCACATCACACATTTCATGATTGATATTTTCGTCTTCATTGACAGTATCTGATGGAAAACTGTCGATGATACCATCATTGTTCATTGCCGCGTTGTGTCTATTAGCAAGCATGGATAATCATAGGTACACCCGCATAAAATGCAAGCGTCATGGGTACCAGTCTGTGGAAATGGTTTCAGGGGACAGTGCTACCTTGCGGTTCAAAAGCTTTCAGAAAACTCTGCTGCAGAGCAGCAATGTATCATTACACGTTTAAGCTGCTCTCGTGGATGTGTCGGATCCGTCAAATTCGAATCATGTGAAAAAACATGAAGCTATTTTAACCTCTTTTGCGCACGCCCCGAGAGATTCAAGTAATACCTTGTAATTGGTAGATTTTTGAGAGAAGTTGGGTGGAAAAGATCGTGTTGGCACAGCTATGGTTGCACTTATTAAAACAGCAAATGAGGCGATTTCACGGCTGTGACATACACACTATCCAATGAATCTACCACCAGAGGACGAGTTGGCTATTAAAAATCAAATTAATGAGGAGGATCTGAAAACCCGCGATCATGATTATTTATACCAAGGGATTTCTTCAAAGGGAAATAATTTTGGGGGGGGGTCGCGCATAAATCGTGTAATTTAAATGTTAGGCAACAATACTTTTTACCGGTTTACATGCACAATTCCAACTATGATTTGAAATTAATATTACCAGCGTTGGCAAGATTGCAGAAAGGTGAAGTTGTAGATGGCGTATGGGTAGATGGGTTTTTTCATATAATATCATACCGAAATCATCTGAAAAGTTGCTAGTCTTAGAATATAAATGGCAAACAATTGATATTGGTAATACTTATTGGAATAAAATCTGTTTCCTTGATTCTTTTAGTTTCTTCCCCAAGTCCTTAAGCAAATTAATTCAAGCGCGGAAAGCGACGACTTTAATAATTTCCCCCTCCTCAAACAGCACTTTCCAGATGAGGAACTGTATGATTTATTAATTTGTAAGGGCATATACCCGTACGAGTACTGCAGCTCTGCCTTAAAGCTAAATGAGGAAAAATTACCGCCCATCGCAGAGTTGTATGATTCACTTCGCAATCGTCAATACACCACTGCCGATTATGAATTTGCCAAGAGGGTTTGGGCAAAGGGAGGGTGTAAAACTGGGTGGGATTATTGTAACATGTACCTGGCAAGTGATGTATTGACGTTGTTGAATATTGTCTGAAAAAACATGGATAAAATTCATGAAGAAATCGGGATGGATTTGGGGTATTATTTTTCAGCTCCTCGTTTGGTGATGGATTTAATTCTTAAAATCAGTGGACCAGAAATAGGTCTGATCGCCGACCTAGATCAGCACCTGTTTGTAGAGAGATCCATGCGGGTAGGGTATGTTTTTCACAGGGATCCTATCCTTGAAACTGACCCGACTGGACAACGCACCGTTGAGAAGTCAGATGCAGTTCTCTTGGATATGAATTTCCTTTATCCGTCGGCAGTGTGTCGCTTCTATTAGCCGTGTGAGAATCATCAATGGCTTGACAATCCTTCTGCTCCAGATTTCCCCAATATTCACACTGTTGAGGAAAATGGACCACAAGGATAGTTTTTCAAAATTGATGGTGAAATTCCTCTGGAACTTCATGACTCGGTGAAAGATTTTTTCCCTTGCATCAGTAGACCGGTGCATAGGGACTCGCTGAGTCCCTACAATTTACCATTAGTAGAGAATAAAGGCATGCATTGGACACCTTCAAAACAAAAGCTTATTGCCAACCTGGAGCCGAAACGGAATATTGTTGTACACCACGTTCTTTTGCAGTTGATGCTTGCCAATGGTTTCAATGTCACAAGGATTCATAGAGCCCTCCAATTTGACCAAAAACCTTACATGAAGACGTTTATGGACACTTTTGTCAACAAGCGGTCTCAAGTGAAAACAAAGGTAGAAAAGGAGATCTTTAAACTCATTTTAAGTTCGGCCTTTGGTAAGATGTGTGAGAGTGTGCGAAACAGGAGTCGTTGTGACGTTGTGACCGATCCAAAAGAATTTGCCCGGATCATTGTGGGTCCAAACTTCACATCATTCACGATCAGGGACTCCAATATGATCCTCTTACATAGGAAAAAAAGAAATGTAGTGTTAAATAAAAAAAAATGCTGCTGGCAGTGCCATTCTAGAAATTTCAAAGAAACTCATGCTGGAGCTTCATTAAATGTATGTAAGTGCCAGTGGCCTATAGAGCGACAAGTTCAAGTTTTTTATTGGGATACGGATTCTTAATTGTTAAAAGTTAAAACAGATAATTTATTAGATGATTTGGAAAATGGAGAGTATGTTAGCTCTCGAATGGATTATACAAACTGGGATGAGTCCCGCTATCCGGAGCTAGTTTAACGCCAGGCCCCAAATCTAAAATTAAAATCAGAAACGGGAAGTGATTTGGTATCGCATGGTGTATTTCCCGTTACGATGGTGTACTGCGTGGAAACGCAACATGAGACTACCAAAAACGTCTGCAAAGGGGTGCCTGCATACTAAGTAAAAGGAAATTTCAACATGAGTTTTTATAGGAACTGTATAGAGCAAAGTTTAGTTCCAAGAGCGAGTGTCAATGCCATTCGCTCTTTAAAATATAAAAACTATACATTTCGAGTAAAAAAAAAAATGCCATGTCCACCATATCGGACAAAGTCTATGTACTCGGGGGTGGTGTGAGAGTACTACCGCACGGCCGCTATCTTACTTCAGATCTCGTTGAATGTGTAAATTATAGAAAGCAACTCGGTCTAGAGAAAGCTCTATAGTTGTGGGAGGGGGAGGTGCATTTTCTCCATCAGCAGCTCAAAACTGTCTTTTTTTTAAATCTAGTCGTTTTTCCGTCACAAGCTCGGCACTGCCTAATTTGTTTTAATTTTCATTGCGCAAAGCGGTAATTTTCAAGTGCTTATTTTATCTTGTCATTGACTCGGCCATCGTTATCGTTGGTCACCTGATCGTCGTGTTTTTTAAAATGTTTATGATGTAAATATATGTTTATGTTGTTCTATATATTTTTATGTGAATTAAAGAAACCATATATTCCATTTCCTCTTGAATATTTATTAAACAGATTGAGGTTAGGTGGGTTAGGTTAGTTGCATTTTGGCATTGGAAGAGTATGTATCAATTTAAAATACCCTTCAGATCCTTTCTTTGCGGGCTGTCCATGTCAGGCAAAACGACCCTTTTAACGAAAATCATTCAAAACCGTTATAAAATGTTTTTAGAGAATCCAAAAAATAGCTGTTATTGCTATAGTGAATGGCAAGAATCTTATGGTAAAATAAAGAAGATTGATCCAAGCATAAAATTCATACAAGGACTTGACCTGTTTACTAATATTGTGCCAAACTCGTGGTTGATTGTTGACGATTTAGCTGAATCTATTGAAAAACGGTCGCGGGAAATGTTACAATTGTTTGCTGTCCGATCCCATCACGAAAAAAATTTTGTAACAATTGTTCTACACAATCTTTTTCATCAGAGTAAATTTATGAGAACATTGATGCTGAATTGTACCTATTACATCATCTATAGAGTTGTTCGCTATTCAAGGTCTGTTGTAACTCTAAACAAACAAATTTATCCTGGTGAACCTAAATTTTTAATTTCCGCATACATCAAGCAACTAATAAACCTTATGGTTACATAATATTAGACTTGAATCAGAACACGCCCAAAGAGTTACGTGTACTTTGAAGAATGACTTTGAAGAAGCTACATGAACAACGGTAATTATTTTCCGTGCTAGCCAATTCAAAGTCACGACTTAGAAAAGCAAAACTCAAGCATGGTGTTGACAAGGAATTTATTAATCTCTTGTCAGAACTTTGTTTAAATTAAACAGCGGGTAATGTTCAACTGTCAGATCGTGTTAAGCATCAGACAAGGCAACATCGGTCACTTGTACGTGCTCTAGCTTGCAAAAAGAAAACAAATTGTAAACGAAAACGTCTTGTTCAAGCGTGTGGTAATTTCTTTTCAGTGTTACTACCAATAATCGCCGGACTTGTAAACATTATTCTATAAAATGGCTAAACCCTATATATTGACGCCAATTTAACTTGCTCTGTCATCCAAAGAGCACTTTGAAGATGATCTTGATAAATTTCTTAACCATGAAACAATTGCTGATGAAGAAAAATTTATTTTGCTTCAAAATGCCCTTCATCGTGTCAACAAACATAAACCTTATCGTTAAAAACCACTTAAAGTCAATGTCTCTGATCAACCTTCTGAAAACAGTGAAACATCGAAAAAGGAAGATTTAATAACAAGTGTTGTACACTTGATGCCTCAATCCTATCGTGAACAAAGTAAAAGACTCTTGGCTTAACCTGATCTGAAGTGAACAAACTTGGCAGACCTAACCTGAAAATGAAGAAATTGATGAGAAAAAGAATGAAGTTATCATCCAGGGCAAGCCTTACAATTTAATTGATTTATTATCGGTTCTGATTGCAAATCGTAAGAGTCAAATGCTTCGATAGTCATTTATATAATTTTTTAAAGTTGTCAAATTTTCCTAAAAGTCTTATCGATTATAAGCAAATTCTGAAGAAATTTAAAGATCATAGTCCATTAAAGGTAGAAGATGATTTTAAATCTTTCTTGGAAAGCACACCTAGTGGTGATTTGACACCGGTAACTAGGCAAAAGCGAAGACGTATTTATTCACCCGGTAGAATACAAAAGGGTAGAGGATGGTTACGATCAAAATGGATCTAATTTTGAAAGATGTTTAGGAAAAAAATTGGAGAGCCAGGAAGTTTAAGTTCTCCAGCTACAATTTCCAAAGTCACTGATGTTGACATTAAAAGTGTCCAAGACTATCTACAAAAGGAACCCAGTTATGCTCTTCATCGAAATTATATAACAAGGGGTAATCACTATCGAAAAACTAAAGCCTTTTACCCTCGGCATATTCTACAAGCAGATCTTTTGACTCTAGAGTCGATTCAAAGACGTCATAATAAACCCTACAAGTATATTTTACTCGCAATAAGTGTTTTTAGTCGGTATGCATATGCAGTTCCATTGCAGACAAAGAGAGGCAATGAAGTTGCTAAGGCCCTTGAATCCATCTTTGAACAAGATTCATATAAAAAAATTCAAACAGACCGTGGAAGTGAATTTGTTACTCCCCATGTAAACAAAATTTTATTGAAATATAAGACAATAATCTATCATAGTCATAGTCCTATCAAGGCAGCATTGGCTGAACGTTTAATACGAACTATTCGACTTTTAATTTCGAGATATTGTACATTGAAAAATACGGCTGCATTTATTCATGATTTAGGTAAAATCATGCAAATATACAAACAATGTCCTCATCGATCCTTGTTCAATAGTAACCCTCAGGAAGTTCATTATAGTGAGAGTACACATTTCCTTAAGCAATATTTTAATGAAAAGGCGGGAAAGAAAAATTTAATGTTGGTGATACTGTTCGAATCAATCGTACAAGAAATATTTTTGGAAAAGGAAATCACTTGTGGTCTACTGAACTTTTTAAAGTATCAAAAATCCTAGATACTAAACCTATAACATATTGGCTTCGTGATATGAAAAATGAAGAGATTCTTGGCGGATTTTATGATTATGAATTACAACAAGTTAAAAACACTGGAATGTTTCAAATTGAAAAGGTATTAAAGACCCGTACTCGCAAGGCAAGAAACAGTTGCTTGTTCGCTGGCTAGGATACGCTGGCTCTGATTTTGATTCGTGGATACCCGCTTAAGACGTTCATAATGTCCGAAGGTTCTTATGTGACATTCATGTCTAATGTTTCGATCCTCTTTATGACAATTTGAATAAAACGAGCGATTTTCTGACAAAACTTTCCCCTGCCATTAAATTTGAGGGAAGGTATGAAGTGGCTCTTGTAGATTGTATTCT
The DNA here is from genome assembly GCA_027921565.1 of Artemia sinica. NCBI lineage: Eukaryota > Metazoa > Arthropoda > Branchiopoda > Anostraca > Artemiidae > Artemia > Artemia sinica. The sequence goes on along the minus strand of CM051271.1, from coordinate 22,141,703 downwards.
TAAAAACAGATATGATATCCTAAAAAAAGATGGTGCATATAATATTAAAATACGACCTTTTGAATTCGGCGATGAAGGTGAGATGGCAACTTTTGACTCTAATGATTGCCCTATTGCAACCCTACCTCACAGGGAATACAATAATATGCAAGAGCTGTGTCGTGCTATCAACAAAAAAGTGCATATCGAAAAAAAGGTGCCTTTCAATTCCATTATTCGACGGAACAAAGGAGAATTTATATTACCAATACATTTGGGAATGAAATAATTTTTCTCAATGAGAATTTACGTGAGGTTCCCGGTTGTATCAACCGTATTATGAAGACAGAGAATTTCAGTGGCAATGACCATGTTATCTATGCAGAGCATCCAGCCGCCTTCTGCTCGGACAGTTTTATATTTCTTTATGCATCCTTTGTCGAGAGATCAAGAATTGGTAATAGTAATTTCTGATCGTTTTGAGTTTGAATTTTTAAAAGGTATTTGTATCTGCTGAGTTTAAGTTTAAAATGGCCTCTACCTTCCCTTGAAAAACTTATTTTTTGGAATTTTTTTTTAATTAATTTTTGTTCGTTTTTTATTGCAAAAAATTTCAAGTTTTTAAAAATTCCTTATTTCAAAATCAAACTTAAAAAAATAATCGAATATTCATCAAAGTATCAAAGCTGGTATCAAAGTAATAATATCAAAGTGAAAAAATGGGTTTGTGTCAACCTCGGAGTTTTTATTATCTGATGTTTGAAATATTTTTAACAAAATTGCAATCTCAAAATTTTTATCGGATGGGTTTGGGGAAAAAGGGCGTGTGGGGACTAATTAAGCTTCGGTCTCTTTTGACTCTTTAAAAGTGAATTAGAACTTTCTTTTTTCAATCAAATGAGCCCTCTCTGAAGTTTATACGAGTATCCCTTCTACAAAAATCATATATATCCCCAGAGTATAACTTACAACGCCTATCCCTAGGCCCTGGGGGGTTGTGTTGACCCGTGAGTTTTAATATCTGATGGTTGAACTATTTTTAACAAAATGGTAACCTCAAATTTTTATCGGATGGGTTAATCCATCCAATACGCCCAGAGGCGTGGAGGGCGGGAGGGGCCAGTTGTCCTCCGATCTTTTTTCACTCTGAGAAAATGAACTATAACTTTTAATTTCCATTCAAATGAACCCTCTCTGAAGTTTATACGAGCATCTCTTTCATAAGAACCACATACGGCCCCAGGACATAGCTTACAATTCCTGCCCCCAGGCCCTGAGGGGATGTGTCGACACTAGAGTTTTTTTTATCTGACATATGAACTATTTTGAAAAAATGGCTCTCTTAAAGTTCTTATCGGATGAGTTTGAGGAAAATGGGGCGTGGAGAGGGGGGCTAGTTGCCCTTTAATCTCTTTTGACTCGTAAAAAGTGAACGAGAACTTTCAATTTCCAATCATATGAGCCCTCCGAAGTTTATACCAGCATACCTTCCATAAGAACCATATATACCCCGAAAGAAATACTTACAACGTCTTTCCCGGACCCTTGGGGGAGGGGGTTGTGTCGACACAGGAGTTTTCCTGTCTGACCTTTGAAGTGTTTTTAACATACGTAAAAGAATTTTTGTTATATGATCTTTGAACTATTTTTAACAAAATGGCAACCTCAAATTTTTTATCAGATGTGTTTGGGGAACAAGGAATTGGAGGGCCAGTTGCCCTCCGATCACTTTTGACTCTTAGAAAGGGCACTGGAACTCTCGATTTCCAATCGAATGACCCCCATTTGAAGTTTATAAGACGACCCCTTCTGTATGAAGTGCCTCTGGGAAAAAAATTAATGGAGTGTGGGGGGAGGCTAGCTGCCCTCCAATCCCTTTTGACTCTTAAAAAGTGAGTTACAGCTTTTAATTTCCAATCAAATGAGCCCCCTAGGAAGTTTATACGAGCATCCCTTCCATAACAACCATATATGCCCCATGGCATAACTTACAACGCCTAACCCCGGGCTCTAGGAGGCTGTGTCGATACCGGAATTTTTGTTATCAAAACTTTGAACTATTTTTAACAAAATGTCTATCTCAAAATTTTTATCTGATGCATTTAGGGCGTGGAGGAGTGGGGGTCTAGTTGCCATCCGATCTCTTTTGACTCTTAAAAAGTGAACAAGAACTTTCAATTTCCAATCAAATGAGCCCTCTCCGAAGTTTATATGACCATTCCTTCCATAAGAACTATATATGCCCCTAGAGCATTGCTTATTACGCCTGCCTCCGGGCCCTGGTGGGTTCCGTCGACACAAGAATTTTTCTTATCTGACCTTTGAACTATTTTTAATGAAATGGCTATAAAATTTTATCGGATGGGCTTGGGGAAAAAGGTTGTGTGGGGGGGGGGGGCTAGTTGCCCTCGGACATCTTTTGACTCTTAAAAATTGAACTAGAAATTTCAATTTCTAATCAAATGGGCCCCCTCTGAAGTTCATACGAGCATCCCTTTCATAAGAACCATATGCGCCCCCAGGACAACACTTACAACCTCTATCCCCCGGGCCCTGAGGGAGATTTTGTTATCTAATTTTTGAACAATTTTAAAAAAAACTGGCTATCTCAAAATTTGTAGTGGATGGATTTGGGGAAAAGTACTATCCCCTCTATTGATTCAAACACATCCCTAGGGACTACTCCTTTCTTCCATAGGTTCAAGAAGAATGTTTAACGGTGATTTCCTCTTTGGTGACCAGGTGTTGCAATTTTAGACGAAATTCCCGCCCAGGCAAGATTTGGCACGACGAGGTGTCACAATTTAAGGTAAAATTTCCATGTGTTTCAGCTATTTGGAATGTGGTCCGTATAATACACAAGTTTTAATGATAAGCTCCTATCCCCTTGCACCTGTTTCTAGGTGAGGCAAGATAAGGCACGTCCAGGCAAGATTATGCAGGTGCAGGCAAGATTCGGCATGTCTAGCCATGATTTAAAGGACAGACCCTTTTCCCTGTTACTAGGCAAAATTGTATTTCTAGGCAAAACATGTCTAGACATGTTCCCAGGTGGTAGAAACCATTCTATTGAGGATCAGTTGCCGTTTAGTGGTGAGAGAGGAATGTCAGGATTAAAATGAATAAAGTAGACAGAAAGAAATTTTTAGGTAATCTTGTTACTTTGGACAAATGGTTAAATTTAAATGATAATTTTCAAAAATTATCGGTGCAGAAGAAAAGCTTCACTAAGAAGATGATTGATAGTATAATGAGAAATGAATCTCCATCGCTAGACTATTGCCTGAGACTTATGTGTCGTAGCCCCCAGGATTTTACTCAATTTACACAAAACAAAATGATATTGCACAACTTTTTGAAGATTACGCAGAGTTTCATATACCTTTAATGATTCAATAACTTAAAACTGATAACAAAAAAATTTCATTGAACCCGAGTAAGTTTGTTTTTGGAAGCGGGGCAGTCAACATCGAAAAATGTTTTGCAGATGCTCATTATGCTTATATACTTTGGGCAGCTGGTCATCCTGTGAGAATTGTACTTTTGCTGATGACTATAATGAAAACTGTAAATTATGCAATCCATGTAAATTGCATAGAGGATATGCAGTGCAAATTAAAGACTTCAATTCTCGTCTTGAAGTGATTTGTGACTCTCATAATAGAGGATTCTTATGCTCCAATTGTCACTATGATAAATGTGATCAATGGGAAATTACGTATCCTGGCCATTTGTGAAATACTCTAAACGTGAGTTCAGTTTATTTTTAAGAGTTCAGTTAATCTCTAGGGATGCGTTTGAATCAATAGTGGGGATACTACTGGTTCTTACAGTTTAGTCCCTAGGGACGCAATTAAATCAATAGAGGGGATACTGCTGGTTCTTATGAAAAGGATGCTCGTATAAACTTAATAGTTGGGCTCATTTAATTGGAAATTGAAAGTTCTAATTCACTTTTTAAAAGTCAAGAGAGTTAAGGGCAACTAGCCCCACCCCCACGCTCTTTTTTCCCCAAATCCATCCACTGCAAATTTTGAGATAGCCAGTTTTTTGGAAATTGTTCAAAAATTAGACAACAAAAACTCCCCCAGGGCCCGGGGGATAGTCGTTGTAAGTGTTGTCCTGGGGGCGTATATGGTTCTTATGAAAGGGATGCTCGTATGAACTTCAGAGGGGGCTCATTTGATTAGAAATTGAAAGTTCTAGTTCAATTTTTAAGATTCAAAAGATATCCGAGGGCAACTAGCCCTCTCCCCCCCACACATACACATCTTTTTTTCCCCAAGCCCATCCGATAAAATTTTATAATAGCCGTTTCATTAAAAACAGTTCAATGGTCAGATAAGAAAAATTCTTGTGTCGTCGGAACCCGCCAGAGCACGGAGGCAGGCGTTATGAGCAATGCTGTAGGGGCATATATAGTTCTTATGGAAGGAATGCTCATATGAACTTCGGAGAGGGCTCATTTGATTGGAAATTGAAAGTTCTTCTTCACTTTTTAAGAGTCAAAAGAGATCGGAGGGCAACTAGACCCCCCCCCCTCCTACACACCCTAAATGCATCAGATAAAAATTTGGACATTTTGTTAAAAATAGTTCAAAGTTCTGATAACAAAAACTCCGGTATCGACAGAGCCTCCTAGGGCCCGGGGTTAGGCGTTGTAAGTTATGCCCTGGGGGCATATATGGTTGTTATGGAAGGGATGCTCGTATAAACTTCCTAGGGGGCTCATTTGATTGGAAATTAAAGGTTGTAATTCACTTTTTAAGAGTCAAAAGGGATTGGAGGGCAGCTAGCCTCCCACCACACTCCATTTATTTTTTTCCCAGAGGCACTTCATATAGGAGGGGTCTTCTTGATGAAGATCAAGCTTAAACGAAAAAAAAAAATCCTATTGAAGTATAAATGAAACTTAAAATGAACAGAAATTAAATAAACAATCAATGCAAACAAGCATACAATAGATATTAATGTAAATTAATAAATAAATCTTGAACCGTGTGAAACTTAAATTGAATATGCAAATCAAGCTTGAAACGAACAAAAATCACTACAAACAAGAGTTTGGGTATGACCTCCTTCTCTGACTGTAAAAGTCTAAAACCTACTGCGTCATTGGCGCTTTACTGAATACTATATGCGTCTTGAACAGTCTTGAAAAGTAGAAACAACATCAAATTGAATATTTGATGTATAATGATAATAATTGTTGAAAGATCCATCCGTTCAAGAATGTATTTCACTGTAATTGTATTTTTATTTCCAATGCTGTAAGAACTGGAAATGAAAATATTTGTAATATAATTCGTTTTCAGTTAAGCGCCAATGACGCAGTAAGCTTTTGGTTTTTATTTACAGTTAGGAAAGGAGGCAGTATCCAAACACTTGTTTGTAGCGTAACTATATTCGTCTTTAACAACTTTAAATAGTGCTAATAAATTAAACGGAACATTTGATGTATAATGATATTAATTGCTGAAAGCTCATCAGTTCAAAATGTTACTATAATTTTAATGTTTATTTTCAATATCAAGTACAAAAGAAAATGTTTGTCATAAAATTGGTTTTCAGTAAAGCGCCAATGATGCAGTAGGTTTTAGACTTTTGCAGTGAGAGAAGGAGGTCATACCCAAACTCTTGTTTGTAGTGATTTTTGTTCGTTTCAAGCTTGATTTGCATATTCAATTTAAGTTTCACTCGTTTTAAGATTTATTTATTAATTTATATCAATATCTATTGTATGCTTGTTTGCATTGATTGTTTATTTAATTTCTGTTCATTTTAAGTTTCATTTATACTTCAATAGGAATTTTTTTTTTCGTTTAAGCTTGATTTTCATATTAAGTGTAAGCATTACTCGCTTTAAGATCTAATTATTCATTTATATTATTACTTGTTGTATGTTTTTGCTATGATTGTTCATTTAATTTCTGTTCGTTTTGGGTTTCATTGATTCTTTAATAGTAATTTCTGGTCGTTTTGACTTTGAAGTTTAAAAGGTATTTGTATCTGCTGAGCTTAAGTTTAAAATGCCCTTTACTTTTCTTTGAAAAACTTATTTTTTGGAAAGTTTTTTAATTAATATAAGTAAAGAGTAATTAAGTTTGAATTTATTAATCTTTTTCGCCATGGAAGGAGTTGTCGTAGAAACTTTGGAAGGTGCTCATTCTACTGAAAATTGAAAGTTTTAGTGTTTTTTAAAATCAAAGGGATTGATACCAATCCGCTTCGCTCCCAAGCCCGTTTTCACTATCCTACTTTAAAAGACATTGGATCAAAATTAGCCATTTTGTTCAAAATGGTCAAAACGTCATGAAGTTTCACCGTAATGTCTTCATCCTTTTTTTTAACCCTGCAAATAGCCCTCTCCCCTCCCCTTCTCAATCAAAAATGCTACATAGAAACAATCGATAAATTGCATAATTTTTCATTCTTGCCCCAGGGTCTGTTAGGGGTGAGGCAGAACAGATACATGAATCTGGGTTGTCAGGTATTTAGCCCCCTTCCCCTCAATTACTTTCCGACATCCCTTTCAACAAGCCATGAAAGTTACACCTTAATACCCTCGGCTCTTCTAAGGCTATTGCTGTTAGAAATTTTGAACAGCCCGCATGCGAATAATATGCTCTGGTGTTGATCAAAAACTTTTTTAAAATTACCTGAAAGCAGTCGCAATTGGAAGTGGTTACAGTCACAAGTAGTTGCAGTCAAATTAATGAATTATCGCAGCAGTTGCTAAAGTAGCAGCAGTTGGGGGCCTGAAAGTTTCAAGTTAAAACCCTAAGCTATTCCTAAGGTATTACAGCCATTTTATAAGACTACAGACTCTATTATAAGCCATTTGTCCATAGTGTCCTTTGATACAGTTAAAAAATACCCCTCAACATTCACTAGCGTTTCGCATTGAGACCCTTAGTCTTTTGGAACACATGTGGTTTGAAACATTCCCTCCTTTCTTAGTGATAAATCCTGTGTGTAAACAGTACCTAAATAATATGGGTACCAGCAGGGGGGCCATGCCCCCTAGAAAATTTGGTACTATAAAGTAATTATAAGGAAACCAAAGGAAAGACAGCAGAATAGAGAAGAACGATGGAAAAATATGTGTTTCTCCATTGTTGGCTGCCTGCCAACAGATTTTGACCCTTAATAAGGAAAATACAAGTTCTAATTTGTGACTGGGTTACCCTTTTCTAGTTTTCCAGCATACCAATAACGAAGGACACATATAACAGATGAATTCACTCCAAGCTGGGTAAGAGAATAACATAGTTGGCTGTATTGATAACATTAAATCAAAGAATCAGCTTTTTATGGTGATCCTAAATATGTATTTGTTAATTAGTAATTAGTGCAGTTATAAGTACACAAGAAAGTTCGTATGACCATAGTAAACAACCTAATAAGGGGTAATTTCGGTAAAAATATTCCTAGTTGCCACTTTGAAAAAGATTTATTTTTTTACGGTTATGAAGTACAAAGGTTTCAAATATATTGGTTTTTGGCATTCAAAATTATATCGAAAATATTTAATAAACATTTTTTATTTTATTTTCTTAATGTTAGTTTTAACGTTTTACTTAGACCAAACTACTTTGATAATGAGTTACTTTTTATAAACACTGAGTTGTCTAAAGGCATTATATATTTTGGTGTTTGATAACCAAATTCAAAACTGTCGACATTGTTAAAAAATATCCGTCTAACGCTACGACATTGCTCAACAGAACAGACATCTGAGAGTTCATATGTTAGTTTTTGTAAGTAGGCTATTTTTTTGTCTATTGTTTTGTAATTACTTATTTTTTCATTTTTATATATTTTTACTTTAATTGACATACTTCTTCCTTTGCCTTTAGAAAAATGTTTGTCTATAAGCATCATTAAATAAAAAAAAAACAATATTTTTCAACTGAAAGTAAGGAGCAACATTATAACTTAAAACGAACAGAAATTAGTATGTACATGAGTGGGGTTGCCCCCTCTTCAACACCCCGATCTTCACGCTAAAGTTTTTCGGCACTTTAAAAAAAAATATGTTTTGCTTCAATTAAACGACCTTTGTGTTTAAGAAGTGGTTTTTAAAGTATTGGGACAAAATTTAAAGAGCGAGGTGTTGAGGAGGGGGTAACCCCCCTCACATATGTTATAATTTCACCTTATTTACACTTCTTTACCATGAACTGTTTGATTAACATAAAAATCCAAACAGAGATCATTGAAATATTGATCTTTTTTCTGCGTTACCAAAAGTATTGCATTCATAATTCTTTACAGTCTCATGAAATGTAATTAAGCATATAGAAAAGATTTTTCAACTAAAGTAAGGAGCAAGTTTAAAACTCGAAACAAATTGAAATTATTTTGTGTATAAGGGGGACTTCCCCCTTTTGAAAACCCTCCTCCTTAAACGAAAGTTTTTTAGTGCTTTGAAAAATCTTTTTTTTTCCATTTGCAAATTTTCTTTGGAACAAAATCCAAACTTCACAGTGAAGAGTAAGGAGCTAAGGACGAGACAGAATTTTGATCTTTTGCATACCTGAAGCCATCACAAGCTCTGCAATAGGATTTTCTTATCGATAAATACGTTGCATTCATTTGTTTAAATACATTGAAGTACTTCATATAAATAGAAAAAGAAAAATATTACTATTTGAAATTGCTGAAAACTAAGTTCCTACCAGTATTGGCCACCCCAAAGAAATATACTGGCGGGGCTGATGATGGCCTGCCTTGATTTTCTCCCCTCTATGATGGTAGATATGGGAATTTAATATTTTAGCTATAGAGAAACATATTAATTAATTCTGACTCCTCTTTACCTCTTTTAACATTTATCTGAAGCTTCATGAAGAGTAAGCAGTGTGTCCATTAATATTTACTTTTTTAGGAATCTACCGTATCCCCACCAAAAAATTGACTCCCCCCCCCCCCTCATTTTAGCTGGTAGGCAATTAGAGATCACCAAACGTAGCCTAATTTCATTGCAAATAAAATGAATCAACTTGGTTGAATCCAATACTGCCACCGTTTGGCATTACTTCTTTTGCAACTGGTAAGCATAAAATATAGTTATTGGTACTTTCAAATCAATTAACTTCTCATAATTTTAAATTGATTGCAAATTCGTCCTCTTTGGGGTAAAAAAAGATCAGAAATTAAATATAAAAAAACAAGTTTTTCAACTGCAACAGCAGCAACATCAAAACTTTAAACGAACAGAAAATATTACATATATGATTGGGTTCACCCCCTAGTCAATACCTCACTCATTAAGCCAGAGATTTTTTAGTACTTTCAAAAGAGCTATCTATTCTAATTAACGGCCTTTGTGATTAAGCGGCCATTTTTAAAGAATTGGAACAAAACTTGAACTTTCGCTTAAAGAGCAAGGTATTGACTAGGGGGCGAACCCCCTAATATATGTATTAAAAATATATGAATATAGAAGTTCGTTACGTAAGTTAATTCGTAAGTTACGTATATTTATTACAAATAAAAACGTTCGTAAATAAAATGAAACAAGCTTCGAGAAAGCTATTTAACCAAATAAAAGTAAATTAATATGAAAATTTTGTTTTAATTATTCATGTACTGTGAGCCAAGATCAAAACCTGCATTTATTCAAGCACGTTCAAAAATTAAATAAAAAAAAACAAGTTTTTTTAACTGAAAGTAAGGAGCGACATTAAAACTTAAAACGAACAGAAATTATTCCGTATATGAAAGGGGCTGTCCCCTCCTCAACGCCTTGCTCTTTACGCTAAAGTTTGACTTTCTCACAACTCTATTTCTTTTAAACAATAAAAAACTTTAGCGTAAAGAGCAAGGCGTTGAGGAGGGGACAGCCCCTTTCATATACGGAATAATTTCTGTTCGTTTTAAGTTTTAATATCGCTCCTTACTTTCAGTTAAAAAAACTTGTTTTTTTTATTTAATTATCATCAGAGGTAATACGTTAAACTTGTTCATTAAGAAACTATTCGATTGCTGTGAAAAACCAAAACAAAGGTCTAGGACATTAGGTTTATATAATTTCGGAATTTAAGGTTTGCTTTTGATGCTGTTTGTCTGTTCTAATCTGTGTTGCCACTTATACCGCATATTGCAGTGTAATACCGCAATTTTTAGGGAAATACCGCACGAATTTCTCGTAATACCGCATACCATGATTATACCACGAAATGGCTTACTGCCGCATTTATATCGAGTAATGTCATCGTACAGGGAAATGGGCAAATTTTTGCTCTCAACTTCTAATGCTAGACAGCAGGCCACGGTGATTCGGGCTCGGGATTCAGACTAATAAAGGATTTTGGATAAAGAAATTGGGATGACTTGGATATAGCGGTGTATTGGCTCTGTATTCTTGCAACAAAATCATTCACAGGATGCGTTATGTTATAAAACATTTTGAAAATTATACAGTCCTCTTTTTCATTGCCTATGTAAAATATTATTGCTGAGCGCCTTTTCAGTGTTGTAATGGAAGTCAAAACTAAAAGTCCAACTTGTCTTAGTTGAATAGTTTGGTCGACATTAATAGTCGAATGCGGCCTGAAACGTCTGCTAAAAGTTAATTGTAGCAATGGAAAGGTGGAGCTAAGGCACGGACTTCTTGGATGGACTCTGAAAGCAAAAGCCAATGATACTTCGAATGACTACATTGCTACGAGTGGAAATGTTCTTTACAGCGCGGCTTACGTAACCTTTAGCGAATCTCCTAACACGCCGTGTGATTCCGATTGACCTTTGTCTGTCAATCTCAATGGGTTTTTTAACGTTAGCGTTTCCTGTAATAGGATGAATCTCATTAAAACATAGTCGTAGTCATAATAATAGTTCTTCTTATCCGTTTTTTGCGTCTCATTTTCTAGAAAACGGCATATCTTTTCATGGAACCTGATGCAGCATCTTCAGTTCTAGTTCTCACGTCTCCAAACATCCTCAGCAGTCGGTTTCGATGCGTATTTCAGTTTTTTTTTTAACTGGAGATCCCCTGTGATGGAATCAGGCATTGGAAGAGGGGGGGGGGGTGGCATCAAGAATCCAAATTAAACTTATTTCTTGGGTACTTGTAATTCTAGAAACGGGTGTCACCGAATCCTTCACTCTGGAGAGGGGAAGGAATGAAAAATATGAACATATTCAAAATGCAGACCCTGCGGATGTTTTTTGTTTTGTATACTCCCGCAAAAAGGTGAAAAATGCAGAACAATATTACTACAAATTACACTATTATTTACGTTTAAGTCTTTAAAGCCTATTTTTTGGAAAGCAAGTTGTTTAAAAACTCTTACGGTGGCGCGAAAGGTCTAAAACAAAAAAAAAGGAAAATCAAAAATCTGCCATGGGGAATGTCATTTTGCATGTTTGCTGAGACGGCAACAGTTTTTAAGTCTAACATTTTCATCTTTTAGAGCGCTACTAGACAATACACATTCTTTGAAAATAGAACGGTGAACTGGAAACGCAAACGAGTACTTCTGCCCCTTTTCTTCGTTTTCAAAACCTGTAAGTCAAGGGGTAGAAAAAAATAGAGAAATAGGACAAAAACGATAGTATGCACTGCTTTTATTAAAAAATTTCTGCAGAAAATAAACAAAAAGGGTTTAATGAATTTTTGGTGTTAAGAATAAATTAAACTATACATTTCTACTTGTTATTTTCAGACCAAGTTTTCCTCTATCAAACAGTTCGTGGTAACGAACTGTAAGTAAGGAGCGACCCGGCTCAATGGTAACCGAAACTCTAAAAAACGGAATTTTGATACCAATAGATACATCAAAAGAATCAGATTTTAGTTCTTATTTCAAATATATAAGTTTCATCAATTTTGATCTTACCTATCAAAAGTTACGCGCCCGAGAAAATTTGGCTGATTTTCGAAAAAAGGGGGAAAGACCCCCTAAAAGTTATAGAACCTTAATGAAAATGACACCATCATATTCAGCGTATCAGAGAACCCTACTGTAGAGTTTTCAAGCTCCTATCTACAAAAATGTGGAATTTTCCATTTTTTGCCAGAAGAAAGATCACGGATGTTAGTTTATTTGTTTTTTGTTTTTTTTTTGTTTTTTTTTTCTTTTTCCCAGGGGGGATCATATCGACCCAGTGGTCCTAGAATATCGTGCGAGGGCTCATTGGAACGGAAATTAAAAGTTCTAGTGCCCTTTTTAAGTGACCAAAAAAAATGGAGGGCAACTAGGCCCCCTTCCACGCTCATTTTTTCCCCAAAGTCACCCGACCAAATTTTGAGATAGCCATTTTGTTCAGCATGGTCGAAAATATTATAACTATGTCTTTTAGGATGACTTAATCCCTCGAAGCCCTCAGGAGGAGGGCTGAAAGTTATGAACTTTATCCAATGTTAACATCTAGTATTGGTTATTGGGACCCGGCTCAATGGTAACCGAAACTCTAGAAAACGGTTATTTTGATACAAATAGATACATCAAAAGAATTGGATGTTAATGCTGATTTCAAATATATAAGTTTCATCAAGTTTAATCCTACCCATCAAAAGTTACGCGCCTGAGGAAATTTGGCTGATTTTCGAAAAAAAGGGGGAAAGACCCCCTAAAAGTAAAAGAACCTTAATGAAAATCACACCATCATATTCCGCGTATCAGAGAACCCTACTGTAGAGGTTTCAAGCTCCTATCTACAAAAATGTGGAATTTTGCATTTTTTGCCAGAAGAAAGATCACGGGTGCGTGTTTATTTTTATTTTTTTTTTCCCCAGGGGTGATCGTATCGACCCAGTGTTCCTATAATATCGTGGGAGGGCTCATTGGAATGGAAATTAAAAGTTCTAGTGCCCTTTTTAAGTAACCAAAAAAAATGGAGGGCAACTAGGCCCCCTCCCACGCTCATTGTTTTCCCAAAGTCACCTGATCAAAATTTGTAGATAGCAATTTTGTTCAGCATGTTCGAAAATATTATAAGTATGTCTTTTAGGATGACTTAATCCCCCGAAGTTCCCGGGAGGAGGGCTGAAAGTTATGAACTTTACCCAATGTTAACATATAGTATTGGTTATTGGGAAGTATACAGTACAGCCGTTTTCAGGGGATATTTTTCCTCGTAGTGAGGAGGGGGGGGGGGGGGGGGGGGGGTTGGGCAGGGACGTACGTAGGGAGGGGGCCTCCAGGACCGCCCCCCCCCCGAAATCTCACGAATTTTTCATTTTCCCATAATTTTCTGATTTTTCTCGCAGAATAATGGATTTGAAGGATTCCCCCCCCCCCCCGAAACAAATTGCCCCCCCCCCCCCGCCGAAACAAATTCCTGCGTACGTGCCTGGGGTCGGGCGTTATGTAGGAGGATCTTTCCATGAAGGAAGTTTTCATGGGGGAAGGGACATTGCTATGAAGGGGACGCCGGACTTCCCAGCATTATTTAAAAAAAGATCAGAAATTAAATATAAAAAAACAAGTTTTTCAACTGCAACAGCAGCAACATCAAAACTTTAAACAAACAGAAAATATTACATATATGATTGGGTTCACCCCCTAGTCAATACCTCACTCTTTAAGCCAGAGATTTTTTAGTACTTTCATAAGAGCTATTTATTCTAATTAACGGCCTTTGTGATTAAGCGGTCATTTTTAAAGAATTGGATCAAAATTTGAACTTTCGCTTAAAGAGCAAGGTATTGACTAGGGGGCGAACCCCCTAATATACGTATTAAAAATATATGAATATAGAAGTTCGTTACGGAAGTTAATTCGTAAGTTACGCATATTTATTACTAATAAAAACGTTCGTAAATAAAATGAAACAAGTTTCGAGAAAGCCATTTAACCAAATAAAAGTAAATTATTATGAAAATTTTGTTTTAATTATTCATGTACTGTGAGCCAAGATCAAAACCTGCATTTATTCAAAAACGATCAAAAATTTAATAAAAAAAAACAAGTTTTTTTAACTGAAAGTAAGGAGCGACATTAAAACTTAAAACGAACAGAAATTATTCCGTATACGAAAGGGGCTTTCCCCTCCTCAACGCCTCGCTCTTTACGCTAAAGTTTTTATTGTTTTAAAAACTAAAGTTGTGAGACAGAGTCAAACTTTAGCGTAAAGAGCGAGGCGTTGAGGAGGGGACAACCCCTTTCGTATACGGAATAATTTCTGTTCGTTTTAAGTTTTAATGTCGCTCCTTATTGTCAATTTAAAAAACTTGTTTTTTTTTATTTAATTAGTCATCTAAGACTGACGAGAATGTTGAAAATAAGCAAGAAACTTTGAAGAAACTTTGTTAAGTTTAGTGTTAAATTTGCCGCAAAAAAAGAAACAAAAAGGGAACGATGAATTTTTAATGTGTTTTAGAATAGAAAAAGCAAGATACTGCTACTCACAATTTTCGGATCCAAGTTTTCCCCTATTAGTGATTAAAGACGGACGAGAATGCTAAAAATCGACAAGAAACTTTTAAAATTAGTGTTAAGGACTGTATTTTTCCTTTGCATGTGAGGGAGGGGGGTTACGTGTTTTGCTTCCCCTCGACATTTTCCCCCTTTTTTGGGAAACTCTCAGCGTGTGCCACTTTAAAAAAGCAAACTTTAGCACAAGACATTTATAAGGAACTAGTTGATTTAAAAAAATTTGAGTTTCTTTCTAAATAGCAACTACATGGGTGCAGTACTAGCATTAAAATTCACCGCAATTTTTTCCCAATTTTGGTAGGAAGGATACCGCAAAAACACCGCTTTTTACCTGACCAGCACCGCTTTATGATGCCCGTATAGTGGCAACACTACTTGTAATATTCTAATTCGTAAATTTTCAAAAGTTGTCCGTGTGACTCAGGTAGGAGAGTCAATAGAGTCACACATCCAGAGAGTCAAGAGGTTTGGCTATATAATAATTTTTTCTTCAAAATATTGGGGGGGGGGTAATTTCCCCTCTTGCGATCACCAAAAAACACAATGTGCAAATATATAGCCCAAATTATACATTTTCAATGCATTCTGTCAACCATACTAACTTGTTTTTCCAGGTTTTGTTTCATCACAGGTAAATGGGTTGATACACAACTGAGATGCATTGGGAGAATAGATAAGAAATGCGTAATTTGGGCTATCTATTTGCAAATCAGGGGGGATTAGGGGTAAAGCATTGCAGGGCTACATGCAAAATGTGTTAGGCTATCTATGATTATTCTTCTGCAGGTCAATATATACGAAATCATATTATTGAGTTAGGACTAAAGTGAATACACCATTTGATGCCTTTTTTTATGCTGATTACGAATATAATAATCATTCCTATCGGAAATTCAAATTTAAGCCATTTTTGAGCTCTTGAAAATGACAAAAAATAGGGTGTAAAAAGGCTAATATAGCGTGGAAAAAGGCTTAAAACCTTTGTTTTAAACTTACTGTTTCATAATAAATACTTATTTTAATCCATAAGCACTGACTTTCCATGAGTAAGTTGGATAATCACAAGTATATATGTTCCAAGAATTCATTTTGCAAATATTATGTATTTTTTTCTTCCTTAACGCTGAATGTTCAAGAATGCGTTTTTGACAAACTGTCGAAAATATTAAAGGATTAGGTTAGGTTAGGTTAGGTTAGGTTTGGTTAGGTTTAATATTTTCAATGTTTCGTCAAAAACGCATTCTTGAACATTCGGCGTTAAGGAAGAAAAAAATACATAATATTTGGAAAATGAATTTTTGGAACTTATATACTTGTTACTCATGGAAAGTCAGTGCTTGTGGATTAAAATAAGGATTTATTATGAAACAGTAAGTTTAAAACAAATGTTTTAAGCATTTTTACACCCTATATTAGCCTTTTTACACCCTATTTTTTGTCATTTTCAAGAGCTCAAAAATGGCTTAAATTTGAATTCCCGATAGGAATGATTATTATATTTGTAATCAGCATAATAAAAGGCATTGAATGGTGTATTCACTTTAGTCCTAACTCAATAATATGATTTTGTATATATTGACCCTTCTGCATATTATGAATTAAAAATTTATTTTTCTTAAGATAGAAAATATATAACTTGGGTGTTGGGTGTAAACTATAGCAAGGCTGCATGCAAAATGTGTTAACTATGATTATTCAGTAAATTTTCAGCAGTTCATATTATTGACTTACAATTAAAGTAAACATACTACTTGATGCCTTTTTTATGCTCTTTAAATATAACAATTATTTTTTTTGGAAATGAATATTGCCCCCATCCCCCTAATGTGCAAATATATACCCTGAACTGGTATGTATAGGGGTGTGGGTAAAATCTAATTCTAATAAAATGATTATTATATTTGTAAAGAGCATAAAAAGGTATCAAGTAGAATGTTTACTTTATTTGTTAGTCAATAATATGAACTGCCTAAAATTTACCAATTATTCTTCATATCATGTAGAAAGAATTGTTTTCTGAACATGTTTCCTTCTCTTCATTTAGTTCTTGAGGCAAATACTAGTATCAATACAAAATTGGGGCTATTGATAAGGTATGCTTCACTAAACCTATACTTTACCCCTAATAGGGGTGTCCCAAGGGGGGGACAGGGACGGGCGTGCTGCCCCCCCAACTTTGTTGGAATTTGGTAAAATATTTGCCAAAGGCAAAAATTTTGGCAGAAGTTTTACAAAATTGGCTGAAATTTAGCAAAATTCTTGATTTCTGCAGAAAATTTGGCATAAATTAGGTTGCAATTTGGTAAAATTTAGCAAAATTGGCTGAAATTTAGTAAAATTCTTGATTTCTGCAGAAAATTCAGCATAAATCAGGTAGCAATTTGGTAAAATTTACAAAGATTCCCCCATCCCCAATAAAATGAGCCTCAGGACACCCCTGCAACTGCCTAGTATACAGCCCAAATTATATGCTTTCCATGTCTTTATAACCAGAATTTCACCCTAAATCTAGATTTGACATTTGTTTTGCTGAATTTCTAGGAGACCCCATAATTTAGCTAGGATGAAAGTGAGAACATCATTTGATGCCTTTGTTTTATGCTCTTTCATAATTCAATAATTGTTTCTGTTGCAAATTGCATCTTGAGCCCTTAAAGGGTCCCAAAAGTATCTTATATGAATTATGATAGAGCATAAAGAACATCAAATGATGTTTTC
Source organism: Artemia sinica (assembly GCA_027921565.1). NCBI lineage: Eukaryota > Metazoa > Arthropoda > Branchiopoda > Anostraca > Artemiidae > Artemia > Artemia sinica. Next base: position 22,124,619 of record CM051271.1, on the reverse strand, counting down.
AATTTTATCCTAGCTAAATTATATGGCCCACTGCAAATTAACGCAAACTTAGTCTCCCCCCCCTCATCCCCTAATGTGCAAATATATACCCTGAATTAGAATATATCCTGAATTGTTAACAGCAAAGTTTTGAATTGCAAAATTCAGCACTATTTTTGTCAGCAGCATTAGAAAAACTTGGAACAGTAGGAAAATAGTTTGAATTGAAAATCAAGTATTTTGCAGGTTAGGTTATAACTTCTTTGAGGGGCTACTAAAATAAAATACCTTTGGGGCCCCTTTAAGGGCTCAAGATGCAATTTGCAACAGAAGCAATCATTGTATTATGAAAGAGCATAAAAAAAGGCATCAAATGATGTTTTCACTTTCATCCTGGCTAAATTATAGGGCCACCTGGAAATATACCTTTGTCTCTATTGCAAATTCAATTTTAAGCCCTTTACAGACCCTCAAAGATAATAAAATTTTTTCTTGTTTTATATACAGCTTGTATACCTGTGTTTGCATCAATCTTGTTAAAACTGGTTTACCTGTAAATTGAATTGATGGTATTCTGGTATTATTTAAATAATACTGGGAACTCCAGCTCTCTCTCCATGAAAAATTCTGGTACTTGTGTATTATACACCACTCACTCAAGTCTACAATGTGTAAAACTTTTACATTAAATGTCTGGACATTTGACATTAAAATCACAAGGCTGACATTTATTACAAGAATTGAAAAAAGCTTATTTTCTGTATTTTGGGTGCAAAATTGGTGACCAAGATAAAATATGGGCTCCTCACATGTACCATGTAAGTTGTAAAGTGGCTCTTGTTCAGTGGATGAAAGGCAATAGAAACTCTATGCCATTTGCTGTCTCTATTCTTTGGTAGAAACCTTCAAACAATTTTGATGACTGTTACTTCTGATATGGGAGTAATGCAAGCAAAACTTTCTCTCTAGACACTTTGTGTCTTAAACTCACAGCTGTGTACTATCCTGAAACTGCTAAGAGCAGGAAAGACCTGATACATAATCTACAAATGATTATTGACAATGTGTGCTCTCAGTACTCTGCTCCTGTTGTTGTAGTTATAGGCGATTTCAATCAAACTCACAAACAATGGGGGTCCAGCATGCTTGAATTGCAGCAGGTTGTGGAAATTCCCACCCACCAGAGTGGTAATACACTGGATCTCATACTTGTCTCCCTCCCTGTTCCCTTGGTCCACTACAAAGCTCCAACCGTTTCATCATTCTGTGGCAAGCAAAGACTACTTTCCCCAGACAAAAGAAGAAGTAGTTTACAACTAGACCCATTCCTTAGGAGTCTATTTGTTCTTTTGGGAGATTGATAGGAACCTTTGACGAAAATTTTTTCATTAACCGATATCAACTTCAAAGTCAAGTCACTAACATTTTTACTCCTGCAGAAATATCATGAACACTTCCCCACTAAAACAGTTGTGGTAAGCAACAGGAACAAGCCTTGGATAACAAAGGAATTTAAAACCTTAATCATGCCCCACTGCAAGCTGCACACAAGTTGTCAAACCATTGCTGCAAAGAAACTCCATAAGCACATTGTAAAAGTTAACAGGGTGGCACAGAAAGCATACCTTCGCGAGTGTTGCCACATCTGATGGCTGACCCCCAAAAATGGCACTCCGTGGTCAAGCAGCTATCTGGTAGGAGTGTTAGCAGTGACCTGAAAGTAGGGGAGAGTGGTATATGCAAGGACGGATTTTGGAAAACCTCCAAAATATATGGTTAACATTGGAGTATAAAAATGGTTTATGGCTGAAAAGAAAGCCTCAAAACTCCAGCATAAACTGTGATTTTTCCAGATTTTTCTTGCATAGCTAGAAGAAAAAAAGAGGGGTGTCCCTGCTTATACCATTTGTCCCACTAAGTACTAGGGTGTGGTATATCTTGGGACTCAAGGTGGTATGCTCTGGGATATAGTAAAAAGATTCATGTATTGGTAGAAAACTTTGACTATTCATCATATAAAAATAAAAATTCGACTTCAAAAGTAAAAATGTTTTAGGCACAAGACTAGACTACCAGTCAGCAAACAAAAACTATGGCCCTGCTCTGGAAGCTGTAGGCCCACTGGGTGCTGGGGTAAGAGGCGACAACTTTTTCAAAATGTCTTCCCTTGGATAAAATATTGAGTTTTTTTCAATCTGGCAACTTCCACTTTCTTAGACCAGCCATGCACATGGCACTCACTCTGAGAGAGAGAGAGAGAGAGAGAGAGAGAGAGAGAGAGAGAGAGAGAGAGAGAGAGAGAGAGAGAGAGAGAGAGAGAGAGAGAGAGAGAGAGAGAGAGAGAGAGAGAGAGAGAGAGAGAGAGAGAGAGAGAGAGAGAGAGAGAGAGAGAGAGAGAGAGAGAGAGAGAGAGAGAGAGAGAGAGAGAGAGAGAGAGAGAGAGAGAGAGAGAGAGAGAGAGAGAGAGAGAGAGAGAGAGAGAGAGAGAGAGAGAGAGAGAGAGAGAGAGAGAGAGAGAGAGAGAGAGAGAGAGAGAGAGGAGAGAGAGAGAGAGAGAGAGAGAGAGAGAGAGAGAGAGAGAGAGAGAGAGAGAGAGAGAGAGAGAGAGAGAGAGAGAGAGAGAGAGAGAGAGAGAGAGAGAGAGAGAGAGAGAGAGAGAGAGGAGAGAGAGAGAGAGAGAGAGAGAGAGAGAGAGAGAGAGAGAGAGAGAGAGAGAGAAGAGAGAGAGAGAGAGAGAGAGAGAGAGAGAGAGAGAGAGAGAGAGAGAGAGAGAGAGAGAGAGAGAGAGAGAGAGAGAGAGAGAGAGAGAGAGAGAGAGAGAGAGAGAGAGAGAGAGGAGAGAGAGAGAGAGAGAGAGAGAGAGAGAGAGAGAGAGAGAGAGAGAGAGAGAGAGAGAGAGAGAGAGAGAGAGAGAGAGAGAGAGAGAGAGAGAGAGAGAGAGAGAGAGAGAGAGAGAGAGAGAGAGAGAGAGAGAGAGAGAGATTCATAAAAATGGAAGCTGAAATTTCTACTCAACTTTTTAGGTCAGAAGCAATTCTATAGCGCTACCTAAGTAAAGAGCCATAAGGGTTCAATGAATTAATACTTATTTATTTTTCCAGGGGTACTTGATGTGGAAGAGGTGGTCGTATAAACTTCGGAACGGGGTTCATTGACTTACAAATCAAAGTTATAGTGCTCTTACACCAAGGGTGGATCCGGGGGGGGGGGGTGCGCAAAATAGGTTGATCGGATAAACTTGCGTTAGGAGCAAGTTTAATTAACACAATCTTGCGTTAATTAAGTAAATTGCATTACTTTAGACTACGTTAGGGGGGCGCCTCCCTTGCTCCTCCCCTGGATCCGCCACTGCCTTACTGTCTCTGTTTCTTTCCTTGTCAGGGAGGAGAGCAGATGCCTAATAGGTGTTTGTTAATACCAAAACATTCTAATTTTCATTGGGCCTTCAGGTATAAACAGAATTAGTTCAAAGGAAGGGGTGGGGGGGGGGGGGTTCCTATTTAGTCCCTCTTGATTCTCGTGAGCATTTCTGGTCTAGGCTGTTTTTATGAAAGGAAAATTGGGGGATTTTACCATGGGCGATTTTCCTGGGGAAATTTTCTGACGGTTGGGGGAGACTCCTGGGGAGGGGGAGTTTAAAGACCTGTGTTACTGCTAAATAAACTAAAAATTTTCACTATTTTCGCTTCATTTTCTTAAATTCTGATTTTTGATTCTTATTGATTTCTTTGGACTAATTTACGGCGTATTTGACTACGATTTGAATGTAAAAACAATACCGTGATTTTTGGTATCTGGATGTAAATTCTGGAATAAAAACATAACATTTATTTCTTTTCAACATCATCGTATTATTATTTTTTTTAATAATTTTCAGTATTTTTTCAATTTTTAATTTTTCGGTCAAATAGTATAAACGTAAAATCCGAATGCACATGTTGGGCATTCCAGTCAGCACACGTAAAAAGAAGAAATCTAATAACGGGTCTTAACTCAAAATGTACAGTGGGTAACTAGGCTTAATAAAAAAAAAAAAAAAAAAATGACCGGTCTTAATTTGAAATTGAAACTCTTACTACTACCAGTGCCGTATCAAGGATTCTGGTTCAGTTGAGGGGGGTAATATTTTTTGGTAGGGGGGAGAGGTAGAATGGAAAATTAAAGTAAACATCAAAAGTGTATTTTTATGCATTTTTATTACGTTTTTACGAGTCTGACAAACATTTCGCTTGGGGGAATTTAAACCTTTCAATCCTTCCCATGAAGACAGCCTTGACTGTTGCTACTACTAACAACTTACCACAACACCAAGTCACCTGACATTACCCCAGCTACGCACACTCATCAAGAAATATATTGTAATCATTTAATTGCATAGGACAATTTTGGAGTAAAATCAAGCCTATGGCCCAAAGATTTTTTCAAAGAATTCCATTTAAAAAATCTACTAATGAGATGTATTACAAGCAAAATTTTAAAATAAATTTATAAATTTCAAGCCAAAATTTGTTAATGATACAATAATCCTATGTAAACTCAATTAAGTTGTAGTTCTAATAGAGCAGTATATACAGTTTATGCATGCTTTTGTTTCTAAATGAATTTTTTTGGTAATCATCAGTTTTTTTTCTCAATGTCTATGTACATACAGTCAATAACAGCAGACTTTTCAATAATGGAATTCTTTTTCTATAGTAAGATGACACCTTAGTACTTTAAAGCATACAGCATACCATATTGCTATTATTTAACTGCATAGTACAATTTTGGAGTAAAATCAAGCCTATGCCCCAAAGATTTTTCAAAGAATTCCACTTTAAAAAATCTACTAATAAGATGTATTACAAACAAAATTTTAAAATAAATTTATAAATTCCAAGGCAAAATTTGCTAATGATATATAATCCCATATAAACTCAATTAAGTTGTAGTTCCAATAGAACAGTATAAACAGTTTATACATGCTTTTGTTTCTAAATGAATTTTTTTGGTAATCATCAGTTTTTTTTCTCAATATCTATGAACATACAGTCAGTAACACGATCAAACGGATAGCAGACTTTTCAATTTTTTTCCTATAGTAAGATGAAATCATAGTGCTTTAAAGCATACAGCATACCATAATGCTATTATTTAATTGCCTAGAACAATCTTAGAGTAAAATCAAGCCTATGGCCCAAAGATTTTTCAAAGAATTCCATTTAAAAAATCTACTAATGAGATGTATTACAAGCAAAATGTTAAAATAAATTTATAAATTTCATGCCAAAATTTGTTAATGATACATAATCCTATGTAAAGTCAATTAAGTTGTAGTTCTAATAGAACAGTGTATACAGTTTATACATGCTTTTGTTTCTAAATGAGTTGTTTTTGGTAATCATCAGTTTTTTTTCTCAATGTCTATGAACATAGTCAGTAACACGATCAAACGGACAGCAGACTTTTCAACAATGGAATTTTTTTTTCTATAGTAAGATGACATCTTAGTACTTTAAAGCATACAGCATACCATATTGCTATAAATGGTTCATTAGCCTTGACAAGTTTGATACATTATTTTCTCTTGTTAAGTTTTTACAAGTCGTAATTTTTAGACGTATAAAACTGGATAAAGTGACTTTCCTTTGGGGACAGGGGGCTAAAAAAAAGATTGTTGTAAAGTCGCGTATTTCCGTCACAATCCTGACTGAGGACAAAGTTGGAGCCAGTTTTCCCAAATCAAGTAAAATGACAGTGAAACATGAAAAATGAACCATATAGTTCCATAAAGGAAAATATATACTAAAGAAAAGTGCCTCGTTTCTCTGGATGCTTGAATTGCGCAGGCTTATCTTAGTTTTGATATTTTTTTAAGAAACTAAATTTAAGCTGGAGGGGGGGTTGTATGGGGTCTGGGGATGCAAACCGGGATCGGGAGGGGGTATTTACCCCCTGTCCCATTGAAAATTACGCCCGTGCTGTGGTTGGTTAATCCCATACCTTTGCAGTATATAATTGAATTCTTTCCATTCCTTGTAACAGAATGTTTTCCCCAATAATTATTATTCCAGACAGAAATATTTCTTGATATTGTGTTACAGATTAATTTAATAGGCCTAATGATACAGTAATGAAAATAGAAGCCAAGGATATAATGAAAAATGTCTTACAGTTTTTTTTTTAAATTCCATTGTTTATATATCCCACCTATCTGAAAGCTATCAAAAATCTGAAACGAAATCCCACCACCTTTCCTTCATAATAGCTGATGCGCACTTACACGTCATTGCATATAATTTCATGAAATATGATCGTCATTCAGACTTAATCTAAATGATGGAAGATGAGAGATTAATTACTACCCTTCCCCTAATACTCCTTCTTTATTTTATCTGAAGGCTCGTGGAGATTTACATAATTTCGGCATTATGTACTTTTTTAAGGCATATAGCACCCCTCTCCTCGCCTACCATATGACCCACCACCCCTCCTCGATAATAGATGCTGCACTATTATATAATTTTCTTCGTTCTGTTTATTTGTCTGCATTTCCATATGGCTGCTCAATTTTAAATGTGGGGATGATTTCCCAGGGTGGAATTGTCCGGGACATCGTCTCTTGTTAGTTTTTGTGGACTGAACAGATATTTCTTTAAAGTAAAATCTAAGATGATATTTTTTTTATTTATATAGAATAATTTTTAAAATACACGGTCAGAAAACTTGTAAATAGTTCTTTTCACCGTTAATGTCGATTTCAGACTGTCTGACTTAATTAGAATTTCAAGTCAGAATAATAAAATGATAATAGATTATTAATTTATTTATCACTATCTTATACATTTCCTGTAATTCATTCTCTGTTATTCGTAGTTGTTTTCGTTCACTCTAAACTACAAAGCGATTTTTAGAGCAAACATTTGATACGTAAATGCCTCAAACCAGGATTTATATGAGATATGATTTATTTTTATTCATTTTCTACTGTTTATACCCCTGATTCTTAACGTTGGGCGAAGGCCCCACCGGTGGTTCGTGAGAATATTTTGGTGGGACGTGGGTAGAACGCGGACCCTTCGACTGACTTCACATTAGAGGCTTAATTTTGAAAAAATGGCCTTAATGACGCCACATTCAAATGCATTTAAAGAGAAAAGAAATAATGGAAAAACTGTTTATAATGACGCCACTTTATAATGACTGTTGCCTTAATGACGCCACATTCAAATACATCTAAAAAGAAAAGAAATTAATTTAAAAAACAAAATTTATTTATTAATTTACATTAATATTTTTGTATGTTTGTTTGCATTGATTGTTTATTTAATGATTGTTTGATTGTTTATATGCCCCCAGGGCATAACACCATGATCAAACATGCCCTATTTTCTTCAAAAGAAAACCTTATATGTCACAGTGTTTTTTTTTGCCTTAGGAATATTTTGAACGAAAATAGCTATTCCAAATTTGATCTGATCCATTTGAGGAAAAAAGGTGTAGGGGGGGGGGGGCTCTCAAAACTTTTGACTGTTAAAAGGGCACGTGTTCTATTGTCTACAACTTAGTAACAGAAAAAAATTAATTAAAAAAAACTAAAATAACTTTACATAAGAGATAACCATTAACAAGCAGTATATAGAGCTATCCTCCCATTTGCGCTACAAATGGGAGGATATTAGGGGGTCGGGTTTAATGCTAAGGGGTGGGCGGACGGGGTTGGCTGTGCAAAATCTTCCAGTCCGTGGCCCTGTTTTCACTGATCTTATTGCACAATTAAAAAAACAATAAAATATCGAAACCTTATTGCCTTTATGGCAATAAGGAAATCCTTTTTCCTTATTCTCGTAGAAAATCCATTTTCTACGAACAGAAACAATTCTTATTGATTGTTTTCTTATCTGATCTTTGAACTATTTTTAACGAAATGACCATACGTAAAGGAGTTTTTGTTCTATGAACTTTGAACTATTCTTAACAAAATGGCTACCTCTAATTTTTTATCAGATGTATTTGGGGAAAAGGGCTTGGGGACCAGTTGCCCTCTGATCATTTTCGACTCTTAAAAAGGGCACTAGAACTCTCGATTTCCAATCGAATGAGCCCCCTTTGAAGTTTATACGACGACCCCTTCTATATGAAGTGCCTCTGGGAAAAAATAAATGGAGAGTGGGTGGAGGCTAGCTGTCCTCCAATCACTTTTGATTCTTAAAAAGTGAATTACAACTTTCAATTTCCAATCAAATAAGCCCTCTGGGAATTTTATACGAGCATCCCTTCCATAACAACTATATAGGTCCCCAGGGCATAACTTACAACGCCTACATCCGGGCCCTGGGGGCTGCGTTGACACGGGAGTTTTTTCTTATCAGAAGTTTGAACTATTTTCAACAAAATTTTTATTTCAAAATTTTTATCTGATGCATTTAGGGCGTGGAGCAGGGGGGCTAGTTGCCCTCCGATCTCTTTTGACTCTTAAAAAGTGAACAAGAACTTTCAATTTCAACTCAAATGAGCCCTCTCTGAAGTTTATACGAGCATCTTTTCCATAAGAACTATATATGCCCCTAGAGCATTACTCATAACGCCTGCCTCCGGACCCTGACGGGTTCCCTCAACACAGGAATTTTTCTTATCTGACCTTTGAACTATTTTTAATGAAATGGCCATTATAAAAATTTTATCGGATGGGCTTGGGGAAAAAAGGGTGTGTATGGGGGGGGCTAGTTGCCCTCGGATATCTTTTGACTCTTAAAAATTGAACTAAAACTTTCAGTTTCCAATCAAATTAGCCCCCTATGAAGTTTATACGAGCATCCCTTTTGTAAGAACCGTATATGCCCCCAGGGCATAACTTATAACCCTTGCCCCTGAAGACTGTGGGGGGAGTGTCCTGCTCAAACATATAATTTCCAGAACTTTCAACTACGTTGAACAAAATGGCTAAAAATTTAAAATCAAATATAAAAATTTTGATTGGATGTGTTTGGGGAAATGGTGGGCGTGAAAGGGGTGTCAGTTGCCTTAGAATCACTTTCGACTATTAAAAAGTGAATTAGCCATTTAAATTTCCAATCGAATGATCCCTTTCTGAAGTTTCTACGCCAACGTTGTCTGTACAAAACCTTATATGCCCCCAGGGCATAACTTACAACCCTTGCCCTGAGAGCTGTGGGGGAGCTATCATACTCAAAGACCTAATTTCCAGATCTTAAAATTATGTTTAATAAAATGGCTACCTCAAAATTTTGATTGGATGTGTTTGGGGAAAAGGTGGGCGTGAGAGGGGAGTTAGTTGCCCTCAAATCACTCTCGACTATTAAAAAGGGCACTAGCCCTTTGAATTTTCAATCGAATGAGCCTTTTTTGAAGTTGCTACAACAAAACCTTCTACAAAAACCTTATATGCCCCCAGGGCATAAATTAAAACCCTTGCCCTGAGAGTTGTGGGGGAGTGTCCTCCTCAAAAACATATTTTCTATCTGGAAATCAACTACGCTGAACAAAATGGCTATCTCAAAATTTTGATTGGATGTGTTTGAGTGAATGATGGGCGTGGCGGGGGGGGCTAGTTGCCCTCCAATCACTTTCTATGATGAAAAAACGGCTCTAGCCCTTTGAATTTGCAGTCGAATGAGCCTTTTTTGAAGTTTCTACGACAACGCCTTCTACAAAAACCTTATATGCCCCCAGGGCATAACTTAAAACCCTTGCCCTGAGGGTTGTGGGGGAGTGTATACCTCAAAAAACATATTTTCTTTCTGGAAATCAACTACGCTGAACAAAATGGCTATCTCAAAATTTTGATTGGATGTGTTTGGGGAAATGATGGGCGCAGGGGGCGGGCTAGTTGCCCTCCAATGACTTTCGACTATTAAAAAAGCGACTAGCCCTTTGAATTTCAATCGAATGAGCCTTTTTGGAAGTTTCTACGACAACGCCTTCTACAAAAACCTTATATGCCCCCAGGGCATAACTTAAAACCCTGGCCCTGAGGGTTGTGGGGGAGCGTCCTCCTCAAAAACATATTTTTTATCTGGAAATCAACTACGCTGAACAAAATGGCTATCTCAAAATTTTGATTGGATGTGTTTAGGGGAATGACGGGCGTGGGGGGATGGGGGCTAGTTGCCCTCTAATCACTTTCGACTATTAAAAAGGGCACTAGCCTTTGAATTTCCAATCGAATGAGCCTTTTTTGAAGTTTCTAAGACGACGCCTTCTATAAAAACCTTATATGACCCCAGGGCATAACTTAAAACCCTTGCCCTGAGGGTTGTGGGGGAGTGTCCTCCTCAAAAACATATTTTCTATCTGGAAATCAACTATGCTGAACAAAATGGCTATCTCAAAATTTTGATTGGATGTGTTTAGGGAATGACGGGCGTGGGGGGATGGGGGCTGATCGCCCTCCAATCACTTTCGACTATTAAAAAGGGCACTAGCCTTTGAATTTCCAATCGAATGAACCTTTTTTGAAGTTTCTATGACAACGCCTTCTATAAAAACCTTATATGCCCCCAGAGCATAACTTAAAACCCTTGCCCTGAGGGTTGTGGGGGAGTGTCCTCCTCAAAAAAATATTTTCTATCTGGAAATCAACTACGCTGAAAAAATGACTATCTCAAAATTTTGTTTGGATGTGTTTGGGGGAATGATGGGCGCGGGGGGGAGGGGTTAGTTGCTCTCCAATCATTTTTGACTGTTAAAAAGGGCACTAGCGCTTTGAATTTCCAATCGAATGAGTCCTTTTTGAAGTTTCTACGACAACGCTTTCTATAAAAACCTTATATGCCCCCAGGGTATAACTTACAACCCTTGCCCTGAGGGCTGTGGGGGAGTGTCCTCCTTAAAAATATATTTTCTATCTGGAAATCAAACCTTTTGACCCTTAAAAAGGGCGCTAGAACTTTCGATTTCCATTCGAATGAGCCCCTTTGAAGTTTCTACGACGACCCCTTCCATATTAAGTGCCTCAGGAAAAAAAAACCAATAATAATAAAACATTGGAGCCATATGGCCTTTACTATAGGCAACACTATGGCGTTGCCTCTGATTCGGTTACTATTGGCTAAGGTTCGGTCTTTACTGTAAACAGTTCATTACCATGAACTGTTAGATAAACTGATGATTGAGTCTTTATGTACTATGTAATACTATCTTATCTATGGATAAGTATGTTTTGCATCATCATATATATATATAATGATTCCTTATAACACTTTGGTTTTTACACTTACACATTGTTCTTTAATGTTAAACCATACTAACCAGGATCGCTAGTCTGCACTAGTCACTGCAGAGTGGGAGCTTAATATACTAATATTCATTCCTGAACTGCAGAAAAGAATGGGTTTTAAGAATCAATGCAACCAGTAGGGTCCCATGGTTCATGGCTCTACAACTTTGACTGAAATGTCTAAACGGCCTGATTTTTCAATCAGATCAACAACAACGAAAATACATATTTCACACGATGTAATTCTTGCATAGGCCAAATACGATTATAATTGCATGTCTTTTAGACACAGTCTATAATTTAAGAGCTGAGGTGAAGTCTCAAAATGTGTTGGAAGGTAATTACCATATCTAGTGCACTTTTTAAGTGCACTAAAGTAGAAAAAAACACTAGATACGACAACATTACTTCTAAGCAACTCGAACCCTAATCCTCCTGTTCCTGTGATTTCACTGTCTATTATCACATTATTTTTATACAGATAACAGCTCTGGCACGTAGACAAGATATGATTTATGACATTAGTGCAGCAGTAGGCCCTTCTTTTTCCCTTTGCATTCATTTGAATACTAATACCAGAACGACGGCAATAAGATGTATCAGTAGGTAATGTGCTACTAGAACCATGAACAAGAAGATACCCTCTTCATCAACTATTATTTTTATGTTGACATTCTCTTTGAGCACTATCATCTCTGGGAATGATACTCTCACATATATCCCAACTTTATTAAAACAAACAAATATTATTAATAAAATCAGATGTATTTTAAACGTGGATGTACTTATTTCTGAAAACTAAAATCCTACTTTATTGAAAAATCAAATATTATTAATAAAATCAGATGTATTTTAAACGTAGATGTTCTTATTTCTGAAAACCAAAACCTAACTTTATTAAAAAATATAATATTATTAATAGAATCAGATGTAATTTAAACGTGAATTTTCTTGTTTCTGAAAACTAAAACCCAATTTTATTAAAAAATCAAATATTATTAATAAAATCAGATGTATTTTAAACGTGGATGTTCTTATTTCTGAAAACTAAAACCCAACTTTATTAGAAAATCAAACATTATTAATAAAATCAGATGTATTTTAAATGTGGATGTTCTTATTACTAAAAACTAAAACCAAACTTTATTAAAAAATAAAATATTATTAGTAAGGTCAGATGTGCTTTAAACATGGGTGTTCTTGTTTCTGAAAACTAAAACCCAACTTTATAAATAAATCAAATATTATTAATAACGTCAGATGTATTTTAAACGTTGATGTTCTTATTTCTGAAAACTAAAACCCAACTTTATCAAAAAATCAAATATTATTAATAAAATCAGATGTATTTGAAACGTGGATGTTCTTATTTCCGAAGACTAAAACCTAACGTTATTAGAGAATCAAATATTATTAATAAAATCAGATGTATTTTAAACGCACATGTTCATATTACTGAAAACTAAAACCCAGCTTTATTCAAAAATCAAATATTATTAATAATATCAAATGTATTTTAAACGTGCTTGTTTATATTTCTGAAAACTAAAACCCAACTATATTTAAAAATCAAATATAATTAATAAAATCAGGTGTAATATAAACGTGGATGTTCATTTTTCTGAAAACTAAAGCCCAACTTTATTAGAAAATCTAATTATTAATAAAATCAGATGTATTTTAAACGTGGATGCTCTTGTTTCTGATAACTGAAACCCAACTTTATTAAAAAAAAAAAAATCAAATCTTATTAATAAAATCAGATGTGCTTTAAACGTGGATGTTCTTATTTCTGAAAACTAAAACCCAACTTTATTAAAAAAATCAAATATTATTAATAAAATCAGGTGTATTTTAAACGTGAATATTCTTTTTTCTGGAAACTAAAACCCAACTTTATTAAAAAATCAAATATTATCAATAAAATCAGATGTATTTTAAACGTGGTTGTTCTTATTTCTCAAAACTAAAACCCAACTTTATTAAAAAAATCAAATATTATTAATAAAATCAGGTGTATTTTAAACGTGAATATTCTTTTTTCTGGAAACTAAAACCCAACTTTATTAAAAAATCAAATATTATTAGTAAAATCAGATGTATTTTAAAAGTGGATGTCTTATTTCCAGAAACTAAAATCCAACTTTATTAAAAAAGCAAATATTATTTATAAAATCAGATGTATTTTAAACGTGGATGTTAATATTTCTGATAACTAAAACCCAACTTTATTAAAAAGCAAATGTTATTAATAAAATCAGATGTATTTTAAACGTGGTTGTTCGTATTTCCGAAAACTAAAACCTAACTTTATTAAAAAATCAAATGTTATTAATAAAATCAGATGTATTTAAACGTGGATGTTCATATTTCTGAAAACTAAAACCCAACTTTATTAAAAAAATCAAATATTATCAATAAAATCAGGTGTATTTTAAACTTGGATTGTCTTATTTCTGAAATTAAAACCCAACTTCATTAAAAAATTAAACATTATTAATAAAATCAGATGTATTTTAAACTTTGATGTTCTTATTTCTGAAAACTAAAACCTAACTTTATTTAAAAAATTGAACAATATTATTTAAAATCAGATGTATTTTAAACGTTGATGTTTTTTATTTCTGAAAACTAAAACCCGACTTTATTTAAAAAATATTATTAATAAAATCAGTTGTATTTAAAACGTGGATGTTCTTATTTCTGAAAACTAAAACCCAACTTTATTAAAAGATAAAATATTATCAATAAAATCAGATGTATTTTAAACGTGGATTTTCTTATCTCTGTTAACTAAAACCCAGCTTTATTAAAAAATCAAATATTATTAATAAAATCAGATGTATTTTAAACCTCGATGTTCTTATTTCTGAAAACTAAAACCCAACTTTATTAAAAAAAATCAAATATTATTAATAAAATCAGATGTATTTTAAACGTGAATGTTCGAATTTCTGAAAACTAAATCCCACGTTTATTAGAAAATCAAATCTTATTAATAAAATCAGATATATTTTGAACATGGATGTTCTTATTTCTGAAAACTAAAACCCAACTTTATTAGAGAATCAAATATTATTAATAACATCAGATCTATTTTAACATCAGAGTGGCAAACCGAAATGTTAATAGCGTTTATTGATTTCTTAAAGGCGTTCAATTCCATAGGGAACAAAGGGAATCACTATGACAGGGTACACAGGGAATCCCTAAGGAGAATGCTACGATATTATGGACTCCCAGACAGGATTATTAGTATTATTGTTGCTTTATATAACAACCAGCTAGCCACCGTACGACCTGACGATGGATACCTGCAGGAATGGTTCTAGATAAATTCTGGTGTACGACAAGGCTGTATCCTCTCTCCTAAGCTCTTCACGATTCTCATTGACTATGTACTTTGGGCCTGCCATTTTGCTGGAGAGAGACAGTTGGATGAGAGGCGTACTGTCTTTGACGTTGATTTTGCTGATGGCATTGCGCTCCTCTCTCATCTAAGAGAAGACCCGCAACAGAACATCACCGAGTTCTCTAACAAAGCTGGGCGAGTTGGATTGTCATTTAGTACTCAAAAGACGAAGGTTATGCGTAACAACATAAAAATAACCCCGGCCCGGCCACTGAATGTTGGTTCAGATGAGCTAGATGAGGTTACAGAATGTAAATATCTGGGAAGCCTAATCAAATCTGACGAAAGTCTCGAGCGTGAAATTGCTACACACATTACTTGTGCAGGCAATGTTTTTACCAAATTAAGAACAGTTTGGAAAAATTCTGCGTAATCTCTGAAACTCAAACTCCGACTCCTAAATAGCAATGTCATCTTTGTACTAACGTATGGATGTGAGACATGGCCACTGACGAAACAGCTTGAGAAACGAATACAATATTTCGATTTTAAGCAAAACTATTAATATATATATATATATATATATATATATAATATATATATATATATATATATATATATATATATATATAATATATATATATATATATATATATATATATATATATATAATATATATATATATATATATATATATATATATATATATGTATATATATATATATATATATATATATATATATAATATATATATATGAATAATATATATATATATATATATATATATATATATATATATATATATATATATATATATATATTATATGTATAATATATATATATATATATATATATATATATATATATATATATATATATATATTATATATATATATATATATATATATATATATATATATATATATATTATATATATCGTGTTTATCTAACGTATCAAGTATAAAAAACCTAAAAAAAAATTAAAGTAATTTTAAAATTTTCAGGTATGATTCCAGTTTAAATTGCAAAATTACAATTATGTCTCAGATATCATAAATATTTTTGCATTTTGTAACTTTATTGATTAAGAGCTAAAACTAAAATAAAATAAAAATTAATGTTTTTCAAGTTTAAACGTAATATCATAAAAATGTAAAAATTTCGTTTTTTTTGAGTTTTGGTTACTGTTGAGACGAGTCGCTCTTACTATACAGTTCTTCATCATGAACTGTTTGATAAAAACCCTGATTACAAGCAGAAAAATCCTACGGCTTTTTCTTACTTGGAATAGTATGAGACGAACCTCAAAGAATCAGGCAGCTAACTAAGTCCAATATATGCAATGGTTTGGTATTCTAATGATCGTCTTTTAATATATTACAAACAGGAAAAAGCCTATGGATTTTTCATATTTGGAATAGTAAGAGACGAACTTAAAAGAATAGGGAAGCTGACTAAATGTGCCATGGTTTATTCTTTACCAGGTTTCAGCCATGTCCTACAGTCTTTATACCAATTTAACCTACACAATTCTCATGTATAAGTAACTAAACCCATCCTTCATATTAGTCTAGTGGTGTGTTTTGTACTTCATTTACTATAGGCTGTAGTGCGTTCTTTAATATAATTCAGTGTGAAAAGACATTTAATTGAGTAAAAATTGAAAATCAAGAAAAGTGGCGGCTACTACAACATTCTGCCTAAACGGCATGTTTTTTTCTTTCTTTTTTTTTTCTTTTCCACAGATAGCTTGGCACTGGAACATCGTAGAGAGTTGTTCAATGGTTCATTTTATAATAAGGAACGACCTCTTGCCTTTACTATCATGCATATGCAACTTAACTGCCTCTCATAACTATATACGTGAATCTGGGTTGCAGCAGTAGTTTATAATAAAGAACGAATTACAATGATAACCACTACACCAAGAAACGCTCATATAAGAAAGAATTTTAACAGTATATGATACCTTAAAGACCGAACTCTAACCATCAGTATTGTCAATCAGTTCGTGTTAACAAACTTTATAGCAACTTCAAACAGTTCGTGGGATTACAGTAAAGAACAAACTTCCAGCCCATAGTAACTAAAATAAGATTATAATTAATATTTAATATTGATCAATGATGTCACAATCATAGGTTGTAACCAGGTCGTCTCTTACTATTCCAATTAAGAAAAAGCCATAGGCTTTTTCCTGTTTCTAATTTAGTAAGGTACAATAAAGTTATAATAAAGAACGACCTCTTGCCTATACTAAATTTTATACGCTACTTAATTATAGCATAGGCTAGTAATTCCACAGATAGCTTGGCACTGGAACATCGTAGAGAGTTGTTTAATGGCTCATTTTAAAGGAAATTAATGGGGTTAAAAACCTTTTGTATTTATAAAACAAATTATTTTTAAAATAGAATCATTTTTCTTACGAAACTACATTAAAAGAAGATCATTACAATAACAAACCATTGCATACATTGTACTTAGCTAGCTACTTGATTTTTTGAGGTTCGTCTCTTACTATTTCAAAGAAGAAAAAGCCGTAGGTTTTTTCCTGTTTGTAATGCGGGATTATAATAAAGAACGAAGTTTAGCCTATACTAACTGACTGGTTTATGATAAATATTATCCGGGTTGCAGCGGTAGCTAGCAACCTAGTAAGCGACGATCACGTCCAATGCTAAGAATCCGGGTTGCAGCGGTAGCCTGCATTAAAAAAGAAAGTGACATCTTTTCATTAATTGTTTGATCTTCTGATTTGTTTAAAATATGTATGTCATCTTAGTTACAATAGCATTTCATGGGAAATTAATGAAAGTAATGTAATTAAAAACAGTGTGTTTAAATTGCTTTTTCCGCTTCTTTCAATACAGTACTGGACTGCTGGTAAGGTAGTCATAACAAAAAACTGACTCTACTAAAGTTGTAATACTATATTTTTTTTTTTTTAGTTCTTCACTGCAAAATTAGTTAATGACAGCTAATTCCATTTTTGTTAGAAGAAAAAGAAAAAAATTGTCAACTAGTTTAACTAATTAATAATTATTGATCCTATCTAAAACTGTAATTGCTGTGATGAATAGGCTATTGAGTGTGATAGCTAATTTTCATGGACCAGAGATTTCCAAACCATGTTGTACAAGTTTGATGACAGAACGCTTTTCTGGTTTATTGGCTAGATTCATTACAGGCATTTTTTCTGGCATTTTCCAAAGACCCACTGAGTCAATCCAATCATCATTCTTATGTAGTCCCTATTCACTAAACCATAATTTTGTTTCAGACATTGTAAGGGTGCATCCAAACTATGGTTGTATTTAAGGGAACTGTACCAAAAGGAGCTGTTGTTCTAACTGAGGAGGAGGCGGCATCAAGACAGATAGCTCTGATTAAGGATTGGCAGCCAGTAGAAGAAGTGCAAGTATTTTATAATAGTTCTACATAAAAGTCTAAAGAAGCCTAGTGAAGATATGAAATAGTCTAAAAACTTTCCCATGTGCAGGGGGGAAGGCTTGTGGCCATCAGCTCTCCCAAAGTTTTCTCGAATTTCTTGAGATTCTTATTGAAACTACAATTTTTTTTTGATTATTGCTCTTCAAAAACTACTGCATACAGGCCTAGGGAGGGGAAATATGAGTAATTCTAGCATATGGTGATATTCGTTTGAAAAAGATATGGCTTACAAATGGCATAAAAGGTAATAATGAATGAATAATTATAAGGTAATAAATATGAAAGAAAAAATGAATATTTTGACCCTCTTCTCAGTGATTACAGCTGGAAGTTTCTGCTATTATTTTGGATTTACTTTCCTCCATATTATGTCTTATCTTAGCCTACCTAAACACATGGGGTGGAGTGATTCATCCCATGTAACCAGTTCAAAGAAAGCCTGCCTCCTATCAAAAGAAATTATGAAAATAGTGGCATGATAATGCTTTTTTTTAATCTTGAATATTTTCTGTAGTATCCTCCACTCATCCAGGAACATTATTATACTTTTCTTCCTTCTCCTTGGAAGAAAAACTTAGTTAACATGATTTAAAATGGGTACCAAATTTTGTGTTTACTTCTATTTTGTAGTACCAGATTCAAATTTCAGCATGGCATAGATTTAAGGGTACATTGAACAGTCTCACATTTCTACACGAGCTCAAAAATAAGGATTTATAGTTTTTCGTTAAGAAAGTAAATTACACGGAATAGCTAATTAGTTTGGGTTCGTTTTAATGTAATATATATTAAAAAAATTCTGGGTAACCTTGGAGCTAGAGGCATTGTGACATATTTGCCCCAATCATTGCCCCCCCTTCTATTCTAAATGAATCTAGCAGATCAAAGGTTTACCAGTGCAGGGAGCCTAAATGAGTTGTGCACATTTACTAGGCCTCCAGACTTTGATGAGGCAGGTGATTTGAGTATCCTAGATAAAACGTTGGCAAAATGAATGAATTTTTGGAAGTTTGTCCGTGGTGCAAGAATAGGCTTGGAAATTAATGTGAATAAGACATCACTTAAATTAGGATAAGATAAACAATATTTTCCTGAAAGGTTGAAAGGCAATGGTTGAAGAAAAATCTGTTCAGACACAAAGGCGTGGACTTGTATCCTGAAACCCCAGTCCCTCCAACCATTCATTCACCCCTTGTCTTTAAATTGTGTTTTTCCCTAATTAATGCTATACTAAGTTTATTTTAATGTTATTTATTGACTTTCTTTTTATCAAATGATAATGCTCCTATTAAAAGCTTTGGTAATTGATGTGTATAGTTCTGGCCACTCTAAATAGTGGTTCTTTATCTGTTTCTTAAAATGCATGGTCCTGTCATCAAATACAAGACTGTGTCTATATATGGTTGGATCCGGGTTGCAGCAGTAGCTAGCAGCCTAGTAAGAGACGTCATATACAAGACTGTCTCTATATATGGTTGGATAAAGCTTTGCAGGGAAACATCCTGCCTTGCCAGAATTCTGAGCAATTGACGGAGGGCGTATAATTATGTTTTGTCTGTATATTTATCAAGTTTGGCACTCACATAGGGAATGAGCTAAATAATAATTAAGAAAGCTTAGATATTCCATGGTTTGGAAAATTGTGCCTGCAATTTTAACTCTGATTGGTCAATCATGAAAAATTGCAGTTGGAAGGTATCCTTAGCCTGACTTCCTAGAATGACACGGTGGTTACCTTACCCTAGTCAAAAAATTTGAAGTTTTTTTTTGTATCTGGGATAATATTGATGTTTTTTGCCGAACGTTATTCAGATATTTCCTATCGGGTATAGTTTTTGCATAAAATTTACTGTAAGATTGTTTCTACTGAATACTGGGTAATTTTATTCTTTTTTGTCCTTTCAGCATTGATGAACTGGTCCATATCATGTTTTTGGTTCTGACGCTTTCAGTATGAAATTTTTACATTGACTTCAAATGCTCAATCAGAATTCTCCTTGAAGTAATAGTAAATAAATATTTTAAAGTTTATATTTGGAAATATCTCATACTTTAGTTTTTTATTAATCACCACAATTTTATCTGTTAAAAACCATTTTTACAAGTTAAACAAGCTTATTATTTTGAATTTGGAAAAGCGTTCAGAAGCTTTCCAGTGCTCATAGTAGCCATGCAGTTTTCAAGTCTGGCCAGCCATAGAATATCAGCAATTTAAACTGTAACGTCATTTGCGGACCTCATTTGCGGACCTTAGGATTAGTTGCTTCTTTGGCCTGCCTTATAGATGCTATTGTTAGAACTGTCTCGATTGCGTATTACATTCAAAGCGTTTGGCATTACTAGAAATTTGGATTGTATGCTTGAAGTTTACCACAAACAAAGCGAGCACAAATAAGCCCATACAAACCATAATTACATAGAAAATTTTACAAATATCTATGTCCGATTAAAAAATTTACTCCAATGGATGGGCACAGGAAAAGATTCTGGAAATGCCCATTAAAACTTAAGATAAATACAAAATTTATATGCTGGAGACTTCCTTTTTAAAGGCAGATTCCCATTGTGTATGAGAATCAACATCAGAATTAAAGTAAGATATGACAGATGTAAGTGTTGATTAGTTTTATTGGTCTGACTCTATAGTCATATATGCACACGTTTGAACAAGGTGCGACTCGGGTGTATGTAAAACATGTTTTAATAGGAATTCTGGAAACAAATACTTTTTTTTTTAACAAGAAAATGTACCTTAAATATGTGAGTGCTATTTGACCCTGAGAAATGACCCGAGGGATTAAAAACTGCCGTATTGGCCCACTAACATCATGCACATTCCCCTTAAATACGATTTGAAAGGAGTTTATAGCTAAATCATGACTCCTTATTTTTTTTAAAATTAACAAATGGGTCACAAATTACAACTATAACTGGGAATTGGCTTTTTAAAATGGTGCTTGACCCTTAAAAATAACCTAAAACATTAAAAAGTGCCATGCAGAGCTGTTCCTAGGGGGGGGGGGGGCTGGGTGATCCCCCCTCTGATAAGAATTTTTACTTTGATTCAGATTTTTTTGCTTATATTTGAGTCAGAAGGGGGGGGGGCTGCAATTATTTTTTCCCCGGGCACCACCAATCTAGGAACAGCTCTGGTCCCTCAAATATAACGGCCCCGAAATATATGTTACCTAATTGACACCTCTCTTGCACCCTATTTTTAATCATGTTAAACCCCTCTGATAACAAATATGCCCCTGAATAGGCTCATACAAATACTGGTTTGCCCTTCAAAATAATTATTAAGCGTTAAGAAGTGCTGCATAGGCAGTGGTGCCAATTCACGAAAATGTAGGGGGAGGGCAAGGAGTTTTATTCACTTTAAAAAAAGGAAGATGCGAAAATTGTGGTCTGGAAAATCTAGGGGGAGGGGCAGTAAAATCTTGGGAAGATCAGTTACCTCCCCATCGGTGCGTGTGCATATCGGTCATGAAAATATGTTTCCTTGTTGACACCTCCCTTTCACACGACGTGAGAAATCTGTATTCGACTCACCGATTACACAGACCGGAGGATTTTCAAATGTATGTCTAAAGCTAATTGAAAGGAATATTTTCTGGTCCCAAATTTTCTAAAAAGATTTATGTTCCTTTGACCTTGGAGCTTGCTTACAAATGTAAGTTTCAAGCCGTTTTGAAATAAATAAAAACAACTTTGGCTGTTTCTTGGGAGCGAGGATTAAATATTTCCCCCCTCTTTTTCTTGTTGATTGGGGTCTTCTTGACCCAAAGACTTAAGGATACAAGTTTTTAGCCGATTAAAAAGCAGTCATTGTACTCTTCTTTGCCTCTTTCCTGTTTTAGTGGAGGGGGGCTCAAAATAATTTTCTTAACTCTGAGTATATTGATTCAAAAGTTTTGAGCCAGTCAGGCACCGAAGATACAAAAAATGGTTTCCTTTCTACTAGACAGCCCATATGTAAACAATTGACATTTCACAAAATTTATGCCCCTTGTTCCATGGGTTGATTTATCTATTGGGTTGATTTTTCCATGGGTTGATTTGGATCACAGTTTATATGATTATCTATAAACAATAATTCTATAAACTGTGATAATTCTATAAACTGTGATTTGGATATAGGAAATTTTATGAAAGA
This sequence comes from Artemia sinica, assembly GCA_027921565.1. Classification (NCBI taxonomy): domain Eukaryota; kingdom Metazoa; phylum Arthropoda; class Branchiopoda; order Anostraca; family Artemiidae; genus Artemia; species Artemia sinica. Next base: position 22,102,461 of record CM051271.1, on the reverse strand, counting down.
TTGTTTGACAATATCATTCGCAGATGATACAGTTTTATTATTCCGAGCTTTAAGTGTTGAAACCCTTTTTAAGACCATGGAGAGAGCGTTAACTGATCTAATAAAATATACGAGGAGTAACCGTTTATTGATTAATATTAAAAAAACAAACTACATGATTTTTTCTACTATTAAAAAGGTAAACACTGAACTATCTTTAACAGCTAATGGAAATTTAATATATAGGGTTTCAAAATTTAAATATTTCGGCGTAATCATTGATGACTTATTGTCATGGAAAGAACACATAAATTCATTATCTATAAAAATTGCAAGAGGAGCTGGGATTTTGTATAGACTTAAAAATTTCCTTCCGCAAAAAGTTTTGCGAACCCTTTATTTTACTCTTGTTTATCCTTATATGCATTATAGTTGTTACTACTACTACTACTACTACTAACAACTCACCGCAGCACCAAGCCGCCTGAGGCCAACACAGCTACGCACGCTCCTCCTCCACCCCAATCTATTCAAAGCCTCCCTTTTTACACCCGCCCACGAAGTTCCCATTTCCTTTAAATCTTTCTTTATGACGTCCTCCCACCCCAGACGGGGACGACCTGCTTTCCGTTTAGCCCTAGATGGTTGGCCGAAAAGGACAATCTTCGGCAATCTGTCATCCTTCATCCGCAAAACGTGCCCTAGCCACCTCAACCTTTCTTTCATTATAGCCCTAGAGAGCGGTATTAAACCACATTTTTCGTATAGCCTATTGTTTGAAATACGGTCAGTCAGCCGGGTACCCAGAACAATCCTTAAGCAATTTCTCTGGAAAACATCTAGCAAATCTTCATCCGCTTTTTGGAGCGCCCATGCTTCAGAGCCATATTTGACCATTGTCATCACTGTAGCTTCTAATATTCTAATCTTGGTTTGCAGACTTATCTTCCTATTCTTCCAGACTTTTTTTAACTGTGAAAAAAACACCCTGAGCCTTGGCTATTCTATATTTAACATCTTCACTGCTCCCACCATCTTTACTAATAATACTACCAAGGTAAGTGAAGCTGCCCACCTGATCAATCTTTTCATTACCCAACGTCACCTTTTCATCTTCACTTATTCCTAGACTTAGTGACTTAGTCTTCCTAACATTAATTTTCAAACCAATTCTAGCACCCTGAACTTGCAAAACCTCTAAAACCTCTTTCATTTTGCTCACACTTTCATCTAGGATGCTTAAATCATCAGCATAATCCAAGTCCAGGAGACTTTTTCCTCCCCATTTGATTCCGTGGTCTCCCATTGCCTTTCCTGTGCTCCTTAAAACAAAATCCATCAAAATAATCCATACAAAGGGAGATAGAACACAACCCTGCTTAACTCCTGATTTAATACAAAACCAGCTGCTAACCTCATTTCCTACCTTAACCGCAGCAGTGTTATTCTCGTACATAGCACTAATCACTTTAATGTATTTGTCTGGTATACCATACAAGGATAAAACCTTTACTAAAGCTCTTCTATCAACAGAATCGAACGCTTGCTCATAATCTATAAAACTGAGGACCAAAGGTGTTTGAAAACTCAGGCACTTCTCAATTATTAGCCTTAGAGTGAAAATTCGGTCGACACATCCTCTACCTTTTCTAAAACCGCACTGCTCTTCTCTTAAAACTTTGGCTACCGCATCTCTCAGTCTAAAAAGTATCATATTACTAAGTAATTTGCTACCTACAGAGACCAGACTAATGCCTCGATAATTACCACACTCACTTTTATCACCATTCTTAGAAAGTGGCTTAATTAAGGTTTTCCTAAAATCGTTAGGTACTTCCCCTTTTTCAAAAGTCATATTCACAATCTTCAGTAACTTATTTCTAACCTCAGAGCCACCATATTTAAGAAACTCATTTACCACCCTTTCAGCACCTGGAGCCTTATTATTCTTTAATCCTTTTAGTACTGTTGCTAATTCCTCCTCACAAAACAAATCTTCCTTCACATCCAAGGTATCACAAACTTTTTCATTTTCCTCTATATTTTTTCCTGCAACTCTATCTCGGTTAAGCAAATTCTCAAAATGTTCGGCCCATCTCTCTTTAGTTTTTTCCTTATCGCTAATTGTGACCCCATTCCTATCTTTAACTGGGCCAAGTCCGGATTGACTACTCCCTCTCAATTTGTTAACGTGCCAGTACAATATTTTGCTATTATGCCGTCTAGCTGCATCTTCCAGATCCTCGGCAATTTTATCCATGGCCTCCACTTCACACCTCCTTAGTTTTTAATGCTTTCTCCACTTTCTTTACATTTCTTTTGTTTTCATACGATCTATCACTCAGGTAATTCTTGTACAAGTCCTTTCTCCTTTCTATTAAACATAAAGCTTTTTCACTAATATTCTTAGCTGCAGTTCTAGCTTTCTTCCCTAATACGCCTTCAGCAACTTCACAAATTATTTTTCTAAAATCATTCGAACCATCTTCCACATTATCAAATTTTAAACTCTCAAGTTTAGTACTCAACTGTTCCTGGAAAGTTTCTCTCAAATTCTCATCCTGGAGTCTACCAACATCATAACTTCCCGGGAGATGGTTACCCTTCCGATATTTCAGCTTTAAATTAACCCTTGACACTACTAGATGGTGATCTTTACTTTTAACATCAATAACAGCCCTCCTATATACCCTAGTATCTTGTATTGATCCTGCCAGTCTTCGGTTTACTATAACATAATCAATAAGGTTTGCTGTCTTACCATCACGTGAATATCATGTTAACTTATGAGCCATTTTATGACCAAACACCGTATTGGTTATAACTAGATTGTTATACCTACAAAATTGCAAAAGTCTGTATCCATTACTGTTTTCTTTTCCTACACCAAATTTACCTAGGCTGGGATACCATCTATCCCTATTTCTACCAACCTGGGCGTTAAAATCTCCCAGTAATAACATCATATTTCTACCTGGGACCCTGTCTATTTGCTCCTGTAACTGTAAGTAAAATTCATCTGAGTCACTAGTATCTCCGTCAGTTGGTTCTACAGGGGCGTATACTACTATAACTGATACCCTGAACTTTCTAGTCATTAAATGAGCAATTAGTATTCTATTATTAATACCTTCCCAGCCTAAACAAGACTTAGCAGCTTCCTTATTCATCACGAGCCCTACTCCCTGTCTATGTACCCCATCCTTCCTGCCTGAGTAAACAAATTCTATATCACCTAATTTCATGCTTCCTACCCCTGGGATATGAGTTTCTGAAATTCCTAATAAATCCAGTTCGAATCATCTGAATTCGTCAGTCAAAATGTCGATACGATGGTCATTTTTTAACGTCGTAACATTCCAAGTTCCAATTTTCATGTTCTTTAAATCATTGAAATTACTTTCGCCTCTGGAAAAGCAAGGATCCCGGATACCAGTGCAGGACGGGGATCACATATCTTCTTAAGTCTACACCGAAGTGCTTAAGCCGGCTTAGAACCGGACAGCAAGAAGTCCCTGGGACCTCCAGTATGAATGAAGGCTTTGTGCAATCCTGGGCCCATCTTGGTCACAACATGGTTTTCAGCACTTGGCGATACTCTTCTATCAACAAGAGTCGAAATCCTGCACAGACAGTGTCAAGCCTATTACCTCCGACTCATTATATATTCATGCCTACAAATATTATGCTACTATGGGGAGGCAACCCATAATAGATAAATTAGCTAGGAAGAGGTTTTTCAGCCCAAAGACGCCCATCAGAACATACCAAGCCCAGAAAAATTGTCCGTTAGTCAGAATCCCGTGCGAATGCTTTGTTGTTTACTAGGCTATAATTTCCTCGAGGGCCGTCACTTCTCAAGTGGGAATAGAATTGACCGCAAGGTCCCCAGTCTTGCAGGTACCCCGAAAAGGTCGAGGCAGCCCTTTGCAGAGGCGGTTGTCCATAGATCTGGATCTTACGCCCTGCCGCAGTTGTCCTCCAATAGAGGATCCTCCCGCAATGGTGTTCTGCATCACCATGCAATTTAACCCATTACTGGGAGAAGGTTTGCAACTCATGGGACTTGTGGACAAACCAGTGGGCCCTTTTGAGTGTACATTTGAGGGGCCTTCTTCCTCCTCCGCCTGTATTTATGACCCCGGGCGAGGGTACAGTTGTTACGTTTGGGCTAATTCTTTTTGTTACAATTTAAAGAGAATTCAAATCTTACAAAATAGAGCTGTAAAGTTCGATTTATTTTAATAGACTTAATACTAAAGAAGTTTTTCTTAAATCTCAGTTGCTAACAGTGAGATAAATTTGTCAGCTCCAAACTGCTGTTTTCATGTATAAATACTTGAATAATCTAGCACCCCCAGGGCTAACACAACTTTTCCTTTTTCATTTCTCGTCATATTAGCATGCTTATCCAACGTCGTCATCTACACATTTTTCTCTTATCCCGGATATTTGTCACACGCAAAGAGCAGCTTTTTCGATCAAATACGTTGGAGTAAAATTATGGAACAGTATTCCGCTGGAAATAAAAGATTCTGTTTCAGTTCCGTCATTTAAATATAATTATAAGAAACATCTTCTTTCTACTAGTACAAATAAATAGTTTTTAGGAGGAATCTCTTTTTTATGTAGTGTACAGTGCCCTTTTTTTTTTTTTCTTCAAAGTTTGTTTGTTTGTCAATTTGTTGCTTGTCAATAATTAGTGATAGTATTTGTATGAATATTCGAGCTCTCCAGGGATTACACTTAGGCCCTAGAGATCATTGATCAGTCTTTTTTTTTTCTTGTTTTTTTTTCAAAGTTTGTTTGTTTGTCAATTTGTTGTTTTTCAATAATTAGTGATAGTATTTGTATGAATATTCGAGTTCTCCAGGGACTACATTTAGGCCCTAGGGATCATTGATCAGTCCCTGGAGTTGTGTTTTATTTGTGTATTTATATTGAATAAAGTCAAAGTTAAAAAAAAAAGTATCTCTAGAGGCATATTTACTAGATTTTTTCAATATTCGGAACAAAATGACTGTCTCAAAATTTTGTCTGGGTAGCTAAAAAGGGAACGGAATTTCGATCTTTAAAAGCGGCACTAAAACTTTAAATTTCAATTTGAATGAGCTCCCTTGGAAGTTTCTATACAAGAACTCCATCCATATGAAGTGGTCTAGAAAAGAAAATACAGGGCTCTTTACTATGGCAATGCTAGGGTATTGGCTCTTATCCAAGTGCACTTCCTCCTGTATCAATGGGCATTTTGTCTCATATTTTATTTAGTTCGCAATTAGAGCCTTTAACTGCTTAAGGAAAGACACAGACAAGTTGAAAATAAGGTTAGGGTTTTTATTTTTTTTTTCTTAGCCCTGGAGCTTTACAGAACGGTGTGACTTTTTTCCTGCATTCAGTAAGTGGAATTGAGAATTGTAATTGGACAGTAGTTTTGAACAATAATTGGTTTATGCAGTATGTAGATCAATTTTATATAGAGTCATAAATAGATGGTGTAAAGAAAGAAATGTTGTTTTGTTAAAATATGTTCTACATATCTTGGATGAATTCGGAATGAATGAAGAAACATAGGTTACAGAGTTCATCTTGCTAAAATAGAGAATAGAGAAACCAAAAGTGTAGACCTAGCACACTGTAAATGAAGAGTAAAAACCGTGAAAAACCAGCCACTTGAGAAAAGGAAATTGTAATATTTATTGATATCAGATTTTTTCTTTACGTATTTTTCAGGCGTCTTTGGTAATTTAATTTATAAAAGATAAATTTCAAAAGCTATATAATTGCGAATAAAATAAAAAAATGTTACTTGTTTCATATTTCATGTTATAAATTTTTTTCGTCTAAAATTGGTACTTTTCTTCTCCTTCTTTCTCTTTTCTTTTTTCCCATCGAGAGAGTTCTCTTCACTTTATAAAGAGTTCTTCTCAAATTGTTCGTCCCAAGAATCGAGTCCAAATTTTTTTTAATAGGAGAGAAAAGCTTCATATTCTCTTTTCCAAACAAATCCGAGGAATTCATGAATATAGTTTCATCGGAGATTTATTTTCTTGATAAGAGAGCTGAGAAGCAGAATCAAACCAATTTTTGGATTAATTTTAACATGCCACTTCAAATTTTCTTTGTTAAATCAGTCAATTAGTAACTTTGAGCCAGACTCTTGGGACAATCAGGTGTCAGCAGGTAAAGCACCCAAAAGTTCCCAAAATGCCATCTGAGAAGCACATTTCAAAGTATCATTTGAGTTGGTTTCTGAGACCTAAAGTACGGGATGGAATCTGTAATTCCTCTCACATGGCTGCAGGTTTGGCTTTCCAGAGTTGCAATTGGCCAGTACCCTACATTTACATGACACTTAGACAGATTCAGCAAAACTCCTCTTTGTTTTTACCGTCGCGTGGTCTTACTATGCCTTCTTTTCTTCAAAAATCCGAATTTAAGATGGAATCAGTTCATGTGATCAGAATTTTCCTAGAATGTTCAATGAGAACCTCGGCTATCTTGGCATGCCAGCGTGATCTTTTTAATAGTTTCTGCTTCTTGGGATCCTGCGGCTACCTTTATGGCTGGAGGGACCAGCTTTTGTGTTCTTCATGGCCTTAGCTTTTATCTTTGCGAATTTGACACTTCTCTAGTCAGAAAGCTTTAAATAGCTTTCAATCCAATACCTTTTGCAGCTGCTAGTTTTCCTGCTATTTCGGAAGAACTTTCATTAATTTTTGTTTTACCATCCTTTCCCTCTTAAATACCTGTTCATATATTAGTGTCGGTGTACTGCAAAGCACAAGGAAGATTCGTCAGATGGCGCTTTATAGTTTTCCCGTCAATTTTAAGGCTCGAGCATCGCTGGGAGTAGCCTATCCCGGGTATATTCGTAATAAGCGGGTTCAATATGACCCGTAGAACCTTCCAAATTGTGTGCAAAGTTCTCTCCTTAGTGATCTGAAAATAAAGGTTTAATGTCCACTGGCGCCTGAAATATAGACGGCAGGACATGTTCCATGGCTATATGGGAATGATCCTTTCATTGCTATCCAAGTCTCTGTTATAGTGACAGAACATATTTGCTGATTATTTCGAATATTGTCAAATATCTCTTATTGAGGGGTCTATCAAACCCCAGTATCCGTGGAGAGGCTCTGGATCCTAATTCTCCCAATCCAATGCCTAAAACGTAAGTATATTTTTATACTAGATGTATTTTCTTACACGGTTTTGTCCAGCAGCAAGCCTACCGCTTAGGATAAAAATGATTATATTTGTGCCTTTTTTTGTAAATAGATGTATATTATTACTTATTTGTAGGTTCTTTTTGAAGAATGGTTCCATTATTTCTGGGCTTTGTACTCTGCCTGCAGGAGCGTATCTAATACAGGTTATGAGAAAAGCAATGAAAGTTGGCAAATATGGAAAGATTAGTACAACTGTAGCAGGCCTTGCCATGCCTCTTTGTTGTTCCGCGCTATTTCATCACCTGGTACAATCCTTTACTGTTATAGATTTTTAATCTTATAGTTGAGGTCAAGGATAAAATTTCGAATTAAATTGTTTTAATACAAAAATATTAAATTAAACTAACATTAAATACAAATAGAAATATAGCCCAGTAGGGTCTATTAATTTGATTCAGTGACTATCGTCATGCCCAAAATGAAAAGATGTATCTGTGATTTTTTAAGATTTTTTAGTTGAGCAAAAATAATTTTTTTGAGTCAGCCATTTTTAGTCTGAGTTGGTTTTTTTTTACGAAAGAACAACTGCAAAGTTAAAAGCGTTTCGAATATTCTTGCTCGATTTAGGTATTTAGGTACGGTGACCAAAGGCTCCCAACTTATATGGGCATCAATCTTTGCAAAAGGGAATGAATTAATATGTATATTTTCTGTAACACTTCTATTTTGGCTTAGTTTTTATCTTGATATATAAGAATTAAAAAATTACAGGTCGTAAATTTTTTTTCAATTATGAGCAGTTGAACCTACGAATTTATACCAAAAAACTTTTTGTGCTCTCTTTTTTTTGGCCGATTTATTACACTTGATCAGAATTCAGTTTCACATCTATCTCTGTTAAGTCCACCTTTTACGTAAGGCTTGTCCAACATTTATATCGTGATTTTCTGCTGAAATATTGGAGGTTTGTTCTATCTATTTATTTTATTATTGTTTTTTTTAACTGCTGAAAAATATGTCGTGTGTCATAGATTCAAAAAATTAGAGATATTGAATATTTTTGGAACAAAACATTAAATACATTTTTTTTTTAATTTATAACAGTGAAAAAAAATACAGCGAAGTAAAATTTTGAATTGCTGATGTTTCCGGGAATTAATATCCTTAGATCAAATAGTCAGTTTATTTTCATTGGTCTTTCCCAATCATCTTGATTATCATAGTGATCAACGGTTTATTTTTAATCTATGTTTTTCTTTAGTTTTGTCGTTTTAGGCTTATAAGGCGATAACATTCAAGTCTACCGCGCTAACCACTCGGCTAGGACGACTCGAAAAAAAAGAAGAGATGTTATTGGGTGTATTAATCTTAAGACACTTTGGCGGAGATTTTCGCCCAAATATCGGCACCTTTCCTATTTTGTTTATTAGCTTAAAAATTTCCTCTATCTTTGTTGCCATTTTTAAGACTTGCTTTGTTATCCTCATGCCTTACTTGCTCGAATTCCTTTGCCCTATCATAATCACTCTTTTGTGAACTCAAATCTTTTCTTTCTTAAATTTAAATTAAAAGAAGTTTGGTGACAACCCGGCAAAGCGCAAGTCGAAATATTGCTTACTTGAATTAAAATTCCTTATTCATAATGAATAGTTATGTTAATTAATGAATACTTAATGCCTGAATGAATTAATTGGATTATAGGTGCAGTTGAAGCATGTTCTCCTAATTATGCCGAAAAAGCTTGTTAGTACTAAAAGTATTTGGATCCTTAAAATTGGGCAGTCAGATCGTAAGACTCACGCTGATGAGAAAGAATAATTTCCTTGCGACACATGGGATTGAACGATATATTTCGACTCCATTTCTGCATTGACTGTCAAATGTTTTCTTTGGTTGAAATTTTTGAGCCTATGGTCAACAATGATCTGGCACAGGTCTTGATATTTCGTAATTCTAAATAATATTCCGACAATCTTTAGTGACTGCTCGCAAAAATAGCAGAAAATTTGAACTTGTCGATTTGATTTGGAAAACTTGTGTGTTGCTCATATATCCGCGAGATTTTCTGCATTAGAATTAAAATTCATCAGTAGGGACCCAGATTTAGCATGTTCTTCGGAAACGCAATATCTAAGGAACACTCAGGTTATGATGGGAGACAATGCATATTCCATTGTTTAGGAATGCCTTTCCTGTCCCCAAATCGTTTGGTAATGAAATGTTTCTACAGACCACTCTGTATTGATGACCATGGATTCTCCGTGGTTTGCATAAACCTATGGCCGAATTCTTAGACATCTAAGCATTTCTCCTTTGAAAAAACATTTGACAAGAGGTTCTTGGCGCAGTCGAAGGAACTTGCCAAAATAAGTTCGGTAACACCGGACAGTTAGGGCTCTTCTGACGGAAGCATGCCAATACAATAAAAGTAGTGTCATTAGATTCTTTGTTTTATGCTCTTTCCAAATATTATGGTCTATTTCTGACAATGCACCCCACCCCTGCTGGTCCCAGATATAACCCTAGGAACACACAAACAACTAAAAAAACAGTGCGATTCTTACTGTATAATATACAGCAAGTTTCTATTAATCAGCTTATCATGTTTCCTTCCATTACTGTCCTCATTTTTAAATAATATTAAATAAAAAAAACAGGTTTTTTTTTAACTGAAAGTAAGGAACGACGTTAAAACTTAAAACGAACAGAAATTATTCCGTATATGAAAGGGGCTGTCCTCTCCTCAACGCCTCGCTCTTTGCACTAAAGTTTGACTCTGTCTCACAGCTTTATTTTTTAAAACAATAAAAAACTTTAGCGTTAAGAGCGAGGCGTTGAGGAGGGGACAGCCCCTTTCATATACGGAATAATTTCTGTTCGTTTTAAGTTTTAACGTCGTTCCTTACTTTCAGTTAAAAAAAAACTTGTTTTTTTTATTTAATTTGTGAACGTTTTTGAATTAATGCAGGTTTTGATTTTGACTCACCGTGCATGAATAATTAAAACAAGATTTGCATATTAATTTTAATTTTATTTGGTTAAATGGCTTTCTCGAAACTTGTTTAATTTTATTTACGAACGTTTTTATTAGTAATAAATATACGTAACTTGCGAATTAACTTACGTAACGAACTTCTATATTCATATATTTTTAATACGTATATTAGGGGTTTTGCCCCCTATTCAATACCTTGCTCTTTAAGCTAAAGTTCAAATTTTGTTCAGATTCTTTAAAAATGACCGCTTAATCAAAAAGGCCGTTACTAAGAATAAATAGCTCTTATGAAAGTACTAAAAAATCTTTGGCTTAAAGAGCGAGGTATTGACTAGGGGGTGAACCCAATCATATATGTAATATTTTCTGTTCGTTTAAAGTTTTGATGTTGCTGCTGTTGCAGCTGAAAAACTTGTTTTTTTATATCTAATTTCTGATCTTTTTTTAAATAATGCTGGGAAGTCCGGCGTCCCCTTCATAGCAATGTCCCTTCCCCCATGAAAACTTCCTTCATGGAAAGATCCTCCCACATAACCCCGACCAACCCCCCCACTACCAGAAAAAATATCCCCTGATAACGTCTGTATACTTCCCAATAACCAATATTATATGTTAACATTGGGTAAAGTTCATAACTTCCAGCCCTCCTCCTGGGAACTTCGGGGTATTAAGTCATCCTAAAAGACATGCTTATAATATTTTCGAACATGTTGAACAAAATGACTATCTCAAAATTTTGATCGGGTGACTTTGGGAAAAAAAATTAGCGTGGGAGGGGGCCTAGTTGCCCTCTATTTTTTTGGTCACTTAAAAAAGGCTCTAGAACTTTTAATTTCCATTCCATTGAGCCCTCCCACGATATTCTAGGACCACTGGGTCGATGCGATCACCCCTGGGAAAAAAACAAACAAATAAACACGCACCCGTGATCTTTCTTCGGGCAAAAAATGCAAAATTCCACATTTTTGTAGATAAGAGCTTGAAACCTCTACAGTAGGGTTCTCTGATACGCTGAATATGATGGTGTGAATTTCATTAAGGTTCTATAACTTTAAGGGGGTCTTTCCCCCTTTTTTCGAAAATCAGCCAAATTTTCTCAGGCGCCTAACTTTTGATGGGTAGGACTAAACTTGATGAAAATTATATATTTGAAATCAGCATTAAAATCTAATTCTTTTGATGTATCTATTTGTATCAAAATACCGTTTTCTAGAGTTTCGGTTACCATTGAGCCGGGTCGCTCCTTACTTACAATTCGTTACCACGAACTGTTTGATTCTGTCCAACAGATCTGAAATTCTTCTGCAATCATGCATATGTCTAAAGGTTTTTAAGGGTCAAAAAAGGCCACGAAGAAAACGAAGCATCGGCAGATGCAAAACAAAGGAACGTAAAACGTGACTGGTTTTCTTGTATGAAATTTAAGCCAGTAAAAGTTTTTTGAAAGGTTGAAAAGCTTTCGAGTCCTGACATTTTTTGCAAGTGAATTCTATGTTTCTCCACGTTGTTTGTATAACTCAAACGATGTTGTTTTTTAGTGTATTTCTTGGTTCCAAAATTGTAATATAAAAATTTAACTTCTGGGATTGAAACTTGTTTTCTATTATTTCCAAAATATGTCGTCCATTTCCCCCCATCATGTGAATACAAAATTGAAAGACGAACATAGCTCGCCATAGTTACTTACAGGTTACCATACACTTGGCAATAAAAGTAAACTTGACAACTTGATAACTACTTTTTGGCTGCATCTGCTATCCTGGAAACCGTTTTGCATAAGAATTAAACTATTGCTTTATGATTTAAAGATGAACATAGCCCAGCTTGGCAAAATCCACAAATTCGAGCTTATCTATTTGATATGGACAGCTCTGCGTTTTTATATATCAGCCGTCCGCAAGACGTTCAGCGTAAGAGTTGAAACGCAGGTGTGTGGAATCAGATTCTTTATATACTCTGATGCTAACACTGTAACGAGCGAGCCTTCAGGCCACACTGGGTGAAAAAACATCTGTAAAATTCTATTATGTATCAATGCTTTTTTTGTTTTCAGGTCGTTTCTTTGTATATATAACTTGGGCATTTTAGTAGACCACAAAATTGCAAGAAAATACATAATGAGACCAGGCCAAATTCTCTTGATGAACGTATTTCTACAACTATCAGAGGGAATAATTTGGTTTAACAGAGGGAATATTTTAAATGCACTACAGAAGTCGTTTTATAGATAATACTTATCTACCGAAAAAAATAATGAAAATTCGATTGTAGATGTCTTACGAAGCTGTGTAGAACTGTAGATAATCTTTTAAAGGAGTTAAGTTTTCCTTATTAATGTGGCATACTGTGAGCAAACCATTAAATTAGAAGAAAATACGTGTTCAGGCCATACCAAACTTTGTAATCGGAAAAGGAGTTAAGTTTTTCTTTTTGTTGTGGCATACTGTGAGCAAACCATTAAATTAGAAAAAAATACGTCTTCAGGCCATACCAAACTCTGTAATCGGAAAAGGAGTTAAGTTTTTCTTTTTATTGTGCCATACTGTGAGCAAACCATTAAATTAGAAGAAAATACGTGTTCAGGCCATACCAACCTCTGTAATCGGGTGCGTTTCTACAACTGCTACATATCTTTAAGGTCAAGAGGGTAGATTTAAATGTAATGCGAAAATCCTGCTACAGATAAAATTAAATTTTTTAATAAATTATTAAGGAAGATTCATTTGTCGCTAAACTGCGGAGATAAAAGTTTTAATGAAATTAATTTTATATCTTGATTTTTAGAGTATCACTCGTGACGTTGTCATCCATAAAACTGAATGCTCTATGTGTGTTGGCGTTAGGTCTGGATTTATACAGTGTCTTATTGGAGGAATTTACCCTGCCGTCATTATTCCTCTCAGTATAGTTACAGTAAGTACTGAACCTGATTTCTATTACACTTTTAACTTATTAAAATAATTTTTTCTAAGAGTCTAAACGCCGTCAAAGTTCCACAACCACTCCCTTCCACCTACCTCTTTCCCAAAAAGGAAATTCTTACCAAATATTTAGTCAATGTTATTAGGTGCAGTACTAAGGCATCCTCAGTTTTATGAAGAGCTGACGTTTCATGACACTGCAAGGGGGAGGGGTCAGGTTTTTTTTTCCATTTTTTTGGACACGTAAGATACAAAAAAGAAATACATTTTTAAAATCTAAATGGGGGAGGGACAATTTTTTTCTGTTTTCTTTGAATTTTTTTTTTCCAATGAAAATTTCAAAAAGAAATCAGCACCATTTACGGCATCCTTCATCATAATTAGCAATCTCATAACTTTTAGGATATTCCTTTCATTATTTCCTCTGTGGCAATACTGGAAAGAAAATTCATTTTCTATTGAAGCAAGATTATTCTTTTAGGCTTTACACAGAGAATTTGTCTATGGTCATCTAACTTAACGATGAACGCTAGACAACATGTGATGATGATAAAGTAAATGAGGACTAGAGGCGTTGGTTAGACTGAACGTTGCTTTTTAAATTTGAAAATGACAGTATTTATTGAAAATAGGCGTATATTACAACTGATAACTTGTCAGATCACCGAGCTGGCACAGTTATCCATGCTTTTGAGTCTTCCATTAGATCTTGACCTGTCAAGACGTCTTGTTTTTAAATAAATAACGTTTGTGATTTTTAAGTGAAGACGCAAGATCAGCCTTGTGAACTTTTCTCTAGCAAGTACCAGTGCTAATCCTGGCTTAGACGACCATCTTTTAGTTGAAGATATAGCTTCCAATTCAAGGTCTGCTTCGTTTTTGTTCCTTAGCCTAGAATGTCCCATCCTTGTAACGAAGGCTACAGAAAATGTGGAATTGGGCCTTTCCAGCGTTCTAAGTGCAATGTTTGGTTGCACCCTGCTTGTGCTGACATAACAAAAAGTAATCGCCTTAAAAACCCTAATTGGTTATGCGTACAATGCCGAGCGTCAATGGTTGAACATGACGAGATTAATATCATCGATAATCAACCAGAAGTTGTCCAACCAATCGATACTATAAAATCGCACCTTATTTCTAATGAAGAAAATTCAATTATCTCCAATGAAAATTAACTTGGTGATCGTTCGAAGTGGCATTGCAAATTCCCCTGCTGAACCTTGTGTTTGGAGTAATTTCAACAATAGTTCTGCTGGATCGATTGATTCTGCAAAAATAACCACCATCCATCAATCCCAAATTACCCCCCCCCCCCCCAAATCTCTTGTTCCAGTAAAGGTGAATCGACACGCAATGCAGAAACGGCTAGTGTCTTCGAACCCCATACCTGTGAAGATTGCCTAAAAAAGACGCAGAAATCGTCAGTCTCAAGAAACAAATTATTAATCTCGAATTTCTTTATGATAGCTTATCTGATATTTACGAGCGCCATAAAAATGATCTTTTCAAGGGCAATGAAATCAAAATGTTAAAAGTCGGTTTTCAGCTAGCAATTCTTGATGCTATACGTGCATTAAAATCCCCTACACCGCCCAGCGTTCCTCCTTTAGCTGATACTTCTGCTCCAAATACGCATTATCAAAATTCTTCAAGTTGCGTAATAACTATAAAACCCTTTGAACCAGAAAACGTCAAAATATATGTAATCAAGCAAGTGCTAGTGAACTTCCCTCGTCATAATTTTCTCAAGGGATTAAAAAGGCTATGCAAACTAATCCTACTGGCCTTGTTTTAACTGAAGATAATTTATTCTTGAAATCCTGTGTTAATGACACATCTTCAAAAATTGACAATGTAGTCAAACTTGCAAGCGGAAATTCTCACCCAATGCAATCATATATTCAAAAAAATGAGTTCAGTCAGTGATCTTAAGTGTAATCAACCTAATATGTGCTTTAGACTTTTAGACAGTAGATGTAAGTCTAGTAATTGTAAATATCTACACATTTGTAAGTTTCATGTTTTTAGCCGTTGTACAAATAACCTGTATAAATACCCCTTGTTGATATCTGTAAACAATTTTCAAGTGGAAGATGCTTTAGCTGTGCAAAACCTGATATCAAATTGCCCATTAAGAGTCGTAGTAGGTTCCACAAAACTGGGCTGCCCAGAGGCCACCTTAATTCTGCTAATCAGAGGCAACACTATAGCGTTGCCTATAGTAAAGGCCATACGGCTCCAATAATTTCTTATTTATTTATTTATTTTTTTTTTTCCAGAGGTACTTCAAATAGAAGGGGTTGTCGTATAAACTTCAAGGGCGGGGGGCTCATTCGGTTAGAAATTGAGAGTTCTAGTGACCTTTTTAAGGGTCAAAAGTGATTGGAAGGCAACTTTCACCCCTTCCACGCCAACCATTTCCCCAAAAACATCCAATCAAAATTTTGAGATATCCATTTTGTTCTATGTAGTGGATTTACAGATAGAAAATATGTTTTTGAGGAGCATACTCCCCCCACAGGCCTCAGGGTAAGGGTTGTAAGTTATGCCCTGAGGGCATATAAGCTTTTTATAGAAAGCTTTGTCGTAGAAACTTCAAAAAGGGCTCATTCGATTGGAAATTCAAAGGGCTTGTGCCCTTTTTAATAGTCGAAAGTGATTGGAGGGCAACTAACCCCCCTCTCACGCTCACCTTTTCCCCAAACACATCCAATCAAAATTTTGAGATAACCATTTTGTTCAACGTAGTTGAAAATTCTGGAAATTAGATCCTTGAGGATAACAACCCCCCCCCCCCCCACAGCCCTCAGGGCAAGGGTTGTAAGTTATGCCTTGGGGGCATATAAGGTTTTTATAGAAAGTGTCTGTCATAGAAACTTCAAAAAGGGCTCATTCGATTGGAAATTTAAAGGGGCAGTGTCCTTTTTAACAGTCGAAAGTGATTGGAAGGCAACTAACACCCCTTCCACGCCCGCCATTCCCCCAAACGCATCCAATAAAAATTTTGAGATAGCAATTTTGATCAACGTAGTTGAAAGTTCTGGAAATTATATCTTTAATCAGGATACTCCCCCCACAGTCTTCAAGGCAAGGGTTATAAGTTGTGCCCCGGGGGTATATACGGTTCTTATGGAAGGAACGCTCGTATAAACTTCAGAGAGGGCTCATTTGATTAGAAGTTGAAAGTTCTGGTTGACTTTTAAGTGTCAAAAGGTATCGGAGGGTAACCAGCCCCCTCCCCCCTCCACGCCTTTTTTTCCCACATGCATCCGATAAAAATTTTGAGATAGCTATTTTGTTAAAAATAATTGAAAGATCATATAACAAAGCTCCGGTGTCGACATAACCCCCCCAGGGCCCGGGGGCAGACGCTGTAAACTATGCCCTGGGGGCATATATGGTTCTTATGGAAGGAATGCTCGTATAAACTTCAAAGATGGCTCATTTGATTGGAAATTGAAAGTTCTATTTCAATTTTTAAGAGTCAAAAGAGATTGGAGGGCACCTAGCCCCCCCCCTTCATGCCCTTTTTTTCTCAAACCCATCTGATAAGAACTTTGAGATAGCCATTTTATAAGAAATGGTTCAAAGACCATATAACGAAAACTCCGAGGTCGACACGCCCCCCCAGGGCCCGAGTGCAGGCGTTGTAATTTACGCCCTGGGGGAATATATAGTTCTTATAAATGGATGCTCGTAAAAACTTCAGAGGGCTCATTTGATTGGAAATTGAAAGTTCTAGTTCAGTTTTTAGAGTCAAAAGAGATTGGAGGGCAACTAGCCCCCCCCCCCTTCACCACGCCCCTTTTCTCCCGAATGCATCTGATAAAAATTTTGATATAGCCATTAAGTTTAAAATTGTTCAAAAGTCAGATAACAAAAACTCAGGTGTCAACACAACCGCCCAGGGCCCGGGCGCAGGTGTTGTAAGTTATGGCTTGGGGCATATATGGTTCTTATGAAAGGGATGCTCGTACAAAATTCTGAGAGGGCTCATGTGATTGGAAATTGAAAGTTCGAGTTCACTTTTTAATAGTCAAAAGAGATCCGAGGGCAACTAGCCCCCCCCACGCTTTCTTTTTCCAAACCCATCTGATGAAAATTTTGAGATAGACATTTTGTTAAAGAAAAATTGTTCAAAAGTCGGATAAGAGAAACTCTGGTGTCAATACAACCCCGCAGTGCCCGGGGGAAGGCGTTCTAAGTTATACCCTAAAGGCATGTATGGTTCTTATGAAAGGGATGCTCGTATAAACTTCATAGAGGGCTCATTTGATTGGAAATTGAAAGTTCTAGTTCACTTTTTAAGAGTCAAGATATTTAAGGGCAACTAGCCCCCCACGCCCTCTTTTCCCCAAACCCATCCGCTACAAATTTTGAGATAGCCCAGTTTTTTTAAAAATTGTTCAAAAATTAGTTAACAAAAACTCCGGTACAACACAACCCCCAGGACCCGGGGGATAGGCGTCGTAAGTGTTGTCCTGGGGGCTTATATGGTTCTTATAAAATGGATGCTCGTATAAACTTCAGAGAGGGCTCATTAGATTGGAAATTCAAAGTTCTAGTTCACTTTTAAATAGTCAAAAGAGACCGATGGGAAATTACCCCCCCCCCCCCCTCCGCCCTTTTTCCCCAAACCCATCCGATAAGAATTTGGAGATAGTCATTTTGTTAAAAATAGTTCAAACATCAGACAATTAAAACTCCGAGGTTGACACAAACCCATTCTTTCCCTTTGATATTGTTACTTTGATGCCAGTTTTGATACTTTGATGAACATTTGATTTTTTGAAAAAAACGTTTGATTTTGAAATAAGGGATTTTTAAAAACTTGAAATTTTTTGCAAACAAAAACGAACAAAAATTAATTAAAAAAAAACTTTTCGAAAAATAAGTTTTTCAAAGAAAAGTAAAGGTCATTTAAAATTTAAGGTCAGCAGATTCAAATATCTGTTAAAGCGCCAATGTCGCAGTAGGTTTTAGACTTTTACCGTGAGAGAAGGAGGCGATACCCAAATTCTTGTTTGTAGTGATTTTTGCTCGTTTCAAGCTTGATTTGCATATTCAATTTAAATTTCATTCGTTTTAAGATTTATTTATTCATTTACATTGATATTTATTGTATATTTGTTTGCATTGATTGTTTGTTTAATTTCTGTTCATTTTTAGTTTCATTTATACTTCAATAGCAAAAATATTTTTTTGTTTTAAGCTTGATTTTCATATTCAATCTAAGCATTACTCGCTTTAAGATCTATTTATTCATTTATATTATTACTTGTTGTATGGTTTTTGCTATGATTGTTTATTTAATTTCTGTTCGTTTCGGGTTTCATTTATTCTTTAATAGTTATTTCTGGTCGTTTTGAGTTTGAATTTTAACAGTAATTTGTATCTGCTGAGCTTAAGTATAAAATGGCCTTTGCTTTTCTTTGAAAAACTTATTTTTCGGAGTGTCTTTTTTTAATTAATTCTACTAAACATTCTTTAGACCAACGCTCCCACACAAGAAAGCCTTCGAGCCATCCAGTCCTTTCCAATCGAGTACCTGTCCATAGGATATCCCCGCCTTCATATCCACATCCATACCCCCTTCCTTCTTTTTCAACGATAAACCCACCCACCCCTCCGCCTGCTTTCCAGCATTTCCCTACCCTTCCATCTATCCTTCCCCGCCACCTTGCGAACCCACTCAACATGGACTCTTCGTACCATGTCCCTGCAAAAATAACCTCATCTCTCTTGATTCCTCCAGGTCACCACAAACTCAGCCGCTACTTGGTTACTGCTGTTTAGAGTTTTCGCTAGTACCTGCTCAATTAAATGCCCTTGCATTTGAAAAAGATGGATATGATCCCCAGCCCCTTGTTCTGACTACACGAGCTTAGCCCCTGGCAAGAATTCCACTAGAACTCCTGACCTCATCTGTGGTATAAAAAAAGTAAAGTGTAAAAACGGTACCTTCACAAGTCGCTTTCAGTTCCCCACACTTTTGTTGAGCAACGCTGAAAGCCTTAACTTTGAAAAACTTAATGAATTAGACACCCTTTTTAAAATATATAGATCAGGTGCAATCGCTATTACTGAAGTGCAAGCTCAAAATTTGCACATGTTAAAAATTAACAATTTTTCACAATTTATTAAACTCAGACCAAAAAACCACCCTCTGGGTAAGAAAGGTCGCGGAATTCTGTTCTTTGTCCGTAATGACTTGTACCCAAGTGAAATCTCAATCCCGTGTCTTGCTCCCTTTGATGAGATTATGTGGGTGTGTGTTCGACCTAAAGTCTTTCCGCGTCCTTTCGATTTAATCGTCCTGTGTTGTTTTTATTACTCCCTTAATCAGAGATCCGCTGAAAAAATTAATTTTATCGAAAAATTACATGCAAGTGCTGACTGTACTATCAAAATACCCAAATGCAGGAATTTTCCTCATGGGTGACGCAAATGATATAAAACTTGATTCTCCGTAAATGCTTTTAATTTAAAACGGGTCGTTAAGGTCCCAACTACAAAAGGCAATCCTGCTCTTGATTTAATTTACACCTATCTTCCGAAGTTTTACAAACCCATCTCCACTTTGCCCCCTCTAGGGGGTAGTTACCACTTTAGTCTTCTCCTATCTCCGCTGGCTCAAGTTAAACAGTCGTTTTCTATAACTGAAACCGCTTATAGACCTCTTATTGAATCAGGACTCTACAATTTTGGCTCCTGGATTACTACTAAAAACTGGTCCAGTGTGTATAAGAAAATGACGTTGACTGCATGGCTTTGTCCCTCCAAAATTTATTGAGGAGTAATTATGAATCCCATTTTCCTGTGAAAAAATTTAAACGCGTTCTACAGATAAGGCTTATGTTACTGAGTCTTTTAAAAAACCCAATTTTCAAAAAAAATCAATTATTTCAAGGCAGGGTGTATTATTGAGGCTAATAGTCTAAGGAAGCTCCTAAAGAAAAAATTAAGAAATGCAGCTTCTGATTATTATAATAGTAAAGTCAAAGATCTATATTCTAAGAAACCTAAGCAATGGTACAGAAAAAGTAAAGAAATATGCGGAAAAAGTCCTTCTGAAGTTAATTTTCATCTCCCTGAACCCCCTAATAAGACTGCCAACGATTTGAACTTGTACCTTGCTTCCATAGTTCAAAGTCTCCCCCCTTTCATTGGCTCAAGTCCAACTATTCGTCCCAATACCTCTTTCCCCTTTATTTCTCCCTCTGATGTTATAAATAAAATCCTAAAGCTTAGAAAATCAAGTACTTGTCCCTTGGACATCCCAGTTGACTTAATTAAAGCCTTTTCAGACAAAATTGCTGAGCCTTTATAAAATATTAATTAAAAAAACTTTTTCCACAAAGTAAGTTTTTCAAAGAAAAGTAAAGAACTCCATTAAGCAAAAAATGAGCAAAAATAAAATCAAATAATCTAAACTACCACAAATCAGCACCGATAAATAAATGAAACCCAGAACGAACAGAAATTACAATAAATAACTGAGTCAAACTCAAAACGAGCAGAAATTAACATAAGTTGGGCGCAAAACCCCTATGCCTTCCCAAGGCGAGAACAAAACTTGCACTTTACTGAAAAAAATATAAATGTTTTTACTTTTATAACTTTAATAAATCAAATAATTTTAACATTTTGATTACTAAATATCAGTATATGTATATTAAACTGACAATTCACATTCATTTGTATTTTTTCAGTAAAGTGCAAATTTTGTTCTGGCCTTGGGAAGGCATATGGGTTTTGCGCCCAACTTATGTTAATTTCTGCTCGTTTTGAGTTTGACTCGGTTATTTATTGTAATTTCTGTTTGTGTTGGGTTTCATTTATTTATCGATGCTGATTTGTGGTAGTTTCGAGCTTGGTACATCATTTGATTTTATTTTTGTTCATTTTTTGTTTAACGGAGTTCTTTACTTTTCTTTGAAAAACTTATTCTGTGGAAAAAGTTTTTTTAATTAATTTCTGTTCGTTTTATATTGACATAGTCTTTCAGGGAAAAAGAAAATAACACTTTATATCTTTTCGTTTTTTAAGACTTGGTAGTTTGGCCTGCTATTTGTATGCTGGAGAAAAATTTTCAGCTATTTTCAACAACACACACCCTTTGAAAAATCTGGACTGTGTGAGCTTGTTTTGAAGTTTCTACGACAACTCCTTCGATAAAAACCTTATATGCCCCCAGGGCATAACTTAAAACCCTTGCCCTGAGGGTTGTTGGGGAGTGTCCTCCTCAAAAACATATTTTCTATCGGGAAATCAACTACGCTGAACAAAATGGCTATCTCAAAATTTTGATTGGATGTGTTTGGGGGAATGATGGGCGTGGGGGGGGGGCTAGTTGCCCTCCAATCACTTTCGACTATTAAAAAGAGTACTAGCCTTTTGAATTTCCAATCGAATGAGCCTGTTTTGAAGTTTCTACGACAACGCCTTCTACAAAAACCTTATATGCCCCCAGAGCATAACTTAAAACCCTTGCCCTGAGGGATGTGGGGGAGTGTCCTCCTCAAAAACATATTTTCTATGTGGAAATCAACTACGCTGAACAAAATGGCTATCTCAAAATTTTGATTGGATGTGTTTGGGGGAATGATGGGCGTAAGGGGGGCTATTTGCCCTCCAATCACTTTCGACTATCAAAAAGGGTACTAGCCCTTTGAATTTTCAATGGAATGAGCCTGTTTTGAAGTTTCTACGACAACGTCTTCTATAAAAACCTTATATGCCCCCAGGGCATAGCCTAAAACCCTTGCCCTGAGGGTTGTGGGGGAGTGTCCTCCTCAAAAACATATTTTCTATCTGGAGAACAACTACGCTGAACAAAATGGCTATCTCAAATTTTTATTGGATGTGTTTGGGGGAATGATGGTGTGGGGGGGGGGGGGGTAGTTGACCTCCAATCACTTTCAACTATTAAAAAGGGCACTAGCCACTCCAATTTTCAATCGAATGAGCCATTTTCGAAGTTTCTACGACAACACCTTCTATAAAAACCTTACATGCCCCCAGGGCATAGCTTAAAACCCTTGCCCTGAGGGTTGTGGGGAGTGTCCTCCTTAAAAACATATTTTCTATTTGGAAATCAACTACGCTGAACAAAATGGCTATCTCAAAATTTTGATTGTATGTGTTTGGGGGAATGATGTGCGTGGGGGGGGGCTAGTTGGCCTCCAATCACTTTCGACTATTAAAAAGGG
The DNA here is from genome assembly GCA_027921565.1 of Artemia sinica. Lineage (NCBI taxonomy): Eukaryota > Metazoa > Arthropoda > Branchiopoda > Anostraca > Artemiidae > Artemia > Artemia sinica. The sequence goes on along the minus strand of CM051271.1, from coordinate 22,080,185 downwards.
CACTAGCCACTCCCATTCCCAATCGAATGAGCCCTTTTCGAAGTTTTTACGACAACTCCTTCGATACGAAGTGCCCGGGTATGGAGAAAAAACCAAAAAACAACATATTGTGCCCACATCGTTCTTTACTTAGGCAGCGCTAGCGCGCTGTCTATGATTTTCAACCACATCACAAAATTTGGTAAATTCCCAAGTTGCTGGAAAAAAGGTTTTATAACACCTGTCCCCAAAAAATGCAGCAGTCTGACTTTCGCCAACATTCGTCCCATTACACTCACTTCAGTTTTTTCCAAACTTTATGAAGGTTTCTTCTGTGACTAGCTTAAAGTTAAAATTTGTCCACGTATTGACACCCGACTGTTTGGTAACTAAGGAAAACTTCCACCACCTTCCATACCATCGTATGGTATGTACAAACTTCCACCTTGCGCACTTAATACATACCATCGTAAGCAACCTTGATAAACCTAACGTTTGGCTGAACTTTGTCTTAGTTGATTTCCAAAAAGCTTTTGACCTGGCTGACCACACCACCGTAATTCGTTCACTACTGGTTAACTTTGAACTTGATCCTCTGTTAGTAAATATTATTATATCGTTTCTTTCAAATAGATGTCAAGTTGTAAAATACAAAAATATTTTCTCTAACCCCCTCCCTATATATTGTGGAATTCCTCAAAGAACCTTATTGGGACCACTTTTAGTTCTAGTTATGATTAACGATTTTGGTAAGGATTTCCCCCAAAGGTGGAAATACGTGGATGCCTTGTCAATCCTTGAAGTATCTCACGGGAATATTAAAAGTGACCCCCTCGAAATCCTAACCCATGTTTCGGATGAAGCTAAGAACCTAGATATGAAAGTAAATTCCACAAAATCAAATATAATGACGATAAATTTCTTGAAATGCACTCCCGCTTTCCTTGACCCTATCCCACCCGAAATGCTTGTGAAACACGTTAAACTCCTTTTTGTCACAATTTCAAATAATCTTAATTAGGGCATGCATGTTTCAAATATTGTTAAACAAGCAAATGTTTCATTATCTATGTTAAAACTTTTAAACAAATTTAATCGCCCTAAGATGCATTCCCTCCGTGTTTATTTATCATTTATCAGGCCGCTATTAGAACATGCATGTCCGGTCTGGCATTCGCATCTTTCAAGCGAACTTAACGACAAAATTGAGTCGGTCCAAAAGTGTTCGCTCAGGATCATCTACAAAGAGATCAAAATTCCATATTCCTTCCTCCTTAAGTCCGCACGTATTACCAGTTCCAGTTCCAAAAATTTGTAGCAGGGTATATGAACTAGTAATAAGTCCTTTTACCCCTTTGATTCTCCAAAAAGTGTCATCAGATATTTAGAAATCCATTGTCCTCAACTGTAACCAAGTCTTCTTATCAGCTAAAACAAACCAATAAACCCAATTAAGCTTCTCAATTCTATTGATGGGTTGTGGGAAGTGCGGGTATTTGAGTCACCTTTCCCCAACAATTTAAGACCTATACGCCGGCTGGTACCAATACGGCTCTTCATGCTCACTCCCGCTCTCTTCTGCACTCTTCAGAACAAAGGCTGAACTATTTCTCAAACTATTATTCCCAAGTGACTAACAATAGAATAAGACATGCTGGATCGTTTCATCAGTTGCAAAGCAGACCCGGCATAGAGGGGAGTGATGTAGCTTCCAATTAAATAACATACTATTGAGAAGAAGGGCACCTGATTTCAGACGGTAATATAGCACTGTGTGTAGTCTAGAATGAAAAGCAGTTAAAGTCAATTTACTGTGATTAACATCAGATCTTTGCCTAATAATATCACGTGAATTGAGGTCAGAGACAGGACTTGGGTTTAACAAAGAAGCCTTGGCTGCCAGTAAATCAGCAGTATCATTATATTTGATACCTTTATGGCTTGGAGCATGTTGGAAATAAACCTGGTTGCCTTTAGCCTGGAGTTTCAGAAGCTATCTTCTAATGTTGAATAGGTCCTGATCATTGGCAATTCTATTAATTTTTTTGAGCAACAGTATTGCCGATTTGGAGTCAGAAAGGCAAAGTTTATTCTCCTCTAAAATGCTATAATTCAAGAGAACATCTAGGGCCAAGCGAATGGCACATTATTCAGCTGACAAAATAGAAGATCCCAAAGGAAGGGGTGAAAAAAGGTTAAGGTTCAGTGATGGGATAGATACTCCTGCTCCAGCTCTCACACCCTGAACAGATCCATCTAAATAGATTTTCCTGTGATTAGGGTACAACTTCGAAACCTGTTCAGCCAGAATAGTCTGAATCTCATGATAAGGAATTCGGTTTTTATTTATTGGAATAAGTTCTGCTTGACAAATAGGTGGACTCCACGTTTAAAGCAAGGAGAGAACAAATTTGTTTGCGTTTTGCTAAATCCGCAATATCTTATCCTCGTACTGAGGCTTCTTTCCCGATTTACACTACCCTATTAGTTCCTACAGTCAGTCCGTGTCTTTCTAGCGAGAAATCTGCGATCAAGAGAATTAATGGAAAGCCAAACAAGATGGCGCTACTATTTTTTTCTGCTACTGATTTAAATTTGATTTCCTAGCTTGACAAGTGCGGAAGCGAGAGTATTTGGACTTGCACCTTTCCACTGGATGCGAGAATCGATGTCCTTGCTAAACTTTTTTGTTTGCCAAAGATTCCTTGGTTTTAAACCCGTTTTCACTAATTTTTGTTTTTAAATATCTGGCGTTCGCGAATCTAAGTACCAAAAACCTTTTTTAAGTCTGTTATCAAGCTATAACACTGGCTTCAACTGATCTGCGATTAGCCCTATTGCAAGCCAAATTTGGTACTCGCCTGGTGGCGAACCTTAAAGCCAATATTTTTTGAAAGCACCCTAAAATGCAGATTAGTCCGAATAATTGAACTTAACTACTCTTTTTTAAGTCCAAGTAGTCTCTATTATACCAGTTAATGTTTTGTTTACTTACATCTATGCTCAGGATGCAATATTTTAAAATAAGCTTTTCAATTCAGTCCAATTTAGAATATTTTTAATGTAAGAAGTGGGTCAGAGTTGCAGTGGGAAACTTCATCGCCAAGTGGGGCTAAAATCGATTGGAATGCCATAGATTTATCAAAATAAATAATTTTAAAGATTATCCGCTATTTTAAACATACATTTATTTGATCACAGAACGGCAACAAAGAAGTGCAGTATATATAAACTTACACTAAAAAAATTAGTTTACGGAGTAGCGAGAATATTAAGTTAAATTGGTAAAAAAAAATCTTTTGTATGGAACCCTTTTTTTATTTGAGCAAGGAACATTTTTTGAGTTTTCGAAGTAAATAAATTTCAGTACAAGCACTTGTCCACGAATCTATTTTTGGATGGAGCGCTGCTTTTAAAGGGTGAAGGGGAGGACTTTAAAGAGTGCAATAACTATTCCAACTATATAAATTAGGACACAATCATTTAATTTTATGGAAGAAGGCCTGGGACAGACCCCTCCCACATACATACATGGTTGTGTGTATTACCGTATCAATACTGATGAGGCATAACAGGTGGAAATCTCCCAAGGCTGGCCAATGTGCCATTTAAAAAAATATGGTCTAGAAACTTGTTCCGTATTTTGATCACTATTCCAAGCAATGTCTTCTTATATCCTCGTCCCAAAGCTTGGACCAATGGGTATTGCCTTATTTTACTGCAGTTTAAAGGGTTAGAATTGGTTCCCAATCTATCAGATGAATGTTTGTCTTTCAGTCATGCGATATAAATACTTGCTGTTTTTTTGTTAGGTGTATCGGTGTTCTCCAGCTTGCTACTGGTCGCTTTGGAGCACCACCTTTTTTCGATAAATAACTATTGCATTCTGCGTGGCTGATTTTCCAGCGTTAACTTTGCTATGGACCGATAATACCAGTTTAAATACATAAAAAATTGGCAGCAGACTAGATTTTGCCATATTCACCTTCATCGGGAAAAAAATTCCGAGGCAAGTTATAAAAATATCAACGAAGAATAACAAGACCAAAAAAAAAAAAAAAAAAAAAAAAAAAAAAAAAAAAAAAAAAAAAAAAAAAAAAAAAAAAAAAAAAAAATATCTTAAAAGGCTCACTGAAGGTGTTTTGGATCTTATTTCAGTAAAATGCTATTGGAAGTCATCTTTATCTAAATTAAATAAAAAAACAAGTTTTTTAAACTGAAAGTAAGGAGCGACATTAAAACTTAAAACGAACAGAAATTATTCCGTATATGAAAGGGACTGTCCCCTCCTCAACGCCTCGCTCTTTACGCTAAAGTTTTTTATTGTTTTAAAAAATAAAGTTGTGAAACAGAGTCAAACTTTAGCGTAAAGAGCGAGGCGTTGAGGAGGGGACAGTCCCTTTCATATACGGAATAATTTCTGTTCGTTTTAAGTTTTAATGTCGCTCCTTACTTTCAGTTTAAAAAACTTGTTTTTTTTATTTAATTTTGAACGTTTTTTAATAAATGCAGGTTTTGATCTTGGCTCACCGTACATGAATAATTAAAACAAAATTTTCATATTAATTGACTTTTATTTAGTTATGGCTTTCTCGAAACTTGTTTAATTTTAATTACGAACGTTTTTATTAGTAATAAATATACGTAACTTACGAATTAACTTACGTAACGAACTTCTATATTCATATATTTTTAATACGTTTATTAGGGGGTTCGCCCCCTAGTCAATACCTTGCTCTTTAAGCGAAAGTTCGAATTTTGTTCCAATTCTTTAAAAATGACCGCTTAATCACAAAGGCCGTTAATTAGAATAAATAGCTCTTATGAAAGTACTAAAAAATCTTTGGCTTAAAGAGCGAGGCATTGACTACGGGGTGAACCCAATTATATATGCAATATTTTCTGTTCGTTTAAAGTTTTGTTGTTGCTGCTGTTGCAGTTGAAATACTTGTTTTTTTATATTAAATTTCTGATCTTTTTTTAAATAACGCTGGCAAGTCCGGCGTCCCCTTCATAGCAATGTCCCTTCCCCCATGAAAACTTCCTTCATGGAAAGATCCTCCCACATAACCCCCGACCCCCCCCCCACTACCAGGAAAAATCTCTCCTGAAAACGTTCATAACTTTCAGCCCTCCCCCCGGGAACTTCGGGGGATTAAGTCATCCTAAAAGACATACTTATAATATTTTCGAACATGCTGAACAAAATGGCTATCTCAAAATTTTGATCAGGTGACTTTGGGAAAAAAATGAGCGTGGGAGGGGGCCTAGTTGCCCTCCATTTTTTTTGGTCACTTAAAAAGGACACTAGAACTTTCAATTTCCATTCCAATGAGCCCTCCCACGATATTCTAGGACAACTGGGTCGATAGGATCACCCCTGGGAAAAAAAAAAAAACAAATAAACACGCACCCGTGATCTTTCTTCTGGCAAAAAATGCAAAATTCAAAATTGGACTTTGTGACCATTATGTAGGGATCCGAAATGTGTAACGGGGTTCTTGTAATTTTGGTATAACGGTCTTTTCTAAAAAGCTTAAAAATAGCGCGCTTAAAAACCTTTAAAATAATCTTTTAAAACAGTCTTTTGAAACCTCCCGTTTTTAGATCAATTAAATAAAAAAAAAACAAGTTTTTTTTAACTGAAAGTAAGGAGCGACATTAAAACTTAAAACGAACAGAAATTATTCCGTATATGAAAGGGGCTGTCCCCTCCTCAACGCCTCGCTCTTTACGCTAAAGTTTGACTCTGTCTCACAACTTTATTTTTTAAAACAATAAAAAACTTTAGCGTAAAGAGCGAGGCGTTGAGGAGGGGACAGCCCCTTTCATATACGGAATAATTTCTGTTCGTTTTAAGTTTTAATGTCGCTCCTTACTTTCAGTTAAAAAAACTTGTTTTTTTTTTATTTAATTTCTGATCGTTTTTTAGTTAATGCAGCTTTTATTTTGGCTTACCGTCACTGAATAAGTAAAACAAAATTTGCATATTAATTTTACTTTTCTTGTGCTAAATGGCTTTCCAATAAACCAAAACCAATACTATACAGAAATACCAATACAGAAATTATTCTGTATATGAAAGGGGCTGTCCCCTCCTCAACGCCTCGCTCTTTACTCTAAATTTTTTTATTGTTTAAAAAATAGAGTTGTGAGAAAGTCAAACTTTAACGTAAAGAGCGAGGCGTTGAGGAGGGGACAGCCCCTTTCATATACGGAATACTTTCTGTTCGTTTTAAGTTTTAACGTCGTTCCTTACTTTCAGTTAAAAAAACTTGTTTTTTTTAATTTAATTTTTGAACGTTTTTGAATTAATACAGGTTTTGATTTTGGCTCACCGTACATGAATAATTACAATAAAATTTTCATATTAATTTTACTTTTATTAGGTTAAATGGCTTTCTCGAAACTTGTTTAATTTTATTTACGAACGTTTTTATTAGCAATAAATATACGTAACTTACGAATTAACTTACGTAACGAACTTCTATATTCATATATTCTTAATACGTATATTAGGAAATTCGCCCCCTAGTCAATACCTTGCTCTTTAAGCTAAATTTGGAATTTTGTTCTTTAAAAATGACCCTTAATCACAAAGGCCGTTAATTAGAATAAATAGCTCTTATGAAAGTACTAAAACATCTTTGGCTTAAAGAAGGAGGTATTGACTAGGGGGTGAACCCAATCATATACGTAATATTTTCGGTTCGTTTTAAGTTGTGATGTTGCTCCTTACTTTCAGTTGAGAAACTTATTTTTTTTTTATTTGATTTCTGGTTTGTTTTTTAAAGAATGCTGGGAAATCTGGACATAGCAATGTCCCTTCCCCCATGAAAAATCCTTCATAGAAAGATCCTCCCACATAACCCCCAACCCACCCCCCTCCCCCACTACCGGAAAAAATCCCCCCTGAAAACGTCTTTATACTTCCCAATAACCAATACCATATGTTAACATTGGGTAAAGTTCATAACTTTCAGCCCTCCCCCCGAGGACTTCGGGAATCAAGTCATCCTTAAATACATAGTTATCATATTTTCGACCATGCTGAACAAAATGGCTATCTCAAAATTTTGATCGGGTGACTTTGGGAAAAAAATGTGCGTTGGAGGGGGCCTAGTTGCCCTCCATTTTTTTTTGGTCACTTAAAAAGGACACTAGAACTTTTAATTTCCGTTCCAATGAGCCCACCCACGAATGTTTGTACATAAAATTGATGTAATACACTTTCATCAGAGACTATCAATCGGTTGGATTCCTTGTAGCGGGCTAACATAATTTGCGCTTTACTGAAAAAAATATAAATGTTTTTACTTTTATAACTTTAATAAATCAAATAATATAAAAATTTTGATTTCTAAATATCAGTACATGTATATTAAACTGACAATGCACATTCATTTATATTTTTTTCAGTAAAGTGTAAATTATGTTCTGGCCTTGGGAAGGCATAGGGGTTTTGAGCCCAACTTATGTTAATTTCTGCTCGTTTTGAGTTTGACTCGGTTATTTATTGTAATTTCTTTTCGTTTTGGGTTTCATTTATTTATCGATGCCGATTTACGGTAGTATCAAGCTTGGTAGATTATTTGATTTTATTTTTGATCATTTTTTGTTTAATGGAGTTCTTTACTTTTCTTTGAAAAACTTATTTTCTGAAAAAAGTTTTTTTTAGTTAAAGCTGACTCTTTTGATGCATCTACAGATACTTATTTTGTGAAAAAAGTTTTTGTAATTAATTTCTGTTCGTTTTATATTGACATAGTCTTTTCAGGGAAAAAGAAAACAATAATTTAAATCTTTTCATTTTTTCAAGAATTTATAGTTTGGCCTGCTATTTGTATGCTGGAGAAATATTTTCAGCAATTTTTAAGAACATGCACCCTTTTAAAAATCTGGACACAAATAGTAGTGTTTAATTTAGTTTCATGCCTCCTCTAGTTGATCTGAAATGGAAAACTTGATACCATTCGCAAAAAATCTTACTTTCTTTGACAGCTTGGATACACTTACGCTATTTTGATTTGGTTAAATTTTAAGAGCAGAAGTAGCCCCGAAAGTTTGAAATACCCTCAGTCGTTCTTGGGATACTGCTGAGATGCCTTACTGGGAATCAGCATTAACACAGTGCATTTTGATTTAATCCTATGGCAACATTTAGTTTTTAAACATAAAGGCAAATGGGAGGGTGGGCGTGGGATTAGTTTCCCTCCAATCACTTTTGACTATTAAAAAGGGCATCAGCCCTTTTTATTTTCAATCGAATGAGCCCTTTTCGAAGTTCCTACGACAACTCCTTCTATACTAAGTGCCCTGGTCTAAACAACAACAACAACAAAAAAAATAATACATTATACCCACATCGATCTTTACTATAAAAATGTCAAGCCTTCCAATCACTTTCGACTATTAAAAAGGGCACTAGGACTTTCGATTTCCAATCGAATGAGCCCTTTTAAATTAGATTGTTAGATTTACATTAGAAACCCTTACCCTAAGGGCTGTGAGGGTGGTAGTCATCCTCTAAGACCTAATTTCCAGAACTTTCAACTACTTTAAACAAAATGGCTATCTCAAAATTTTAATTGGATGTGTCTGGGAAAATGGTGGGCATGAGAGGGGCGTTAGTCGGTCTCCAATCACTTTCAACTATTAAAAAAGGCACTAGCCCTTTCAATTTCCAATCAAATGAGCCCTTTTGAAGTTTCTACGACAGCGCTTTCAATAAAAACCTTATATGCCCCCAGGGCATAACTTACAACCCTTGCCCTGAGGGCTGAGGGGGGGGGGGGTTGTCATCCTCAAAGACCTAATTTCCAGAACTTTCTACAACGTTGAACAAAATGGCTATCTCTAAACTTAGATTGAATGTGTTTGGGGAAATGGTGGACGTGAGAGGGGGGTTAATTACACTCCACTCACTTTTTACTATTAAAAAGGGCAATTTCAATTTCCAATTGAATAAGCCCTTGTTGAATTTTCTACAACATCTATTTCTATAAGAACCTTATATGCCCCCAGGGCATAACTTACAACCCTTGCCCTGAGGGCTGAGGGGGGGGGGGGTTGTCATCCTCAAAGACCTAATTTCCAGAACTTTCTACAACGTTGAATAAAATTGCTATCTAAAAATTTGATTGGATGTGTTTGGGGAAAAGGTGGGCGTGAGAGGGGGGTTAGTTGCCCTCAAATCACTTTCGACTATTAAAAAGGGCACTAGCCCTTTGAATTTCCAATCGAATTAGCCCTTTTTCAAGTTTCTACGACAAAGATTTCAATAAAAACTTATATGCCCCCAGGGAATAACTTATAACCCTAGACCTGAAGACTGTGGGGGGAGTGTTCTAATCAAAGGTATAATTTCCTGAACTTTAAACTTGCGTGGAACAAAATGGCCATCTCAAAATTTTGATTGGATGTTTTGGGGAAATGGTGGGCATGGAAGGGGTGTTAGGGTTGAATTTCCAATCGAATGAGCTGTTTTTGAAGTTTCTACGACAACACTTTCTATAAAAACCTTATATGCCCCCAGGGTATAACTTACAACCCTTTCCCTTAGGGCTGTGGAGAAGTGTCCTCCTCAAAAACATAATTTCTATCTGAAAATCAACTACGCTGAACAAAATTGCTATTTAAAAATTTTGATTGGATGTGTTTGGAGAAAAGGTGGGCGTGAGAGGGGGGTTAGTTGCCCTCGAATCACTTTCGACTATTAAAAAGGTCACTAGACCTTTGAATTTCCAATCGAATGAGCCCTTTTTCAAGTTTCTACGACAAAGATTTCAATAAAAACTTCTATACCCCCAGGCCATAACTTATAACCCTTGCCATGGAGACTGTGGGTGGGAGTGCCCTGCTCAAAGGTATAATTTCCTGAACTTTAAAGTGCGCGGAACAAAAAGGCTATCTCAAAATTTTGATTGGAAGAGTTTGGGGAAATAGTGGGCGTGGAAGGGGTGTTAGTTGCCTTCCAATCACTTTCGACTATTAAAAAGGGCACTAGTCATTTCAATTTCCAATCAAATGAGCCATTTTTGAAGTTTCTACGACAATACGTTCTAGAAAAACCTTATATGCCCCAAGGGCATAACTTACAACCCTTGCCCTGAGGGCTGTGGGGGGGTTGTCATCCTCAAAGACCTAATTTCCAGAACTTTCAACTACGTTGAACAAAATGGCTATCTTAAAATTTTGATTGTATATGTTTGGGGAAAAGGTGGGCGTGAGGTTAGTTGCCCTCCAATCACTTTCGACTATTAAAAAGGGCACTAGCCCTTTGAATTTCAAATCGAATGAGTCTTTTTTGAAGTTTCTACGACAACGCTGGATGTGTTTTGGGAAAGGTGGGCGGGAGAGGGGGGGTTAGTTGCCCTCCAATCACTTTCGACTATTAAAAAGGGGCACTAGTCCTTTGAATTTCCAATCGAATGAGCCGTTTTTGAAGTTTCTACGACAAAACTTTCTATAAAAACCTTATATGTCCCCAGGGCATAACTTACAACCCTTTCCCTGAGGGCTGTGGAGAAGTGTCCTCCTCAAAACATAATTTCCATCTGAAAATCAACTACGCTGAACAAAATTGCTATTTAAAAATTGTGATTGGATGTATTTGGAGAAAAGGTGGGCGTGAGAGGGGGTTAGTTGCCCTCAAATCACTTTCGACTATTAAAAAGGTCACTAGACCTTTGAATTTCCAATCGAATGAGCCCTTTTTCAAGTTTCTACGACTAAGATTTCAATAAAAACTTCTATACCCCCAGGCCATAACTTATAACCCTTTCCATGAAGACTGTGGGGGGAGTGCCCTGCTCAAAGGTATAATTTCCTGAACTTTAAACTGCGCGGAACAAAAAGGCTATCTCAAAATTTTGATTGGATGAGTTTGAAAAAATGGTGGGCGTGGAAGGGGTGTTAGTTGCCTTTCAATCACTTTCGACTATTAAAAAGTGCACTAGCCATTTTAATTTCCAATCGAATGAGCCGTTTTTGAAGTTTCTACGACAACGCTTTCTATAAAAACCTTATATGCCCCCAGGGCATAACTTTCAACCCTTGCCCTGAGGGCTGTGGGGGTTTGTCATCCTCAAAGACCGAATTTCCAGAACTTTCAACTACGTTGAACAAAATGGCTAGCCAAAAATGAACTAGCCATTTTAATTTCCAATCGAATGAGCCCTTTTTGAAGTTTCTACGACAACGCGTTCTATAAAAAACCTTATATGCCCCCAGGGCATAACCCCTCAACAACATAATTTCTATCTGGAAATCAACTACGCTGAACAAAATGGCTATCTCAAAATTTTGATTGAATGCGTTTCGGGAAATGGTGGGCGTCGCAGGGGTGTTAGTTGCCTTCCAATCACTTTCGACTATTAAAAAGGGGACAAGCCACTCCAATTTCCAATTGAATGAGCCCTTTTCGAAGTTTCTTCGAAAGCTTCTTCGATACGAAGTGCCCTCGTCTGAAGAAAAAAAAATAATACACTGTGCCAACAACGTTCTTATATGCCCCCAGGACATAACTTAAAACCCTTGCCCTGAGGGTTGTGGGGGAGTGACCTACCCAAAAACATATTTTCAATCTGGAAATCAGCTATGCTGAACAAAATGGATATCTCAAAATTTTGATTGGATGTGTGTGGGGGAATGATGGGCGTGGGGGGGGGGGGGGGCTAGTTGCCCTCCAATCACTTTCGACTATTAAAAAGGGCACTAGCCACTCCAATTTCCAATCGAATGAACCCTTTTCATGTTTTTACGACAACTCCTTCGATACAAAGTGCCCTGGTCTAAGACCAAGAAAAAAAAAATAATAATAATACATTGTGCCATCATCGTTCTTTACTTAGGCAGCGCTATTGCGCTGCCTATGATTAAGTGCCGATATTTGCCTTCAAAAATTTATTTTGAACGCATAGTAAGTTTACCCTGCATTTATTTCAAGGACTTGTGTACGAATTTTCTGTGATATAAACTGTTTTGCAACATTGTCAATTCGTACCTTTTCTTTTTAGTTCGCTTCAAGACTGCAAACAATTGTTTTGCCCGAAAACTTCCGTCATTTTCCAAGTGCAGTTAGGAAACTGTATGCACCTCACAAAAATATTTTTCTCGCTAATTTAATTGCCCAGTTTTTAATAGGATTTGTGCTAAGTGAATTAGAAACAAAAAACACCTTGAATATTTACGCCCGGTTCACTAGAATGCAAGAAGATATCGAAGAAAACTCCGAATCCTAGGTAAGCTTTATTTACAGAATGTTGCGCTTGTTAGATTCAAATGTACTTTTATTCGGTTTTTCATAAATATAGTCCTAAAGTTGTTATTGTGTTATTGTTTACATATGGTGGAGTTTAATGGTTAAAGTGTCCGTGAAATAGATGCAAAAACAAAAAAAAGAAGTGTCTGAATTCAGCGCTCCTACGACAGCAGGTGCAATATTAAATAGCCTGCTTCGCCTCGCCAGAGTACTGATTGAAGGGAAAACTTCTCATAAAAATCGCCATCTAACATTACACAGAAATACCTTGAAATTCATTAAAGAACTTGAATAGGAATATTATTTTGATATTTTTGTTCCGTTTTTTAATGGTAAAACCGCTTTTGGGAATTTTTGGCCAATAGATCATACTATGTGTGGAAATAGTTTTCAGACTTGATATAAAAGAATTAGAATAAAACACAGCTCAACTGTTCGAGTCAGAATTATGAATTTTTTCAAAGAATTTAATTTTGAAACTGCGTGCGTGGCTATAGGCTAAAAGGGGTCAAAAACCTTCGGGGCCCGAGTTCCATCGAAGCATCAAAACATGTAGATTTTTCTTTGTATTTTTTTTTTACTTCATTGTTTTGCGATTTGCTTTCAAAAATGTTTTTTGGCGTTAAAAGTAGAAAAAAAAACTGGGTAAAACTCTTAGCTCAGCCACACTAGCAAGAAGAGTTTAATGTTATTTTCACTTGGACTCAAAGTTTAATATATTTGTTCTTTGCACACTGTTCCATATTCTTAGGGTGAACGCTGAGAACTGTACGTATATACTGAGATAGTGACTCAGATTCAGACTTGTTTCCATTCTCGGGATGAAGATTAAATTATATAGTACGACATAATATGCATACACCTCAGGCTATTCCTATGTCTTAATCATATACAATAAAAACTTGTGATGTTTAAACTTGTATTATCTCTAAAGAAAAACGATAGAAAATTTTCTAATAGCGCCGTATAACCAAGGGCTAATCAGCTGAAGCTAATCACGCAAAAATTAATAAATGAAATAAGTTGCAATTGAATTAACTAAAACATCTCCGAATTTTTACCTACACGCGGATACATCACACGTATCGGTGGCGTAGCTATCAGGCAATCAATGAGTATTTCTCTTGAATTTAAGGTTAAATTCCTTTTTCCAAATTTTTTAATTATTTAAGATTTCATGTAAGAATGTTATTCTAATAGAATACGTTGGCTTAAATTTTAAGCAACAGGCGTTTCGGCCCATTAGAGCAAAATTGTTGCACTAGTAAAAGTGCCGTTTCCGGAATGTCGATTTTAGTGCCCAATACGGGTTGAACCACCTGTGAATCTCGATCCTCAAATAAGTTTCAATGAAACTCCAGGTGCCCATAACTCCATACCCTTCACACAGGCATTAGTATAATCAAATATTACTTCCTTTCAAGATCATTGGCACATTATGCTATGAAACTTAATTGAAACAAAAAATTCTCCTTTTTTCTTCTCTTAAACTCAATTGCGACCCAAGAAATTGATCGGGCCAATAATCTCGACACCCAATTAAGCTTGCTTTTCGTTAGTACTGATAAACAAAAGGCGCTGCCACACCTCCCTCGAGCGATAGATCAGCAAAAATTGAAACGCAACGTAGTTGTGAATTTAGATGTAATTTTCACTTGTCTAGCTATAGCACGCTTCAGAAATATACATCTCCTTATTCTTTTACTAAATATAATCTAAAAATAAAATATCCGGGCTTTAAAAGTATTACATAGATTATGCTGCATACAAGATATCAAAATCTGTGAAGTAAACAGTGGCGTTTATTCACAAAAACTTCGGGGGGGGGGGGTATATTCTTCAAAATCTAGGGGGGACAACTTTGTCATTTTTCTATGAAAATCCTATCAAAAAGTTATTTCTCAAAATCTAGCAGGGCGCAAGACCCCATGTCCCCCGCCCTAACTGACGCCACTGGGAATAAAAGATTTAGCTGTTGTGATATTGAGATCAAAATAGTACCTATCAAGATTTAGAATAAAGAGAGGCCAAGGCGAACCAAAGGCATTTTAGCTTCTGCATTTTTATACTATAAAAATTACTTTTTCTACAAATATTGCCATTTCAGCAATATAAATTATATTTTACTGCACAACTGAATATTATATTACAAAAATAAAATTTCACAGTACCAATATGCTGGGAAACAAAAATTAATATTTGAATTTTTATGCTTTTCTGGAAACTGCTTTTTAACCCGTCCTCCTTGAAAAATATATCCAGCCTAGCCCCCCTCCCCCGGACAATGTCTTCCCTACGGGCATCCTTGATGTGATATCTAGGAGAAAATAAACGGGGTGGAATTCCATTAACAAATAACATACAATGACAATATTTTAGATTGGCAATCATAGCCAATCCTCATGTCAAAAAACTATGAAGTAACACGAAGTAAAAAAGAAAATACGTAAAAAGAATAAAATTGATAATTAATGAAATTAAAATTAGAGTTTAAGCTTGTTTTTACTTTGGTTTAACAATTCTTCATATGCTAAAATTTGCCTTTTTAGTTACTGGGTTCGAGGGACGGGAAATGGGAGAGGCTAATTTCATACCCCGCCCCTCATATAAAAATAATACAGAATCCAGCTCGGTGTTACCCTGTTTGAAAAGGCAGAGGTCAATTTTACTTTAGTATATTAAAAAAAAAAAAAAAAAAAAAAAACTGAACTTGACAAAAGATGAAAATAATATGGGAAATGGAGCTCTTAGTTCACTTTTGACATAAACAGGTAAATACAACAATTTTGTTATCAGGTCGATTTTATTTTTCAACTTGAAGTATAATTTGCCCTATAGAATCGTTTCAAACGTATTATTGGGGATCTTGAGATAGACTAAACACCACTTTAAACCAACATTTTCTTCCTTTTTCTTGACCCTTTGTTTGTCATTACCCCTCGAGCCAAACTTGTTACGCCACCGATATTTACAGATGGATAGGGTAGTTCTAACCTATTAACATACATTTAAAAGGAATAACTGCGGAAAATATACGCAATGTAATGCTCGTAATAACAACCAACACAAAGTATTCATTCAAAAGATACTGAAACAATAAAATAACCTGAATCAAACAGCTGAATACCCTCCTAATCATTCTATAATTAAAAAGAAAGCCAAATGAGCGTTTTAGCATTTAGTGTCATGTTTTATTCCATAAGATTTAAATAGAATCAGCTTTCATTATATTCTTTTCCGGTTCGAACATTAAGGATCAGCATGGCAATGTAGATCAGGAGGATAAAATTATGACTGGCCATACATTGCCATTCTGATCCTCCCATTGAGAGCAGCTTAGCAAGCGTTTTTTGGCAATTGTCTCAGAAATGTTAAACTCTATGCTGTAATGTACGTTGTACTTAAATGTACAGATATGACTTTTAGGCATAACAATAACACTATAAAAACTATTATTTCATATCTTTCAGCCTTTGGGATTTGTTACAGGTGAATTTTGGGATAGTTTAAAATTTTTAATGGCAGACCTGATATGATATTTTAACAAAAATAGCGCCCAAAAAAGAAAGAGACAATAGCTCATACTTTTCAAGCACATTTCAGATTGATCTTAATTAATGTACACTTATTGGTCATCTTGATGTAAATTAGGTAAGTTAATAAGCGTTATAGGGAAGCATAAACATATGTTGGACAGTCAGTTCATAAAATTTATGTTGGGGGAGGGGAATGAACTTTTTGAAATCAGAGGGGGGGGGGGAATTAAACTGTTTTTTTTTTTAATTTTTTTTATGAAATTAAAGAAAAAAAAAAATTCGCATGCTGACTAATGGTCCATGTTGCGCAGGTACAGATCTCCTGATTCACTGCCTTTGGCCGGAAGTGCAGTGCATGGCTGGGGGCGAATCATCCGACGCTTCCTGTGTCTCCCCCCCCCCCACGCCCCCCCCCCGATTTATTTAGGTGCCCATTTAGAGCTGGGTCAGGTCTGGATGAGCTTACACTCACACGTCATGACCCCCGTTCACAACCAAACCAGCGATGCCAGGACTCGAACCCCTGTTCTCAGGAAATTAAATAATGTCCAAATTAAAGAAAGGTCCAGCATTTTCATTTCAGATTATTGTACTACCTGTCATTTTTCACCCTATATAAATAATCATTTAACACACTACTGAAAACAAAACTATATACCTTTAAATATCTATATCGCTCCGAAAAAATTTTGAGCAACGCTTTTCAATCCTAGCGTAGACAATATTCAGCAGACCAAATAAAGGAAAAGTTAGTACTTTTAATCATTTGCAAAAATTGCTGATATGATGCAACACACTTTTAAATAAGGTTCAAAGCGAACAACAAATCCTGGGATAGAGAAACTAATAATTTAAAATCTACCAGGTTTTCTTTAATTATTGGTTTATGTCATTATACATACCCTTCAGAAAACAACATAAGTTTATCGATCTTGCATCGAACTACCGCCAGATTCAACCTGAGACATGTATTGATAGAAACCGACATTGGTAATTATAATCCACAATAACAAGATGGATGGGTGTTTAAAAAGAGGGAAATCAATGGGGGTCAATGATACAGATCGTCTAATTACTTTGTTTCGTTCATAAATCTAAGCTTTGCAATGCTAGCAGCTCCATTTACCGAGGACTCATAGGTCTTTACTTCCTAAAAAGGATATTTCGACACCTTAGGGGGGGGGGGGAGCATTGAATATATTGCATAAGTTTTTCAATAGTAGAATATTTTCGAGTGAGTCGTATTTCCCTGATCATAGAGATAAGAAGATAGAAATTTCATCACGCGGAGGGGCGCTGGATGGCGAAGGACATTTTTTCTTGGAAGAGTTTACTAGCAATCGGTATTCTTATTAGTTTGAACATTCCATTGCAAAACCTTTCTCAAGCCTAAGTTTCCAGATATTATTGAAATTTTGAACTTCCAATTATTGGATGAATCCTTAGTTAAAAACTCGGACTATATGTCTTGGCTTTTTTCTACAAGACATGCCTTGATGCCTACTGCAAAATACTTGATTTTTCAAATATCAAAATAGGTCTTTTGGAGCAATGTGTGTTTCAAAATTTTCTAATGGGGCTCTAGAATCAGCTTTATACAGGCATGACTCCAGACAATGAACATTTTTTTCTTGGAAGAGTTTACTAGCAATCGGTATTCTTATTAGTTTGAACATTCCATTGCAAAACCTTTCTCAAGCCTAAGTTTCCAGATATTATTGAAATTTTGAACTTCCAATTATTGGATGAATCCTTAGTTAAAAACTCGGACTATCTGTCTTGGCTTTTTTCTACAAGACATGCCTTGATGCCTACTGCAAAATACTTGATTTTTCAAATATCAAAATAGGTCTTTTGGAGCAATGTGTGTTTCAAAATTTTCTAATGGGGCTCTAGAATCAGCTTTATACAGGCATGACTCCAGACAATGAACATTTTAGTGAACTCGCCATTTTTACTTGAGAAGCATCCCATTTTGTTCTTAATTTTATGTCATTTCTAGGCGAGTTGCAATTGTTCTGAGGCAAGGTCGACTGATTTTTTTGTCACTTCTTTGTTGGAACTTTGTTTTGGTCACCCCTGGGTATAGAAGAAGCTTAGTCTTGTTACATCATAGGAGGGTTCTCAAAGCGATAGGTTTGATTGCACTGCCATCTAATTTTTATACTAAATACAAACAATTATAAAGAAAGGGCATGCACATACAACTCACGAAAAAAGTCTCAAATAGACACTTAAGACCTCCCTCAACTAAAAATAAGAAACACAGTACCGCCTCAAAAAGGCACAATAGCCCAGCTTCACGATAAAAACACATCCGATGGTACACAAAACATCGAACACGAAATATCATCTAATGTAAAACAAAGCAAAAACGGGTCAAAAAGGCAGGTTAACTAAAAAGCCAGTTACAGTCAAATTACAGAACCTTTTTAAAGGGTATACAAAACTTGACAAGCTTCACAGTTAAAAAAAAATTCGAATTTCTAAAATTAAGCTTTGAGATTCTAAAACATTCGAAATTTCTGAAAGGTTTTCAAAGTGCACGTACGGCTAAGGCCATAGGAAAAAGTCGAAATACGTCAGTAATCGTGTTACCACGTGTAGTTTATTTGTATTATTTTTAGTACCTTTCCCCCAGATAGTACATTGACACTTGAAAGTACATCTGGAAAAAGTAGTACTTTTTGATAAAATATTATCTTTAGCCCACTACCGATTTCAGTGCAATTTCTGTTTTAGGAAAGAATGAAAATGACAGGACACTTTTTTTGCTGACAGAATATTACAATTAATTCCACTGGAATGGGAACCATGGTTATTATCAGCTAAACTTTTTGATTTTACCATGTGAAAATGCTGATGAGTTTATATCAACCAGAGGAAGAGTTTTAGTACGTTAATAACATCTAAATACCCACAAAATTCTGTAACAAAACGATCAACCAAAGAATTGTCTATTAAATTTCTCTTTAAAGAATAATTAATCAACATACCCTCTTTTACTAATGAACGGAGTGTCAAAAGACAGTATTCCCTTCCAGCCAATGCCTCAATAATGTCAAATATAAAATCAGAGATTAAGATATTGCAATGTCACTATTTCCTATATTCTAGTTTACTCAGTCGAAACACCGACAAAATTTGACATTGATCTTATAAAAAAGAATGAGTCAATTCTACCTTTTATCGAAACTTGCGCAGATTATAGGAAATTCAATTGAAATCCTTGAAATAATTCTTAGAAATATTAGACTTCAATGGAAAGCTTTATCTTTGTGTCAAAAGAATATAGCAAGGCCGGTTTCGTCATTGGGTTATTTTTTTTTTTTTTTATATATATACATGTAGTATACAGGGTGTCCACTGGAGAGTGTGGCAGGTCAATTTCTCAGTATCAATACACTGGTCAAAAAAAGAAGCTTTTTCAACGTTAGCGCCTGATATTAATAAATACAAGGACATGACTCTTAGAGGGTGCACATTCACCCTTTAGAGGGCAATGCGGGACCACCCTAAATTCCAAACTGGAACCCCCTAAAATGATGCATATTTGGATCTGCAAGAACAAAAAATAGTTTTGTCTAAAAAATAATTTTGGAAAATGGTCCTATCAAAAGCTATAGGCATTCAGTTCAAATCACAGTTTATAGAATTAGCAGTATGATCATTCTCTATCTCTCCCATTATAAAAACCCGGACAGGGGTGCGAGTGCTCCGGAGAACGTTTTTGCAGATAGAAACATAGGCGTTATCAGATCTTTTCGCGGGTAGACAAGTCAGATTTCTCTTGGACACGAAACAAGTGGAAACCCGCTATTACGAATAATGCACTTGGTAACCATTTCTCAGTGATTGACGATAACAAACTAATCCGCTAAGGCAGAAACAAGTGGGAGGAGCTTTTTGTTCGCACCGAGACCGAAGACCAGAAATTATCTGCGATAAGCTTACTGTCTATAAACTGTGGTTCAAATCTTGGAAGTAAGTTAGCACTGGAAAGCAACCAAAGCATACTTCAGAAGGCAAGAGCAGGAAAAAAACGAGTGAAATTTAAGAACTCTTCCAGGCAAAGTCTTGCCCAGTCAAAATTCACATGGAATTTCTAACAATTAAGGAGGAGGGGGGCGAATCACCCTTCATGGGGGAGGATTTTTCCCGAAAAGGCTTTTAAAAAGCTGCTTAACATTTGGCCTACTTGTTCTTTGTACATGCCACAAATTAAATATTATATAAAAGGCTCCATTTGAAATTTCGAAGTAAACTCCTATTAACCCCCTGAAGGGCGCAAGTGTCCTAAATGTTGAACAATTAGGGAAAACTTTTAATCGTAAAAACTCTACCTTCAGGAGCTTACAGATTTTGACGTTTGAATGCCTGTAACCTTTGAAAAGAGCAATTTTTATTTTTTATTATTTTATTAAGACAAAACCGGTTCCCTTTTTTTGCTCCTTCTGATTCCTTAAAATATGTAATATTTCAAAGAGTTTTTTACTTGAATTTTGACTGGCCTCCGATGCCCCTGAAGGGGTATGTGTGCTCCCTAAAAGTCATATTATTAAATTTATTGAAAAGACATTAACTAGATAGCGTTGACAAGACAATTTTTATTTTATAGTATTACGTGCACTAAAAACGTTTGAGTTTCTTCTCTTATGCCATTATGCTAAGCTCAAAGTCATAACATAGAATGTCAAGTGTACCTCTCCCCCTCTTCGCGTAAACGAATCTTAATGCAGGGTAAAAAGAGTCAACATGTTGGGTGAGAGGGGTATTATACGAATTGTCACGAGGAGAAGCATGGGACTGATAATGAGGTAATTTCTAGGTTCTAAATTTTTACAGATGTAAGTATTTTCATAAGTTTCTTTGATCATTTTCATAGGGAGAGGACGGATCCTTAAAACAATGCGATCTCCCCTGTATGTATACAACAACTGTAACCGGCTTGACCAGATCTCAAACAAAGAACAAAAATGATTCAGACAAACTATACTACATCTTCACAAATTTCAGCTCAATCATGAGAATCCATTCCGCTTGCGAAAAGTCATATATTCCTGAAAGCTTGCGGTGATTTTTTCACTCTGATATCTAACCAGTCGAATTTGCTTACGGAGTTCCGGAGTCACAGTTCCCTTGTGGCCTCCTTTTCGGAGCAAAGAGTCAATTGTTTGAATATGGTCCCAACCTGAAAATAAAATATAAATCCTAAATTAGATGCCTCTAGTCACCATGCCCAAGTGACGTAAGGCATAAAATAGTTTCGTGAATACTGCTTACACTAGGAAACAGTTTTTAGTCAAGAAAGTCTGCACAAGAGTAAGTTAAAAAAATTTGCGACGTGGTTTCTTACGAAATTACGGTGTTGAAAAAAACTGAGCATTTTGATGTCAGTTGTCCAGATTATCTCTGGAGGAGGGTAAAAAGCCATTCATTTTAAGGCCACGATCTCCAACCTTTCTTGTTTTCTCCTATTCGGATTCTGAAAAAAAAAGAACCTTTTAGAACAAAGAATGAATCGATCGAGCAGGGTCCCAACCTAAAAATAAAATATAAAATCATATAATAGATATCTCAACGAGTCACTATGCCTAAGTGATGCAATGCACAATACATCAAGTGACTTTCACAGTACGCACGTAATACGAAAAACGAAGTGGGTAAGTTACGTCACGGTGGGCCAACATAATCATTGCTAGAAACATGGAATGGATATTGAGATTCTAGCTCTGATCAAGCATGAAAGGCTTTCAAGGAAAATTATACTATTTTACTTTCAGAATTTATTAATTCGTCATCCAGAAATTCTATTTTGTTGCTACTATGTCGACTTTTCAATAAGGGGACAAACCCTGCATTGAATACAACTTACTGGAATTGGTTCCAATAACCTATTGTAATAAACGTAGTTACTTTGGTCTATTGAAAGCGATTTGAACATCAAAATGAAATCCTTAGAAAAAAAAATCTACCAAAACCTCTAGGATTTTTGGAACCGAAAATATTGTTAGCTTATGCTAAAAGGTAAAAATTCCAAGAACTTTCTATCTATTAAAGACAAATTACTGTTTTTTGTTCTTTTTTTTAGCTCTGAAGCACGATAAGTAAATAATTAATTGTATTAGGGTTCAATATGTGCTTTTGAACGCTATTAAATAATTTCAATTGGCTATTGGACTCTAAAAAAAAAAAAAAAAAAAAAAAAAAAAAAAAAAAAAAAAAAAAAAAATGGAATAGGCTTTTGAATGCCGCAATAAACATATATAAAATAAATTATAACAAGAGCTGGAGTCTAATTGGCACAGCCTACGTTAAAGACAAAATTAGCTTCGTAATGTTAGATTACGTGACATCTTAAGCTATGCTAGTGCAAAAGATTCCATGGGGTACCATTACTTTCCAAGATTTCTACTGACTCTTTGAAACAAAAACAGCACAAATACTTTGTGTTTAAATATGCATTTTTGTCACAAACGCAGTTACCTTTTTATCATTCATGCAGTCAGCCTTTACTTTGTTTTGGCGAAACAACATGTTTCTTGGGGTTCACTACACTTTTGTCCACAATAGCAACCATAAAGGTCTCTAGCGACCTGTCTGTTGAATTCACAGCTCAACTTGCTATAGAAGCAAGTTCTTATCAAAAGTTTCTATGCAACAGATAAATTAAAGAAGGATTGAATAGAAGACAAAAAAAGAAGCAACAGTAGTACTAATAATGAAGAACAGTGAATTTTCATTCACTCGGAAAATTAGTAGGGCTCATAGTACCTTTTTGGAAGTAGGGTTTTAAAGAAAAATCAAGTTTGAAGGATTAAAAATAATAGCCAACCAAAACTTGTTTGGCAGCCCAGCTGTGCCAAACAAAAAGAAGGGTGACCTCAAACAAGTGATAAGAAAAAATTTAAAAGAAGTAAGACTTTTTTTGGGAGCCGATAAACTTTTTTGATAAACTCAAACCCTCTGAACAAATATAGATCGCCGTGAATAAACAAATGAAGCCTAAAACGAACCGAAATTAAAATCATTAATCAAGTCGAATTTTAAAATCACCAGAAATTATAAAAAATAATTTGCCGGTCCCTAGAACCTCCCAAGGGCTCAAGTGCCCTCTGCACTTTACTCAGAACAAAGAAAATTTCAAACTGCGATTTTTATTTATTATAAAACAGAAACTTAAGCTAGTATTTATATTTACAAGAAAAGTACTGCAAATTTTTCAGGTTAGAATTGCGACTTTAAATGTAACCTTACCATTTTAAAGGA
This sequence comes from Artemia sinica, assembly GCA_027921565.1. NCBI lineage: Eukaryota > Metazoa > Arthropoda > Branchiopoda > Anostraca > Artemiidae > Artemia > Artemia sinica. The sequence goes on along the minus strand of CM051271.1, from coordinate 22,057,139 downwards.
CAATTTTTCTGTTATTTTTATTGATTCTGTTTCTTTTAGTGGAAAATTTCATTATAAGATTGATAGCTAAATAAAACTTTTAAAACGTTATTTTTTAAGTACGCAATTTAGTTTACTACTACTACAGGACCTACTAACAACTAATTGCAACACCATATGGCCCGAGGTGCACACAGCTACTCACGCTTTCCTCACCTCAATCTATTCCAAGCTTCACTCTGTACCATCTCCCATTAATTCCAGTTTCTTTTAAATCCTTTCTTAGAACCTCTTCCTACTCCATTCATGGAAGATCTGCTTTCCATTTAGCTCCAGATGGGCGGCCAGAAACCACAATCTTTGGCGATCTTTCATCTTTCAAAAGTAAAATGTAGTAGCCCTAGAAAGCGGGTCGAACCAGATTTTTCGCACAGGTTACTATCTGATATACAGTCAGTCAAAAGAGTACTTTAAACTACCCTTAGAAGATTCCTTTAGAAAACTTTTTTGAAATCTCCCAGATTTTCAAAAGGCCCATTTTTCAGAGCCACACTTGGTCACTGTCGTGACTGTGGCTTTCAATATTCTAATCTTGGTTTCATAAAATTATCGTCCAATTCCTCCTAATTTTTTTGACAGCGAAAAAAGACTCTTACGTCTCGTCTATTCCACTTTTCACAACACCTTTACTGAACCCACCACCTTTACTAATAATACTACCGATGTAAGTGAAACTATCCGTTTCATCGATTTCCTCGTCACCTAACATCACCACTTCCTCTTTATTCATAGTCAGTCAAAGTAACTTAGTTCTTCTTAACATCAATTTTCCAATTGATTAAGGCACCCTAAGCCCTAAAAACCTCCGAAAGCTCATTCCCGCTGACATTTTTATCTTTGACACCCAAATCACCTGTATGATCCAAGTTTAGGAGAGGTTTTACCTTCCCATTCGTTATGATGTTCTCCTTTCGTCGTCGCCGTGTTCCTTAGGACGAAGTTCATCAGAAGAATTCACACAGACGGGGATATGACACAACTCTGCTTAACTCCTGATTCAACTGAACCAGCTACTAATGTCACTTCTTACCTTAAGCACAACAATATTATTCTCGACCATAGAACTAATCATTTTATTTTTAATCCTCTCCTCTTCCTAAAAGACACACTTTATCTACAACACCTCCTTGCCGAATAAGTATGATCATGCTAAGAAATTTGCTTCCTAAAGAAGTCAAGCAAAATGGTCTGTAAGTACCACGCTTGTTCTTACGAAAAATTAAGCAAGAAAAACGGGTTTTAATTTTTATAAAGCAGTGAATACAATAAAAAAAAAAATAACTAAACAAACATACTCCGAATATTTCGGCCCCACGTCCGGGAGCCTTTCTCAACGAAAAAAAAAGAGAAAATGAAACAAAAATTTTCTTTTTAAAAAACTTAACATAAATTAAAATAAAACATACTAAAGACATAACGAAAAAAAAACAAAAGAAAAATATATTATATTATATATATTTTTCTTTTGTTGTTTTTTCTTTATGGTTTTAAAAGGAAGAATATATCGAAAAATTTAATGTGCATCAAGAGTTATGAACCTAAATTGCATGTTTCAGATAGTTCAGTTTGAGTTTTCTAATTGAATTTTCAAATCTTACAATGCAAAAAAAAAACTATTTAAAATATATAACCTTTTTAGCAAGGGGCAAATACCACTAACATTTGGTAGGCTTCAGCTAGTGACAATCTTACTCTTACTTGTGGTTATTTCTGTTCATTTTAAGTTCGCCTCTACTATTTATTTTAATATCTATTCCTCTAAAGTTTCATTTGTCCCTTAGTAGTAACTTTAGTTTGTTTAAAGTTGACTTATTGCATGTCTTTATTTCAAAAGGAATATTTCTTACAAATAAATGGACAAAAGGAGCAACTGATAGTTCTCAACTAAAAAAATTTACAATGGGGAAGTGAGAATAAGAGCTCTTGGCTGCTTTCATATGGGTAAACTTGACACAGAAAAGTATTTCTACTAACCATGTAGTACAGAAAACAGTCAGCTTGACAGGCTATGGTTCCAATACTAGGATGAAGCCACTGTCATGAGCAGCCACATGTTGGTATACATACCTGTATTAATAGAATTGCACCAAATGCAACTTATGTTCACTGCCATGTCCATAGTTTAGTTTGTTGGTGATTCCATTTAGAACTTAGATCAATGTTATCTTTCTGGTGTTATTCTTCTAGCATTGTAATGTTTTATGGCGAAGAGTAAATCGAATCACCAATTGTATACTAGTGCTAAGAAAGTAGCCTACATAACTGTTTTTCATCTGAAAAGTCAGCCACAACAAAAAGGACACGCTGGTACAGATCTTCGAACGAAATGCCGAACAGCTGCAATTGTATTTTGGCCGTTTTATCAATTATTGAGATGTCCAGACACACAGGCCAACAGGCATGCCCTTTAACTTCAGGCTTTTGAATATATATTCACCCATTGTCTTGCAGGAATAATTTGTTTGTCCCAAAACCTCTTCTTCTCAGCAGGTATGCACAATAGGTTCGCCTTTTTCAAGGGTAACCAGTCTCAGTGACGTTACGAAAGATGGAATACTACGAGTATACATAGACATAGACGAATCTTTTGGCGAATATTCTAGAAAGCAATAAGATTCACAGAGATTAAATAAAGCCCTACTAGTAACTAGAATAATAACAATTGAGATCTGGTGCATAAAAATTGATATGCTTATTGAATCTGGATCCTTCATTTTTGGCAATATTTCGCTCCCATACGTGGTTGGACGAATTAGTGTTTATAGGCTGTATCTTTATAGTCTATATTTTTTAAATAATAATATTCCTAACATTAATGCTTCCTATTTCTTAGACCTTTTAAATGTTTACTTAATTAATGCTAATATGCATGTCTTGATGAGCAGGGTATAATCTAGCACATCTTTACTTTTGCAAAATCTTGTAAAAGCTCTTCTAACATTAGCCTTAATTTCAATTTTATATTAATTTTAATAAGTGTAATTACTAGGCTTTTACTTCCAATAGCAGTTCTCTTAATTGTAATTTATTTGAAGTTCTAAGGATTGCACTTCACATTGTCTGGGGATTAATTTGTCTGGTAGTACAGCTAAGTTTCCAAGATGTCAATGATAAGTTATGAAAGATTTGCTAATAAAAGTCATCATGATTTTTACTGTTAAAAAGTATGGAGTAACTGATTTACTTCAACAAAAATTGACAGTATACCCTTGAATCCAAACTTTTTAACATTAAAATATTGTAACTAAATCATAATGGACTAAGAGTAGAACCATAATCTTCATCGAGAGAGAAGGGGTACTGTTGATATTAAATCAAAAACTTTTGCAAAATAAACAAATAATTGCAGACTTATTCCCTTAAATTCCTTTCAGTGGGTATCCAGTTTTAGTTTTTCCTTAAGGCCCTTTCAGTTCACATACTTGCTTTCTGCACAGAGTCCCATAGGGAAATTTAAAAATATGCATGTACCTTGCTCTGAGGCCACTTCGGGGAGGTAGGTGGCACTGCGGCGGGAGCCTCGTTCAGATGGAAATTCTATTCTTATACCATGGACACCAATCTCCCAATCCATATAGCTGTTGGCTTCTTCGAATTTAACCAGAATTGAAACAGAAACGTGAAGGCGTCCCAGTTCGTCGATCGATATAGGAGAAAACCGAGAATCTTTGAAAGCACTGAAAAGGTGGAACATGTTTTACCCTTTACGTACTTCATATTAAATTATAGACGGCGAGGAGGATGCCAAATGAGAAACATATGTTTTCCGAAAAACAATAGATTGTTCCCAAAAATTGTAGTCTGCGCACTTTTTATATATTTTGCCATTCAAAGGGACAGATGACAACTTCTGCCTTCCCTTGGCAAGCAAGTTTTATCATGAAGGCATTCAAATCCAGATAGGTTTGTTTCATCATCATAAAGTCAATTTATAGCTGCATCATTTTTCATAGGCTAAAAATATTGACCAAGGTTAAGCTTGATTCGAATAAAGTCTTGGAAATAGGTCCTATGATTCTCACTATATTTTTTATGTAAGTTAATGTATTGAAACTAGGATTTTGGATCTATTGTCAGTCGATCAAATAAACGAGTGATCCAGTATTTAAAAAAAAAAACACACAACTGTACCAACTTGTATTAGCTTTTAAGAAACATATTTTTGGTTCACTGAGATAATGAATAGATTGGATTTTGCTATTAACTGAATAGTCATGCTATTAAGTCACTGAATAGAAATTGTTACGCGACATAGTATTAAGTACCATAAGCTATATGACATTTTGTGATTTTTTCAAAGATACATATTTGTCTGATAGATCAAACAAAACGAAATAATGGTTAGCTAATAATACAGAAGCAAAGACCCAAAGCATTAGACTGGGATATTAAAGAATTTCCTTCTACAGCTTTGGGATCTGATGACCAGAATATGTGATTTAGATCCAAACGTTTTCTTCGAGAAGATCCAAGGTTTTATCTGGAAACAATTTTTTCTTTCAAAAATGTAGCCAAAAATATCCAAGAGTACAGTGAGTATTGAATTCTTTTTCACGGAACTCTCAATGTAACGAAGGGGGGGGGGATAAATTTATACATTTTCATGCATTCTCTTTTTCATTCATATACTTTTGTTCAAAAAAGGTCTCTTCCTTCATCTTAGTCAAAAACTGTTTGAGGTTACCAACATTAATCACAAGTGCAAATAACAGCAGCACAATTGCATCATGTTCCAAAAAAAAATACTCCAATCCCATATGGCTATTCCAAATTCTGGAATAGAACCTCTGAAATACCTGGGGGTGGTTAAATATCCTTACACTCTGTGCAGAAACATGTCATAATGCACATAAATTTGGATATATGAACTTGAATTGTTTGTTTTAAGGCGAAAAAGTTCAAATGGTTATTTGGACAAAGAGATGGGGGAATCTGGAGTTACAGGGACATAGATTGACACGAATCCAACCTCTAGATAGGGAGGATTTACCTGGGGGGGGGGTCAAACCTTAAATTATTTTTTTTTAAATAAAGAATTAATTGAGGAGCTGTGCTTAAAATGTTTGTAACTGAACAAAAAACATTATGTAACTGAACAATTAATTGCAAAAAAAAGCATACAAAGCAATGCATTTTAAATGGTGGCCCTTTCAATAATCAAAATACAATGAGTATTAAAATCAAAACTCAAAATCAAACATATTGTTTGATTTTAGGCTCTCACATAATCCTTAAAGTGGGGAAATACAAGAAAATTCATTAGCAGTGAGTTTTTACATTCAGTTCTTCAAGTGTTTAGGAACAGGCACAGACTTACTTAAAAAGACAAACAAAAGCAAATAAAGTTGTCAGGTAATGACTTTATGACAAAAAAAGAAGAAAAACAAAAAATGCAACTGATTAGCTGACATGAGCTTGGGCCTACAAAATTTTTTAATAAAAAACATTACAGAAAACTTACCAGAGACAACAAGAAACTAAAATTTCAAACAAATTCTATCTTTTCTAACAGGTACATTCTAAGAACTGTTTGATGGGTGAGAGATATGTTCAAAGTAAATGGGTTGGATGAAGCTAGAATTTATTACAAGTTTAAGGAGGGGATGAAGGAATTCTCTTGTTCTGAATATTAGACACATGGAAGTTCCACCTAAGAATGCTAGATGTTGTAACTCTGAGGAGTTTTATGCTTGTCAGTGTCATTTGAGGGAGTATAGGTTGAACAAGAAGTGAAGGGAGATGGCTAAGAAGCAAAATGAAAGTGAATAGCATCAATGACAAAGAATAAATTAGAAACAAAGAGAACTAGAGCTTATAACTGCTGAGCAATACAGAAACTAGCCATGAGCCCGGCCTCAGAAATGCAGAACAAGATCGGAGTCTAACAAGTGTGGATGAGGGAACTTAAAATGTTTTAAACATGGTAACAAAAAAAGAAGAAAGAACAGGAACTGAATTCACCAAAGCAATAATTTTTTGCCATCTTAGTTAGTAGTTTAGAAGTTTTCAAATATTAAACATATATTAAACATAGCAATATTTCTGCTCAAAGTATAGATGCAATGAAATAAAAGAGCTTGGAAACATTACCTTGATAAAGCATACTCTTTGAGACCAGATGACAATTTCATGGCTGAAAATGTTCCAATGCATCCTCGAAGCCGTTTCTCTTTCCCAATTTTCCAAGTGACAAAAAGGGGACTGAAAAAAAGATCATTTAAATGGCTCAAATGTGCTTTTTTTCCATACTTTTTCTTATAGCTACAAGCTTAGGTGCACATAGCTCAGGACTAGGGTAGAAGGTGACCAGAGGATTTTTCATGGGGGAGGGTGGAAAATATATATATATATATATATATATATATATATATATATATAAATAAAGTGTATTCTTATGCAAAACATAAGAATACATACATATATATATATATATATATATATATATATATATATATATATATATATATATATATATATATATATATATATATATATATATAAATAAAGTGTATTCTTATGCAAAACATTTTGGAAAGGGGAGTACATTTTTTCTCTAAAGATCTTTTTAAAAAGGATCTTTTAGAGGAATATTAAGGATTGGGAGCCTTTTATATTCTTTTGAAGAGATACCTGCCTCCCCCCCCCTCCTCTCTGTGTTCAGGCATAGCTACAGACTTAAAGAACCCAATGAAATAGAAATTAAAATTAACACTGTACAGGGAAATATTCAAGCCCAATGATTTGCAGGTCATGACTAACCCATACTCCACAAGTTTGAGAGATTACCCACTAATAACCCTTGTTAGCCAAAAAACCACATGCCTTACCCGTATTCTTTTCTCAAAAAGTTTTAGCACAGGCATACTATAAATTTTTATTTTAACTGATATTTAAAATAAAATATGAAAAATTAATGAATATTGATAATGTTAAAAGTAGCCCTCAAATGAAAAGTAACCCTTGTCAATAGTACCAGAAACTCTTACACTATCAGATTCAACAGGTCTGAGAGCCTGAGAGTGAAAGTTCCAGCCCTGATCTATAAACAAATTGAAGTCTGTATTTGTGCCAACAAAGATAGTCATGGATGCATCTTTACTTTTGCATAATTTTTAGGGCAATAGTACTGATCAACTTGATGTAGAATATCAAGCACTCAGTTCAACAAAAGCAAATCATGTCATACCTGAAAGACATGTTTCAATTTTGGAGTGATGGCCATACTATTTCTGCAGAAGTACCCCACTTGAATTTTGTTGATGTGAACCATGGCTCAATCCTGGGTCCTCTCTTATTTGTCATTTCTGTTAATGATATTTTTAGTGCCTTGAAGGATCTCAGATTAGTAGCCTTATTTGCTGACGAGGCTGCTTACAATGTTAAAGCTAATGAAGGATCACCACAACACATAGAAATTGAAAATGGCATGATGTACCTACTCTACTGGTTTCTAATTCACAGGCTGTTGGTGGTTTGCTCTAAGTCAAATCTTGTGATTTTCTCTTTAGTTGGTGATTGTCAGAAAGGCCAGATTTAAAGGTTTGGCACTTCTAGGCCCAAGCGTTTTTGCTGCTCCTTATTCATACCATAGGAAGGAGGGCCAATATTGCTTAAGAAAATGGTCTTTATGATGACAATTTTTATTTTATCACAAAACAACATCACCATTATTTTCTAATTGAGACTAGCCTATTTATCTTCAGAACCAATTGACAGAGCCTTCCTCCTTTCTTTTTTTTTTGTGTGATAGTGTAATCATTGTATTGCATCTCTTGAGTCAGCCTTCCTCAATAGTGAGCAGGGATAATGATGCCAATCTGTTATGGTGGCTGATTGAAGATCATAAGTAGTTCTTCACCTGGCAAAGAGTGGGAAAGGACCTTTCTCCTGTGCAGTTTGTGGCAGGTACACTAACAACCATTCTTAAGGCAGTGTCAATGCTTGGTTAGATATCAACTGTAGAATTCTTTGATTCAATAGTTTAATTTAGACCCAAGCACCTATAATAAAATAAGCACAAGCAAGCAATATAAGCAAAAGCATACACAAGCAATACATAAGCAAGCACAAGCAAATATAATAGATAATGCTACATCTCCCTTCTTCACACTTAACAAAGTCTATATATCAAGCCGTGTTATTTGGCCTAATCACTCTACCACTGCGGGTCCGGGGCAAGTTCACTGATGCAGAAGGGAGTGGATTAACTTCCGCTCGTACAAAGGGTTCCGCATGGCGCGGGGAGGCAGGTCTGATGTTTGGTGATGAGTTTGGCGACAGTGGCGCCTCTTCTTTGTGTGACTCCTGATCAATTTCGCGGGCTTCTTCTGTTGGATAAGAATCAATGTGCGGATTTGCTACATGGAAGGTATCCAGATAGGCAGTGTCATTGTTTTCGTTTCAAGTTGTTGGGGTGCCCGTTGATGTGGGGGTAGAGCGAAACGACGTCGAGAGATATGGGTTCTGTTCCTTTGCAGCCTAGATCCGTCACCGGTTTCAACTACATAGGATCTAGGATTTTCATGTCGGGAAATGATTTTGGCTTTTGTCCAAGAGCTATTTGCCATTTTCTGGATAAATACTTTGTCACCCGTCTGGAGTTCCGGGAGTTTCTTTGCTGATTTGTCATAGTAAGATTTCTGCCTATTCTGTTCAACCAACCTGTGCTGCATGAAATCTTTTGTTGGGACAATTCTGGGTTTTAGTTGTTGGTATGTTGATGGTAGAATTGACCAGAGCTGGCGACTCATTAGAAGCTGGGCTGGAGAAGCATAACTGTCAACTGGGCTATTCCTATATTCCAAAAGAGCAATATGAGGGTCGGCTCTAGCTTCTTTTGCTTTAGTGAGTATTTTCTTGCAGATTTGGACAGACTTTTTTACAAGCCCATTGCATCTTGGGTATATGGGGCTAGATGTTTTCAAGCTGATTCCCCAGGACTGAGCAACATCTTTGAATTCCTGGGAGAACAGTTGTGGACCGTTGTCAGAGGATATGAGCTGGGGTATCCCAAAACGTGAAAAAATGGTTTTAGTTTTTTCTATAATGGTGGACAAAGTTTGGCTTGGCAATTTTTCAACTTCAAAAAACCTGCTATAATAATCACTGATTATGAGGAAGCATGCTCTGTTCCACTCAAATAGGTCAATATCGAGGTGTTGCCATGGGATTGATGGTATCTGGCTACTTCTTAGTGGTTCCTTCTGGTTGTTGGCAGCAAACTTCGAACATATTTCGCAATTCTGGACAAACCTTTCTATTTCTGCATTCATCTTTGGCCAGTATATGATCATTCTTGCGCGCATTTTAGTTTTGTCTATTCCCAGGTGAGCATGGTGGAGTTGGTGTAGAATGTTAGTTCTCAGCGTGTGAGGCATGATGATCCGCTGTCCTTTCAATAGCAGACCGTCGTGGACGCTCAGTTCGTGCTGGATATTCCAGAAGGCCAAAACTTCCATTGGGCAAAACTGACGTTTTGACGGCCAGCCATCACGTACAAGGGATGCGAGTGTTGCTAGTTGGGCATCTTGGCGTGTCTCATGCCGGATTTCCTCAAGTTTAGAGTCGCTCACTGGTAAGGATTTCATCACTGAATGAACATAAACTTCGATGTCGTTCTGTAATTGAGTGCCTGTGTCAGGTAAGTGAAGATGTGATAGTGCATCTGGTATTTGTATTTCTGCTCCAGGGCTGTATCGGACTTCTAAGTCGTAGGGCTGAATCTGTATCATCATTTGCTGGAGCCAGGCGGGTGCATCATGGAGTGGGCGTGATAGGATAGTCTCTAGTGGGCGATGGCCAGTTGTAACAAAGACTTTGCGACCATAGATAAAGTGGTGGAAGTGTTTGCATCCAAAAACGATGGCATACAGCTCTTTCTCCATCTGTGAATAGTTCTGCTCTGTCTTGCTTAGGGCCTGTGAAGCAAAACCAAAGATTTTACCTTTCAAGGATAGTTCAGCTCCCAGCCCATGTTTTGATGCATGTACCTTAAGGTCCAGTGTTTTGCAATCATGTTCAAAAAAAGATAAGCTGTCTGATATAGACCTTTTTATTTCTTCCATCGATGATTTGTGGACAGCTTCCCGCTTGAATTCTGTGGCTTTTGTCAGGTCTCTCAATGGCTTGTTCTTTGAAGATAGCTCAGGTATGTATTTCGATAGAAAATTCAACATTCCTAGCAACGTCTGAAGCTCCTCTTTTGACTTGGGATTCGGCATATCCTTAATAGCTTTTATTTTTTCAGGATCAGGCTTTATTCCTTTTTTTCTGATGATATGTCCAAAGTATTTGACCTGATCTTTTGCAAATTCGCATTTGTCTTTCTTTAATCGAATTCCTGTTTCTTTGGCTCTGTTGAGAACTGCAGTAAGCCTTTCGTCATGCTCTTTACGGGATTTTCCGTATACTAAGATGTCATCCACAAGTATTCTGATGCCTTTAAGACCTTCAAATCCTTCATCCATTTTCCTATGGAATTCATCTTGCGCCGACACAAGGCCAAAAGGATATCTCTTCCACCTGTAGCGTCCTAATATTGTGCTGAAAGTTGTTAGGTACGAAGATCAGGTAGAGAGTGGTAGTATCCAATAGCCTGAGCGAGCGTCTAACTTGCTGAAAATAACTGTTCCATCTATCTCGGCAACAGCATCCTCGAAGGTTGGGATAGGGTAGTGTGGGCGTTTCATGGCCTTATTAAGGTCCACGGGGTCAATACATAATCTGAAAGTTTCATTCTTTTTCTCAACCATTACCATGGCATTTACCCAATCTGTTGTTTCATTAACCTTTTCACTGATGTCAAAGGATTCCACAATATCTAGTTCGTTTTTAAGCTTCTCTTTCATGGCTAGTGGTTGCATTGTCCCTTAAATGTATCTCGCATTCTTCTTCAACTTTCCCTATGCCCTTAAACATGTTAACATTTTCAGCTTCTGGGGACTGTTCAATGTTCAGAACAAGCTTGATAAGGTCCAGGTCTTTGCTTGTTTTGAGGCCAATTATGGGTGTGGTATTTGATTTGACTATGTAGAATACATGTGATTGTATAGGTCCATTTTTGTAGCTACATGACAGGCTGTATACCCCAAGGTAGGGTATGGCTGACCCACAGTAGCTGGTGAGTCATTGAGAGGCTTTGGTTAGCTTTGGCTTTTCTGACAGTTTACTTAAGTATTGAGATGGGAGTATGTTGACCTGAGCACCAGTGTCAACCTTAAATTTGATCTTAAGCTCTCTACTGACAGATATTTCTGCAAAAACTTCATCACTGCTGGAGTCTTTTCCAATTGCATATAGAAATACCTCGGTTTCTTCCTGATTTTGCAAATCACTAGTGAAACTAGGGCTCTCGGTTGCACCATTGCCTACAGCATTCACTGCCTTGCTTCTGCAGACTTTGGCGAAGTGGTTACTCTTTTTGCACTTTGAGCATGTTTTTCCTTTAGCAGGGCATATGTGTTGGAGAGAGTATGTGGCACCCCAGAAGTAGCACTCTGCTTTCTTATGAGGCGGATAGTATTTGCTTTTTGAAATGGCATCCACTTCTTGCTTGATTTCTTTCTGTTCCAATGTTTTGAGTTGCGCTTCGGTCGATTCATGTACACGACAAATTGTGACAGCTTGGGTAAGTGTGAGACTGTCACCAATTCCCAAGAGTTTCTCACGCAGTCTAGGATTTGTCATTACACATACTATTTTGTCTCTCACAATCTCACTTTGATCAGTATATCCACATGGTTTGACTAGAATTTTTAGTTCTGTTATGTATTTCTCAACATTTTCAGTGTCTCTTTGGTCTCGCTTTTGGGAGATGTAGCGTGAGAACACTTGGTTTTTCTTAGGGGCTGCATACCCTCTGAACCTTTTCAAATACACCTTGAATTTGTCTTTATCTGCTTCTGTGAGCTCAAATGTGCTGAATATCTCTCGCCCTTGATTACCAACCCATATGAGAAGGTAGGCACATAGCACTTTCTCTGGCTTTTCAGCAAGGAGACCTTTGCACATCAGTGTTGCATGACTCTCGAACTTGGTCCATTCAGAAGCAAGATCATCAGTGTTCCAGTTGATTGATGGTTGACTTATATCCATGACTTCTGACACCATGTAGAATTCTTTGGTTAAATAATTTAATTTAGACCCAAGCACCTACAATAAAATAAGCACAATAAGCACATAATAAGCACAAGCAAGCAATATAAGCAAAAGCACACACAAGCAATATATAAGCAAGCACAAGCAAATATAATAGATAATGCTACATAAACTGCATCAAAATTACACAAAACCCAGCAAATATTAGTTAAAGCCATGCTATTTTTTTCCTACATCAGTATTTTGTACCAAGAAGGGTTTCAAACGTAAGCATTCATCTAGAATATAGGCTCAAGATCACTGGGATAAAAACTCAGTAGCTCACTTGCATGGTTTGTGATTTCTCAGGTGTGGATTTGCATGGTAGTGGAGTGCACCTAGCACTTTGACGATAAATCACATCAGTCCAGTTTTGTTAAGAAAAGAAATCACTCAGTGAAAATTAATTGTGCCCCCTGGCATTGTGCGCCCCTAGGCCTGGGCCAAGTGGTAAATTCTGGTCTGATTGTCAGTCAATCCTGCAGTCCATGATGATTGTGTTTTTAGAGTTCACAATACCAGGTACATTGGTATTCAGCTAAACAGTAACCTGCCATTTAAATACCATAAAATTTTAGAATTAATAGTACCAGGTACATTGGCATCTAAACAAACAGTAACGTGTCATTTAAATATCATTTAGATAAAGTGAACATAAAGATAAGCCATAATGTTGGAATATTTTTATCACCTGAGATTCCTTGTACCTCATCATGCTATGGGATCTTTGTATATTTTATCTTATTTAATTGTACCTTAATTATTGTCATCTTACCTATTCAAATACGGTACATTAAAGTCATCTAGCTCTTCTTCCAAGGCTGAAAAATAAGCAAATTCTTCTTCTGATGGAGTTCATGTCATTTGTGTTATGGCTACTGATTTGTCTTCTACAAAAAGGCCCCATGAGTTTCTTGAGATTTTCCTTGTTTCTCAATTGCCTTAACAATTACTAATAGCTTTATTGGAATTCTATATGAAAAAAAATGTGTGTCATTGATGATACAGGCATATTCTCTTGATTTGTTTGGTGCTGACCATGTCTATCGTTATATTCTGCTTGTTTTCCTTCTAGTTCTCACGAGTCTCTCAAACCTTGTTTATGTAACTGTCTTTTTCATTTTTAATATGATAATGGAATTGTTTGCCTTTCCCTTCCTTTGTGAAAACTTTTTTAAAGGTTTAACCTTGTGAAATATATGATTTAATGACATGTTTTAAGCTGTAGCTTACACCAAAAGAAAAACAACTTGTGTTGGATTCACAAGTTGTTTTCAACAGTTTTCATCACTTTGATTCATCAGTTTTAGATCCATTCACCAAAACAAAATTATAATACTGCTTAAACTTTTTCTAAGAGGATGATCCAAATTTGTGTAAAAATAGAATTTTTCCATTTTTGGTACATATTTTCAAAATATTTTTAACCTACATAAAAATACAAGGCAAATTTCAATAATGTGAACTACTAGATAAATAAAGCTGAACCTCAGCTATCAAATGACGGCAAAATTCTCATCTTATGCTATCACATTAACACAGGAGTGTGAAAAATAGCAGACCAAAAGCATGCATTGGGCACATAAGCCTTAAGACTAAATTGTTTGATTTGTGTTAAACTTGATCCCTAGTTATAGGCCTAAAAATAAAGTTTTTCTTGCTGATAATAGCATGACAGTTAGTTCATTTAGTCCAGTTTCTCTGATACTCTGTTAATGCGTGTTTTATTGTGGGAGTTTGTGTCATTAGTCTCACAAGGTAAATTGCATTATGTCTTTTTAAAATGTTTTTTTTTTTTATTTTCATTAGTTTATTTATTATGCTTAAGCATCCGTTGAGCTTCCTTACTGCTGGGCATGTATTGTTATTTAATTTATAATGCAGTTAAAACAATTTAAACACAACCATGAAAGACAGAGATGACTATCCTTGGTATGGTATTGGCTTAAATGTAACTAAAAAGTACTAAGCTGTGATACATGTAAAGACTAGACTGCTTTGACATAGATTGCTTTGACATAGATAATCAATAGAATGTTATATCAGAGGCAACGCTATAGCGTTGCCTATAGTAAAAGCCATACAGCTCCAATGTGTTATTATTTTTTTTTTTTCCAGAGGCACTTCATATGGAAGGGGTCGTCGTAGAAACTTCAAAGGGGGCTCATTCGATTGGAAATCGAGAGTTCTAGTGCCCTTTTTAAGGGTCAAAAGTGATTGGAAGGCAACTAACACCCGTTCTATGCCCACCAGTTCCCCAAACACATCCAATCAAAATTTTGAGATACCGAAGGCATTTTGTTCAGCGTAGTTGATTTCCAGATAGAAATTATGTTTTTGAGGAGGATACTCCCCCACGGCCCTTAGGGCAAAGGTTGTAAGTTATGCCCTGGGGGCATATAAGATTTTTTATAGAAAGCTTTGTCATAGAAACTTCAAAAAGGACTCATTCGATTGGAAATTCAAAGGGCTAATGCCCTTTTTAATTCAAAAGTGATTGGAGGGCAACTAACCCCCCTCTGATGCCAACCTTTTCCCCAAACACATCCAATCAAAATTTTGAGATAGCCATTTTGTTCAACCTAGTTGAAATTTCGGGAAGTTATGTCTTTGGGGATAACAACCCCCCCCCCCCCCACAGCCCGCAGGGCAAGGGTTGTAAGTTTTGCCCTGGGGGCATATAAGGTTTTCATAGAAAGCGTTGTTGTAGAAACTTCAGAAAGGGCTCATTCTATTGAAAATTTAAATGGCTAGTTCCCTTTTTAATAGTCAAAGTGATTGGAAGGCAACCAACCCCTTCCATGCCCACCATTTCCCCAAACACATCCAATCAAAATTTTGATATAGCCATTTTGTTCAACGTAGTTGAAAGTTCTGGAAATTATATGTTTGAGCAGGACACTCCCCCCACAGTCTTCAGGGCAAGGGTTATAAGTTACACCCTGGGGGCATACATGGTTCTTGTGGAAGGAATGCTCGTATAAACTTCAGAGAGGGCTCATTTGATTGGAAATTGAAAGTTCTAGTTCACTTTTTAAGCATCAAGATATCGGAGGGTAACCAGCCCCCACCCCAAACCCTTTTTTCCGAAATGCTTTCCGATAAAAATTTTGAGATAGCTATTTTGTTAAAAATAGTTCAAAGATCATATAAACAAAAATTCCGGTTTCGACACAACCCCCCGGGGCCTGGGGACAGGCGTTGTAAGTTATGCCCTGCGGGCATATATGGGTCTTATGGAAGGGATGCTCATATAACCTTCAAAGAGGGCACATTTGATTGGAAATTGAAGGTTCTAGTTCACTTTTTAAGAGTCAAAAGACATTAGAGGGCACCTAGCCCCCCACCCTCCATGCGCTTTTTCCTCAAACCCATCCAATAAGAAATTTGAGATAGCCTTTTTTTTAAAATAGTTCAAAGACCATATAACGAAAACTCTGGGGCTGACACCACCCCCCAGGGCCCGAGGGCAGGCGTTGCAAGTTATGCCCTGGGGCATATATGGTTCTTATGAAAGGGATGCTTGTATAAACTTCAGAGAGGGCTCATTTGATTGGAAATTGAAAGTTTGAGCTCACTTTTTGATAGTCAAAAGAAATCCGAGGACAGCTAGTCCCCCCCATGCCTTCTTTTTCCAAACCCATCTGATGAAAATTTTTAGATAGACATTTTGTTAAAAATAGTTCAAAGATTGGATAAGAAAAACTCTGGTGCCAATTCAAACCCCCAGGGCCCGAGAGAAGGCATTCTAAGTTATGCCCTAAGGGTATGTATGGTTCTTATGAAAGGATGCTTGTATAAACTTTATAGAGGGCTCATTGGATTGGAAATTGAAAGCTCTAGTTCACTTTTTAAGAGTCAAGAGAGTTAAGGGCAACTAGCGCCCCCACGCCCTTTTTTCCCGAACCCATCCGCTATCAATTTTGAGATAGCCAGTTTTTTGGAAATTGTTCAAAAATTAGATTACAAAAACTCCCCTCAGGGCCCGGAGGATAGGCGTTGTAAGTGTTGTCCTGGGGGCGTATACGGTTCTTATGAAAGGGGTGCTTGTATAAACTTCAGAGGGGGCTCATTTGATTGGAAATTGAAAGTTTTAGTTCAATTTTTAAGAGTCAAAAGATATCCAAGGGCAACTAGCCCCCCCCCCCCCCTCCCCACACACATCATTTTTCCCCAAGTCCATCCGATAAGATTCTTATAATAGCCATTTCATAAAATAGTTCAAAGGTCAGATAAGAAAAATTCCTGTGTCAACACAACCCCCCAGGGCCCGCCAGGCAGGTGTTATGAGTGATGCTCTAGGGGCATATATAGTTCTATGGAAGGGATGCTTGTATAAACTTCGGAGAGGGCTCATTTGATTGAAAATTGAAAGTTCTTATTCACTTTTTAAAAGTCAAAAGAGAATGAAGGGCAACTACCCCCCTCCACGCCCTAAATGCATAAGATAAAAATTTTGAGATAAACATTTTGTTAAAAATAGTTCAAAGTTCAGATAACAAAAAACTCCAGTGTCAACACAGTCCCTCAGGGCCCAGGGATAGGCATTGTAAGTTATGCCCTGGGGGTATACGGTTGTTATGGAAGGGATGCTCACAGAAAATTCATAGAGGGCTCGTTTGATTGGAAATTGTAATTGAAAGTTGTAATTCACTTTTTAAGAGTCAAAAGTGATCAGAGGGCAGCTAGCCTCCCCCCATTTTTTTCCCAGAGGCACTTCATATAGAAGGGGTTGTTGTATAAATTTCAAAGGGGGCTCATTCGATTGGAAATCAAGAGTTCTAAAGTCCTTTTTAATAGTCAAAAGTGATCAGAAGGCAACTAGCCCCCCAAGCCCTTTTTCCCCAAATACATCTGATAAAAAAAATGGGTTTCATTTATTGTTTAACAGTAATTTCTGGTCGTTTTGAGTTTGAATTTTAACAGATATTTGTATCTGCTGAGCTTAAGTTTAAAATGGCCTTTACTTTTCTTTGAAAAACTTATTCTTCAGATATAATAAGTACAATTAGTTGTGACCAAAAGGACACTCATTTGTAAATTGAATTCTCCACTGGTAAAATTCTAGTTTAGGGGCTTTTTGCTATACAAGAGGGTAGTTGAGCTATGTGAATGAAACTCTCAGGAATATAGACACAGGAGATAGCATTCAGTTAATTCAACAAGATCTCAATGCATTTCCACAATGAGATAACACTTGGAAGCTGAGTGCAAGACTATCTTGGAAAGAAAAACCCATGTACCAAGTATAATATGGATTGTAGTGATGATTCATGATAACATATCTCCAGCAGCCAGTCAGAAAGATACCTTGGTGATCTTGTTGATAATGAGCTCTATACACAAGCAACTGTTGGAAAGGCCAATCACACAATTGGTATAGTTAAAACACCATTCACTACAAGATCCCAAACTGTCATGACCAAGTTCTACAAGAGTTTAGTTTAGCCAAGTTTGGACTTTAGGATGTGGGTAGTATGCCCACTCAATAAGATTGATTTGAAATGATCTTGAATCAGTCTAGTAAAGGGAATAAAATGCATTAAAGGTCTCTATGATACCCCTTATTCATCACATCTCTAGGAGCTTCAAGTACCCCCCCCCCTCACTTATTGTTGCAAGTGGAATGATAGGATTACAGCTTGCAAGATTCTGAATCCTATTATCTCCATCTCTAGAACTTTGAAACAAGAAGATTGAAAAACAACTCAAGGCCATTCTTATAAGCTTTTCAAAAACTGAGCAAACACCAGACTGAGAAACAAGCTTTTTACCAACAGAGTTGTCAGCTTATGGAACTCTCAATGGGAACAAAGCCATTTCTACCAGTGTAGATGCAGTCAAAAAATCCCTGGACAGGGAGTAACACAAAATCCAAGATGCACCACTTGGGACACCACAGATGAGCCAGCTCCTTACCATCACTGAAACTGGTGGATAAAGGATTAACTCTTTTGCTAGCAAGTGTGATTTAAGGTAAATCTAAGACATTGATTAGGAATGAATATTAAGACAAACACTAATGTCACAGATATAGACAAAGACTACTTTAAATTGCAGCTAGGAGCAATCTAAGGATTTCTCCTTGTAGAGCTCCAGAATGATGACTAGCTGTATGCACGTTCACTGGTGACTGCTGTTCAGGGTTGCCAACCTGACCTGCAAGAATTTACTAAATCGGGTAAGAAAAATTTACTAGATCGCATCTGTTTTTACTAAATGCTCAAAAAATTTTTTTGCACCATCAAGCATCGATTTTTACTATAGGAGGATAATCAATACGATTTTCCCAATCTTTTTCCTTTTTTCTTCTTTTTTTTTCTTCTCTTTTCCTTTTTCTTTCGTTTTCATAGTATGATTGAAAATTCCGGAAACCTACAAGTTCAAAAATACTTTTTTGGATATGTATATATATATATATATATATATATATATATATATATATATATATTATATATATATATATATATATATATATATATATATATATATATATATATATATATATATATATTATATATATATATATATATATATATATATATATATATATATATATATATATATATATATGATGTTACATTTCTACTTACTTTTAATTTCTCTCAGCAGGCTCCTTTTTACTCAATAAAAATTTTCAAACTGAGGAGATTCACCTAATCACCTTGGGTGGTTGGCTTTTGTTTTGATTCCAATATATTCCCAATCATCACAAATCCAAGTGTCATTATAGGTTCATTTTTAGTTGGTAAGATTTGATACACAGAAAGCTGATTTTGTTGACCTTTAGACGCCAGAAGTGAAGTGTTTGTTTATGAAAATAGGTGACTGTTTGTCTGTCTCTGAGACAGACAAGCAAAATTGTAAAACAGACAAGCAAAAATTGTAAATTTCATATGTTTACGATAATTTCTTTCCCTGAATTCATGGAAAATAAAAAAAAAGTTTTGTTTACTATGAATCATGAATTTTTACTAGTTTTTACTAGATTTCGGGAAATTTACTAGATCCTCTAAATTTACTAGATTTTTTTTTTTTACTAGATCTAGTAAAATCCTACTGACGGTGGCAACCCTGCTACTGTTGCATCTTTGGTAGCATCCCAATTTAGTTTACACTCTCTGGAGGACCGCTCAGCATCTAGCCATTGTTTAAAAACATCAACAGATTCTGCAGTAACTGTTTCATTAGATAATTTGTTCCAATTATTGGAAATATGTGTTGAGAAGTATTGAGTACAGACTCTAGAAGTTGTAGATTGCTTGACAAGTTTCAGGTGATGCCCTCTAGTTCTTGAATTGGTATCAACAGTAAGGAATAATGCTGGGAGAATATTATCCCTCAATAACTTAAAGGTTAAAATGGCATCCCCTCTTTTTCTCCTGTAAACAAGTGTAGGGAGATTCAGCTTTGATAGTCTTACAGGGTAGGAAAGCTCTTGCATGCCAGATATCACTTTAGTAGCACATCTCTGTACATCTGTAGAACTTTTATGTCTTTTTTAAAATACAGAGAGGCAAGAGACATTCCAGCTTCAAGCTTAGGATGCACAAGTCCCTTGTAAAGAAGACTGATGACCTTAGGGGAATGAGAGAAAATAGTGCACTTAATGAATCCCAAGGTTGAATTAGCCCCAGCAGCAGATCTCTTAGCATGAGTGCTGAATTTTAGTTCATTGTCAATAGTGACACCAAGATCTTGCTCATTATTTACAGAGGAGAGTGGGTGGCCTAAGAAAAAATAAGAGCGGCAAGGATTCAGTTTGCCAAAGTGAATGGTATGGCACTTGGCAACATTGAATTCAAGAAGCCAGGCCTCAGCCCATTGACCCAGCAGTTGAAGATATTTTGTAGCAGGGAATGATCTTCACAGGACAAAGCTGGTCCAAGAAGCTTCAGGTCATCTGCATAAAAAGTTGATTTACTGCTGATAATGGAAGGAGCATCATTGATGAAGATATTAAATAGTGTAAGACTATTATGGATTATTTATTTTTAAGCAGGATAATTGTATTTATTTAGGATACAAGCATAGACTTCATTTTTGTTTAAATTTACTGTGAAGTGGAGGCTATGGATGAAATTGCAAAGGATCTGGAAGATGCAGCTAGAAAGCATGATAGTAAAATGTTTTACTGGTATGTTAATAAATTGAGAGGGAGTAGTCAATCCAGACTTGTTCCAGTTAAAGATTAATTAAAAAAAACTTTTTCCATAAAATAAGTTTTTAAAAGAAAAGTATAGAACTCCCTTAAACAAAAACTGAGCAAAAATAAAATCAAATAATCTACCAAGCGTGAAGCTACCACAAATCAGCATCAATAAATAAATGAAACCCAAAACGAACAGAAATTACAATAAATAACCAAGTCAAACAAAAAACGAGCAGAAATTAACATAAGTTGGGCTCAAAACCCCTATGCCTACCCAAGGCCAGAACATAATTTGTACTTTACTGAAAAAAAATACAAATGAATGTGCATTGTCAGTTTAATATACATATACTGATATTTAGTAATCAAAATGTTAATATTATTTGATTTATTAAAGTTATAAAAGTAAAAACATTTATATTTTTTTGATTTAATTTATTGATTTTATTTTTGCTCATTTTTTGTTTAATGGAGTTCCTGAACATTCTTAGTATAATTTCCTGAACTTTAACTGCATGGAACAAAATGGCTATCTCAAAATTTTGATCGGATGTGTTTGGGGAAATGGTGGGTGTGGAAGGGGTGTTGGATGCCTTCCTATCACTTTTGACTATTAAAAAGGGCACTAGTCCTTTGAATTTCCAATCGAATGAGCCTTTTTGAAGCATCTACAACAACGCCTTCTATAAAAACCTGATATGCCCCCAGGGCATAACTTACAGCCCTTGCCCTGAAGGTTGTGGAGGAGTGTCCTCCTCAAAAAATAATTTCTACCTGGAAATCAACTATGCTGAACAAAATGGATATCTCAAAATTTTGATTGGATGTGTTTGGGGGAATGATGTGCGTGGGGGGGGGGGGTTAGTTGCCCTCCAATAACTTTTGACTATTAAAAAGGGCACTAACCCTTTGAATTTCCAATCGAATGAGCCTTTTTTGAAGTTTCTAAAACAACGA
The DNA here is from genome assembly GCA_027921565.1 of Artemia sinica. Lineage (NCBI taxonomy): Eukaryota > Metazoa > Arthropoda > Branchiopoda > Anostraca > Artemiidae > Artemia > Artemia sinica. The sequence goes on along the minus strand of CM051271.1, from coordinate 22,035,856 downwards.
ATTTTATAGAAAACCTTATATGCCCCCAGGGCATAACTTACAACCCTTGCCCTGAAGGCAGTGGGGGAGTATCCTACTCAAAAACATAATTTCTATCTGGAATTCTACTATGCTGAACAAAATGGCTATCTCAAAATTTTGATTGGATGTGTTTCGGGAAATGTTGGGCATGGAAGGGGTGTTAGTTGCCTTCCAATCACTTTTGACTATTAAAAAGGGCACAAGCCACTTCAATTTCCAATTGAATGAGCCCTTTTTGAAGTTTCAATGACAACTTCTTTGATACAAACTTCCCCATTCTAAAGGAAAAAATTATAAATGATACATTGTGCCAACATCGTTCTTATATGCCCTCAGGGCATAACTTAAAACCCTTGCCCCAAGGGTTGTGGGGGAGTGTCCTCCTCAAAAATATATTTTCTATCTGGAAATCAACTATGCTGAACAAAATGGCTATCTCAAAATTTTGATTGGATGCGTTTGGGGGAATGATGGGCGTGGGGGAGGGCTAGTTGCCCTCCAATCACTTTAGACTATTAAAAAGGGCACTAGCCCTTTGAATTTCCAGTCGAATTAGCCTTTTTTGAAGTTTCTACAACAATGCCTTCTATAAAAACCTTATATGCCCCCAGGGCATAACTTACAACCCTTGCCCTGAAGGCTGTGGGGAGTATCCTCCTCAAAAACATAATTTCTATCAGGAAATCAACTATGCTGAACAAAATGGCTATCTCAAAATTTTGATTGGATGTGTTTTGGGAAATGGTGGGCATGGAAGGGGTGTTTCTATGACAACACCTACTATAAAAAAAAACCTTATATGCCCCCAGGGCATAACTTACAACCCTTGCCCAAAAGGCTGTGGGGGAGTGTCCTCCTCAAAAAAATAATTTCTACCTGGAAATCAACAATGCTGAACAAAATGGCTATCTCAAAATTTTTATTGGATGTGTTTTGGGGAATGATGGGCGTGGGGGGGGGCTAGTTGCCCTGCAATCACTTTTGACTATTAAAAAGGGCACTAGCCCTTTGAATTTCCAATCTATAAAAACCTTATATGTCCCCAGGGCATAACTTACAACCCTTGCCCTGAAGGCTGTGGGGAGTATCCTCCTCAAAAACATAATTTCTATCAGGAAATCAACTATGCTGAACAAAATGGCTATCTCAAAATTTTGATTGGATGTGTTTGGGGGAATGATGGGCGTGGGGGGGGGGGGCTAATTGCCCTCCAACCACTTTCAGCTATTAAAAAGGGCACTAGCCCTTTGAATTTGCAATCAAATGAGCCTTTTTTGAAGTTTCTAAAACAACGCCTTCTATAAAAACCTTATATGCCCCCAGGGTATAACTTAAAACCCTTGCCCCAAGGGTTGTGGGGGAGTGTCCTCCTCAAAAACATATATTCTATCTGGAAATCAACTATGCTGAACAAAATGGCTATCTCAAAATTTTGATTGGATGTGTTTGGGGGAATGATGGGCGTGAGGGGGGGGGGGCTAGTTGCCCTCCAATCACTTTTGACTATTAAAAAGGGCACTGGCCACTCCCATTTCCAATCAATCGAGCCCTTTTTGAAGTTCCTACAACAACTCCTTCAATACAAAGTGCCCGGGTATGGAGGAAAAAAAAATAAATAAATAATACATTGTGCCAACAGCGTTCTTTACTTAGGCAGCACTATTGCGTTGCCTATGATAGGAACAGGGCCACACTTAGTGATAAGGAAAGAGTTGAAGAGAGATGGGCAGAAAATTTTGAGAATGTGCTAAACCAAGACAGAATTGTACGAAAAGATATAGAGCATAATGAAAAAGTTTGTGATACCTTGGATGTGAAGGAAGATTTGTTTTGTGAGGAAGAATTAGTAACAGTACTAAAAGGACTAAAAATAATAAGGCTCCAGGTGCTGATAGTGTGGTGAATGATTTTCTTAAATATGGTGGCTCTGAGGTTAGAAATAAGTTAATGAAGATTATGAATATGATTTTTGAAAAAGGGGAAGCACCTAACAGTTTTAGAAAAACCTTAATTAAACCACTGTATAAGAGAGGTGATAAGAGGGAGTGTAGTAATTATCAAGGCATTAGTTGGGTCTCTGTAGGTAGCAAACTTCTTAGTAATATGATAGTTTTTAGACTAGGAGATGATGTAGACAAAGTTTTAAGAGAAGAACAGTGCAGTTTTAGAAAGGGTAGAGGATGTGTTGACCAAATTTTCACTCTTAGATTAATAGTTGTGTAGTACCTGAGTTGTCAAACACCTTTGGTCCTCAGTTTTATAGATTATGAGCAAGCATTTGATTCTGTTGATAGAAAAGCTTTAGCAAAGGTCTTATCCTTGTATGGTATACCAGACAAATACATTAAAGTGATTAGTGCTATGTGCAAGAATAAAACTGCAGTGGATAAGGTGGGAAATGAGGTTAGCAGCTGGTTTTGTATTAAATCAGGAGTTAAGCAAGGTTGTGTTCTATTCCCCTTTATATGGATCATTTTGTTGGGCTTTGTTTTAAGGAGCACAGGGAAGGCAATGGGAGACCACAGAATAAAATGGGGAGGAAAATCTTTCCTGGACTTAGATTATGCTGATGATTTAAGCATCCTAGATGAAAGTGAGAGCAAAATGAATGAACTTTTGAAGGTTTTGCAAGTTCAGGGTGCTAGAATAGGTTTGGAAATTAATGTTAAGAAGACTAAGTCACTAAGGCTAGGAATTGTTCATTATATGTTGATCAACAAACCCATGTGATATTGTGAAATTTAAACTGTGAACTATTGACTCAAACTGAGTGTCTAAGACATTTTTCCAATTCTAGTGTGTTATTTTCATAATCATTAGACCCTGAAGTGTTAAATTATAGTTACTCACCATGGTGTTTTATTCAGTTTATGTGTTTTCCAATTAACAATATATATGTTTAATTCCCTGGAGATTTCAATGTCTACATATTTTGAATTTTTCCTGTTGGTGTTGCCAATACAATTTTCTTTTGGTCGAATTTTAAAATCCAGCCAAAAAATGATGCCACCACGCATTGCAAAGTAGCCCAAAAAAGAATATGGACAAGTGTGTGCTCTGTAAACTGAACCTTGATGAAAACTCAGGTGTGTTGAATTGCAATGATTGTGATAAATGGATGTGTGTATTTGTCTAAACATATATGACAATGAGTATGCTCTGCTACATAAAATGGAAGATATAAGTGGTTTTAAATGGACCTGTCCACAGTGCAAAAAGGCTGCTCCTGTTGTCACAACTCCTATGCATTCTGCAGCTACTTTCTTTTTTTTTCTGATTTACAACTCTAATGATGATGATGATGACTGTGTCATCAAAATATTTAGAGTCTTTGTTTATATTTTTTCTCACTGTCTAGTAAAAGGACATATCCCTATTTAGAACTCTTATTGATTTCCGCAGCTACTATTGAAGACATTACACAGGTGATCTCACAAGCCATGTCAAGCTTACAGGCAAGTCTCTCAAACACAATTGTGCAATCTGAGACCACATTTGGAGAAGAACTCAGTGCTATCATGGACAAAGTGAACAGCATTGAGGCAGCTTTATCAGCCAAGTTTAATGCTGCCAAAACTAAACAGATTGTTTGAGCAGAGATCCAGGTCCTGAGTGTGAACCTCCAGCAGGCCCTTGGGACAGAAATACATGAAATAATCCATGCCAAAAAAGATCACAACATTCATAAGAACAACATAGTTGCCTATGGAATTCCAATATCTAGCACAAATAATGATGCAAGTACTGTCCAAAACTTCCTGTTGAGCAAGTATGGAATTGCATGTGGTCCCTTAAGTAATGTTTGATGCTTAAATGGGCAGAGTGACAAAACCATGGCACCTAACACTCCTCTGCTGCTGTTGTTCACTGTGTCCTCCTTCCAATCAAGAAGCAAATTATGAAAGTATCATTTACTAAAAAGGAGGATATCCAGTTCTGCCATGACCACTCAGAGCAGGACCATGCAAAGCATAAGCACCTCATTGAAAAATTGAAAGAATGCACCACTGCAGGTGAACAAAACCTTTGCATATGCAATTCCAAAATCATAATAAAAAAAATGATCTGTCTACATCTGCCCCAATGTGGAACCCCAAAAATTGGACAGTGTACATAGTGTAAATACTAGTGTTATATCTACTGAAAGACAATCAACTGTTTTTAGTGCTGATTTATCCAAATCTGAAATGAACTCTGAAAGTTTTTGGACTGCAAATTCATCAATGGCTGCAGCAACCTTTGCCTCACTAGACGACCACATGGACAAGCCCAATTGCCAGACCAGCCACCAAAGTAAGAAACACCTACAAAGAGCAAGTCCAACTTTTTCTGCTCTTATTACTAACATTGACCAGCTTACTAACAAACTGAATGAGCTGAAAATTGTTGTTTGCTCAAAAAATTATGATCTGGTTCTTCTGACCAACGTTTTCCCAAAGGCCAGTAGTATTAAGTTGGCTGAATCCCATGTTAAGCTCCCTGGATATTCTGTTATTTCGAATTTACAGTCACCAAATTGTAGACGTGGTACATTGGCACTTGTTAAAGCATCCTACAGTGCCCAACAAGTTAGTATATCCTGCAACTCAGATTATGTGGAAGCTATATGGTTTGATCTCACTGATCACAACAACATGGTGGTAACTCAAATAGACTGAATATATAGGAGCCCCTCTGCCCCAGATCAGCTCAAAATGGAAAGTGATTACACATATGTTTTTTAAGGCAACTGCAAGCTTCAAAGGGAATTTGCTGATAGCTGGCAACTTTCTAGCAGGATAGAAGCTCCTCTAACCCTTTCATTAAGTGCCTTCATGATGTGATCCTACCTCAGACAGTTGAAAAGACAACCAGGCATTGACTTTCTCAGAGACCAACCCTCCTTGATTTGGTATTCCTTAGGAATGAAGAACAGCAACAAAACATAAGTTACCACCCCCCCCCCTTTTTGGCAAAAGTGACCACCTTGTCATCAAAGTCAATTTAGCCTTACACAAGATAACAAATGATTATATCAAAAAGACTTACACTGACTATGCAGCAATCAAAGGAGAGTTGAGTGGCATGGACTGGGGGTCTTTGCTTCAAGGGGAGGTAGATCAACAGTGGATCAGATTCCAAGAAGAGCTTACAACACTCTAGAAAAAGCACACATTTACCAAAGTTGTGCCAAAGCCCAAGATACTCCCACACATGACCCCTCAGATACATAGAGAACAAAACTGAAAAAGCCAATACTGGAACAAGTACCATAAAATGGGGAAAGATTATCACTATGAAAAGTTTGCAAAGGCTCAAAATAAACTGCAAAATCTCACTAAACAACTATGTTCAAACTTGAAGTCCAAGCTTGCAGATGATAGCAAGAGAAACCCTAGAAGGTTCTGGAACTATGTATCCAGCAAAGATTTTAGTAGATGTTCAATAAAGAAACTGAAGAAATCTGGTGGCACAAAAACTATTGACTTATGAGAAATCGCTGAATTACTCAACAAGCAATTTGCATCAGTGTTTACTAATGAACCTGATGGTCCTCTCCCCTAGAGTCCAGCATACAGTGTACCAAACCTTATGCCATCTATCATGATTACTGTAGGGTCTGTCACAAAGCAACTTAAAGTGTCAGATGTTAATAAGTCAGCAGGGCTGGATAACATTCCCCCAAGGCTCCTAAAAGAACTGGCTGATGAGATATCAACTCCATTATGTCAAATATTTCAGAAGTCCCTTGACTCAAAGGCTGTGCCTTTGGATTGGAAGAGCTATTACATTACACCAATATTCAAGAAAGGTGAAAAGACAAATGCAGAGAATTATTGGCCCATCAGCTTAACCTCAGCTGTAGCAAAAACCCTGGAATGCATTGTGAATGCTGAAATTATAACACATCTTCTGTCCAACAGTATACTGTCACCAGACCAGCACGGCTTCCTTCCCAGAAAGTCAGTTGAAACCAACTTACTTGAAACCTAAAATATCATCAGTTACCTTCTGGAGAGGGGATTACCTGTTGACCTTATTTTGCTTGACCTCACCAAAGCATTCAACAAGGTGTCCAACAGATGCCTTAGGGCCAAATTATTGGCAGTTGGCATCCACAATGATGTAGTAGAATGGGTGATGAATTTCCTGACAGACAGAGAGCAGCAGGTCTGACTTTTTACCAATAACACCAATAAAGTATTTTAGAACCATGTCACATTGTCAGTGGAGTTATGCAGGGTGCCATCCTAGGCCCCACCCTCTTCCTCCTTTACATAAATGATATAACAAAGTAAGCCACAAATAATATCACACTTTACACTGATGACTCCAAGCTTTTTGGACCAGCCATTCAACAAAGCCTGCAATCAGACCTCCAGAGAATCCAGGAGTGGACCAGTGAATGGCTGCTCAAACTTAACATTAATAAATGCAGTGTCCTCCATTTTGGCAATAATCCTAACCACCCATATACCGTGCGTGACCAGAAGTCACAGTCTGATATTCAGCTACAAACCAGTTGTGAAGAACAAGACTTGGGAGTACTTGTTGATGAGGAACTGAAGTTCCTTGGGCATTAGCAGCAAGTTGTGTTGAAAGCTAATTTGAGTCTAGGTCTACTGAAATGCACTATCACCAGCCACTCCTGTACTGTCTTCCTGAGACTTTACAAGGCTATTGTTAAGCCATTCTTGGACTTTAGAACATGCCTGACCTCCCCCTCCTACAAGCATGAAACCAGAATAACTGAAGGAGTTCAAAGATGTGCCACCAAATGCATCACAGGTCTGCAAAATATGCCATATGATAAGAGACTGGAGCCCCTAAAACTCCCAACACTGGTCTTCAGGTGTCATAGATGTGATATGATGCTGACCTACAAATATAATAGTCAACCAAAAAACACCCTACTCACAAAACATACAGGTCAACACAACACTAGAGGACACTCACAGAAGCTAGCAAAGAATGAAGATTAGAATGTGCCCAAACTTTTTTACCAAGCATATTTCCAACAACTGGAACAACCTCCACAACAAAACTGTGACTGCACCCACTAGTGCCTCCTTCAAGTCAAGACTTGACAAAGAATAAAAAAAAAGCCATGGAAATGTAAGTGGGACAGTCCATCCCTCTCAGCTGCCAACTAATGCAACATCACTGGACCCATTTCACAGTGACATTCTAAATTAACATCATTGACATGGAGCAGAACAGATCCAGCATAGATCTTATTTTGGTCCACAGTGTGAATCAAGGTAATAAGTGAAGATGAAAAGGTGATGTTGGGTAACAAAAAGATTGATCAGATAGGCAGCTTCATTTACCTTGGTAGCATTATTAGCAAAGACAGCAAGAGCAGTGAAGTGTTAAAAGTAGAATAGCCAAGGCTCAGGGTTGTTTTTTTAACAGTTAAAAAGAGTTTGGAAGAATAGGAAGATAAGTCTGCAAACCAAGATTAGAATATTTAAAGCTACTGCAATGACAGTGGTCAAATATGCCTCTGAAGAATGGGGGCTCCAAAAAACAGATGAAGATTTGCTAGATGTTTTCCAGAGAAATTGCCTATGGATTGTTCTGGGTACCCAACTGACTGACTGTATTTCAAATAGTAGGCAGTACAAAAAATGTGGCCCAATCCTGCTTTCTAGGGCTACAATGAAAGAAAGGTTGAGATGGCTAGGGCATGTTCAGAGGATGAAGGATGACAGATTGCTGAAGATTGTCCTTTTTTCAACCATCTAGGGCTAAACAGAAAGTAGTTTGTCCTTGTCTGGGAGGATGTCATAAAGAAAAATTTAAAGGAAATGGGAACTTGCTGGGAGATTCTAAAGAGGGAGGCTTTGAATTAATTGGGATGGAACAGGAGCATGTAAAGGTCTAGCTGCATTAGCCTCATGTGGCTTGGTGCTGCAGTGAGTTGTTAGTAGTAGTAGTTACATCAAGTTTTGACTACCTGGTTAAATTTTTCACAGCTCATATTACTGACTTACAAATAAAGTAAACATACTACTTGATGCCTTTTTTTATGCTCTTTCCAAATATAATAATCATTTTTGTCAGAAATAAATTTAACCCCCACCCTTATATAAACCAATTTAGGGTATATAGTTGCATATTAGGGGGGTGGGGGTAAAGTTTAAACTTACCTCTCATTTAAATCATAAATAAAATTTACCCCCCCCCCCCTCTAATGTGCAAATATATACCCTGAATTGGTATATATACGGGTGGGGGTAAAAATCATTTCCAACAAAAATGATTAGCATATTATATTTGGAAAGAGCATAAAACAAGGCAACAAGTGGTATGTTTACTTTATTTGTAAGTCAATAAAATGAACTGCAAAAAAATGACCACTACCTGAAGCAATTTGCATAATATTCAAAATTACATAGACCTATCTATAGTCTATGTCTATGGAACCAGGGGCAAAGCTATAGTTTTGAGTATTGGGTGGGGGGGGGGGGGGGGGTAAAGGATGTGCTAAAAAAGTTGTCCAATGTGTCAACAAATGCAGACATATAAGCTACACCCCTTTATAGAGGATACAGTCTGATCAAAATGTTTATCCAACATTAGGCACTGTCTGAGTAGGATTATTGGAGGCATTAGGCTACCCTGTTTGGAAACAGTAGGCCTAGCCTATAATAAGTGGCATTAAGCAGCATGTTAACCTTCTATTAAGAAACATAATCAAAACAACAGTAAATTTACTGGTAAAATTCTACTTTAGCTACTTTGGCTGTCTTGGAAAGAGGTTAGGTTAGGAAAATGAAACTTTCAGGGATGGGGCTACAGGCTTATGTATGTCCCAGGAAGCTATTTTGAAATACCTACCTCTGCTCCTTCTCCCTCTAGAGGGTCCTGACCTTTGATGACCTTTAAAAATATGTGTGTTATAAAATTAAAACCTTGCAAAATAGATCTTCTGCTTAAATAAAGTACAAAAAAATTGATTTCAGCTTCACTCTGTTGGTCAATCTCAATTTATAAGGTTTTAAAGATCTGCAAACACATTTCCTAAATTTTGAAAAAAATTTGATATGGCTAAAAATTCTACTCAAATAACAGGAATTGCATTTTCAGAACTAAAGCCAGAGAAACAGAACATGGCAACTGAAAACTAAGGTAAAATGTTGTTTTGTCAAAATTTCAATAGGTATGGACCTGTCATGTAGGCAAATTTCAGGACCCTCTAGAGAGAGAAGGGTGGAGGTAAAAACTTACAAAATATCTTCTTAGGACATAGGCTACTTTAACCTGCAGATCAATCCCTGAAAGTTTCATTTTAGTAACCTAACCTCTTTCCAAGATAGCCAAAAGTAGCTAAAGTAAAATTTTACCAATTTACCAAATAGAAAATAAAACATACTATTCATCACTGGTCCATTTAGTCAGCTTTAGAGCATCTGGCTTCTGATGCAAGTGAGAGTAAATCACATCAAAACAAAAGTAACACATCTCAGGATGTGCTACACTGAGCTGCTTCTTGGTATATCCATTTAATAATGAATGGTGTTTTACCAAAACACTAGCTTTGTTTTCCAAGCATGATTCCTGGGAGCAAAGGTCATGACTGCTGTTGCTTCCTCCACTACAGCAACTTGAAAAGGAAGAAGTTCCTGTTTTTTGTTTTTTCAGAATATAAAAGCTGCTGGACATCCTTCTCTTTTGGCCTAAACCCTCACTCCCGCTTGGAACCGCCGTGGTTGTTGTCTTAATTTCCTTGAATTTACTCACACTTCAACCAGAGCTTTATATTTCAGTCATTTCTTCTAAAGAAACGATGTCTAGTGCCAATTAAGAAAAACGTTGAAAAACCTGCCAATTCGCCAAAAGGTTTAAAAAAGAAACCTCGAATGTGGAAACATTCTTTTATGTTATTAGCTTCAAGTTATCACTCAGTAACATATCTTTGTGGGCCTTGCATAAAACAGATAATGCCAATATCATATTGTCTGAATATACCCATTCCACTAGTTTACTGCTACTACTACTAACAACTCACCGCAGCACCTAGCCGACTGAGGCCAACACAGCTACTCACGCTCCTCCTCCATCCTAATCTATTCAAAGCTACCCTTTTTACGCCCGCCCATGAAGTTCCCATTTTCTTTAAATCTTTCTTTATTACGTCTTCCCACCCCAGACGAGGACGACCTGCTTTCCGTTTAGCCCTAGACGGTTGGCCGAAAGAAACAATCTTCGGGAATCTGTCATCCTTCATCCGCACAACGTGCCCTAGCCACCTCAACCTCTCCTTCATTATAGCCCTAGAGAACGGTATTGAACTCAAAAAATATAAATTTGATTCTGAATGGTGGTACTTTTTAACCCGAACAATCAAAAACCATTTGTTTTATCTGTAAGCAATGGAACCAATCTGAAATAAAATCAGGCCAAAGTGGATTTGATCCTAAATAGTGCTTCATAGCGTGATCTCTAATTATTTTTCTATTATGTTGTGATGAGAGTATATCTGTAACTTTTCTTTAAGTCGCCTGGGTTTCAACAGTTCCGATTTCGGAGCAATAGCAGAAAAGAGCGCAACAAGCCTGCTCACAAAAAATACAGATCCGTTGAAGTTTCTCATTACAACTTTCTAGGAATTCAGAGTCTAGTAAGATAAACTGTTTGGCTCATGCATATCATAGGAAGCGCAATAGCGCTGCCTAAGTAAAGAACAAAGTGCCGTTGTTTGAGATTAATCAAAAAAACTTTTTGCATAAAATAAGTTTTTCAAAAAAAAAGTGAAGAACTCCATTAAACCAAATATGAACAAAAATAGTATCAAATAATCTACCAAGCATACAACTACCACAAATCACTATTAATAAATAAACGAAACCCAAAACATAAGAAATTAAAATAAGTCAAACTCCAAACGAGCAGAAATTAATCTGAGTAGGGTTCTAAACCTTATGCTTTCTAAAAGCTAGAATATAATTTGTATTTTACTGAAAAAATTCGTAAGAATTTACTGAAAAAATGTGCATTGTCAGTTTAATATACATAAAGCTGATATTATTCCTTAAAATCTTAATTAATTTTCATTTCTTAAAGTTATAAAAGTGAAAACATTTAAAATATTTTTTTCATAAGACAGTGAAGATAGTTTGAATGAATATTTCGGCCCTATGTTCAAGGGCCCTCCTCCTTTAAGGCCCTTAGTAGATTGTACCAAAGCCCCTGCATCCAATATTGGGAAATGGTTATGTACAGCCTTCAAACCTTTGCTTTACTCTAAAAAATAATATATATGTAATTCTGTAGATTTATTTGAGAAACTCAAAAACGTAAATATCTCAGAAAATACAATTATAAGTAGCTTTGACATTGTTTCAATGTATGCGAATTTTGATGTAGCAGTCTCTGAACAATTATTAGAAAAAAAAAAATTATTATTTAATAGAAGCTTCAGCAGCAAGAATAAATTGCGAGGTCTTAATGACCTTGGTTAAACTCTGTACCAAGTACTCAATGTATTTCCAATTCCGTAATTCTTTTTACCAGCAAATAAATAATTTAGCGATGGACTCTCCCCTCTCCGGGTTACTGACGAATATGTTTATGAAACATATTGAAAATTGGGCGTTAGATTCGTATTTCTGGAAACATATCTTTTGGGGACGTTACATGGATAACGTAATTTCACTTTGGAATTATGGGGAAAATGAACTTAGGGGTATTTTAGATCACCTTAATACATACGATAGAAATTTACAGTTTACTTTAGTAATCGAAATCGCAAATAACATCTCATTCCTAGATGTGTTAATTATTCGTAGCTTAGATAAACTCAATTTTACTATTTTTTAAAAAACCAACACAAAATAATAGATATTTACATGTTAAATCAAACTACCCCCCACAAGTTAAAAGAGCTGTCGTAATCTCTCTCGTCGATCGTGCCCTAAAAATTTATTCTGATTCCCACATCACAGCAGAACTAATCTTTGTCAGGGACATGCTCTTTGGGAATGGTTATCCTATTTTGTTTACTAGTAGTGTAACTAACTGTAGGCTCAAGAGACACTCTCGTAAAATCAATGATAGTTTACCATTTGAGACTCCCGACAAGCCCTCAAACATAACTGACCTCCCTTGCATCCCAAAAATCCCTACAAATCTTCAAAAAGTTTGCACACAAAATAATCTGCATATATTATTTACTAATAATTTCAAAATCACAAATTTCCTCAATTCTGGTAAACATAAAACCCCAGTTACTTGCCAAAGAGGGGTCTATCAGATATCATGCGATTGTGGCAAATACTATGTAGGTAGAACTCACCAGAATTTAGAGAAACGCATACAACAGCACAAAGATGATATTGCCAAAGCTCTAAATTCTAATGTTGCTATTGCTTTATTTGATTCTGCTTTAGGCAGCCATGTATTTGAAAATCCTAGCCACAAAATGCTTTTTGTTGAATCTGCCCTTATTAGCAATGACCTAGGCATAAGACAGGTAGTTCGAGAAGCAATTAAAATCAGACTTAAGACTAATAATAATCATAGGCAGCGCGCCAGCGCTGCCTAAGTAAAGAACAGTGCGGGCACAATGTGTTATTTTTTTTTTTTTGGGGGGGGGGGGGTTATCCATACCCGGGCACTTCGTATTGAAGGAGTCGTTGTAGAAACTTCGAAAAGGGCTCATTCGAATGGAAATTGGAGTGGCTAGCGCTCTTTTTAATATTCAAAAGTGATAGGAGGGCAACTAGCCCCCCCTCCCACACCCATAAATCCCCCAAACACATCCAATCAAAATTTTGAGTAGCCATTTTGTTCAGCGTAGTTGATTTCCAGATAGAAAATATGTTTTCGAGGAGGAAACTCCCCCACAATCCTCAGGGCAAGGGTTTTAAGTTATGCCCTGGGGGCATATAAGGTTTTTATAGAAGGCGTTGTCGTAGAAACTTCAGAAAAGGCTCATTCGATTGGAAATTCAAAGGGCTAGTACCCTTTTTAATAAATGAATGAAAAATAAATGAAACCCAAAATAAACAGTAGTTAAATTTAACGATCATAGCAAACATGAAGATACTGGTGCAAATATAGATGAATAAATGAATCTGAAAAAGCTTCAATGTTTTATTTTTTCTCAGAGCCACTTCGTGTGGAAAGGTTAGTCGTATGCACCTCGGAAGGGACTCATTCAATGGGAAATCGGGAAAGTTCGATGGAAAAGTTCTAGTCCCTTTTTAAGAGTCAAAGGTAATTGGACCCCAATTATGCCCTCTTTTCCCCAAATGCATCTGATAAAAATTTTGAGATATCAGTTTTGCTTAAAATAGTCCAAAGGTCAAATAACTATGGCTTCAGGGCTGACAAAACCTCCCACAGCCCCAGACCAAGGGTTGTAAGGTATGCAGGCTGTCCATTGTTAACTTACAAGGTTTTTATGGAAGGGGTGGTCATATAGACTTCGGAGAAAACTCATTCGATTTTTAAATCAAAAGTTCCAGTTCATTTTTAAGAGTCAAGAGTGATCGGAGGACAACCATCTCCCCACGCCTTTTTTCCCCAAATGCTTCCGATCAAAATTTTGAGATAGCCATTTTGTTCTAAATAGTTCAACTGTCAAATAACTATGGCTCCAGGTTTGATAACCCTCACAGCCTATGGGGCAAGGACTATAAGTTATGCTAATTGCCCATTGTTAACATATGAGGTTTTTATGGAAGGGGTGGTCATATAAACTTTGGAAGGGGATCATTCGATTGGAAATAGAAAGTTCTAGTGTCCTTTTTAAGAGTCAAAAGTGATCGGAGGGTAACCAGCCACCCTCTCACGCCTTTTTCTCTCCAAAAGCATCCAATCAAAATTTTTGAATTGCCATTTTGTTCAAAATAGTCCAAAATCCAAATAACTATAGCTTAGAGTTTAAAAAAACACCCATATCCCCTAGGGGCAAGGGCTGTAGCCTATTAAAGTTGCCCATTGTTAACATATAAGGTTTTTGCGGGAGGGGTGGTCGTATTAACTTTGGAGAGGGTTCATTCGATTGGAAATTGAAACTTCTAGTTCTTTTTTTGAGACTCGGAAGTTATAAAAGGGCAACCGGCCCCTCCCCCTTCACCCCCATTGTATCTGGTCAAAATTTGAGATTGAATTTTTGTTCGAAATAGCCCAAAAGCCAAATAACTATGCTTCCTGGGTTGAAATCCTTCGAGCCCCCGAGGCAAGGGCTGCAAGTTATACAAGTTGCTTATCGTTACTTCGATACTTGGATTTACTGATGTTCAGGGCAGCTTTGATTTACGGGGCAGGGGCTGTAAGTTATGCAAGCTGTTTACTGGTACTTTGATACTTTCCAAGACTGTTCACGACAAAATTAGTTTCCAGTAAAGCACCAATGACTCAGCACGCTTCCGGCTTTTACTGTTAGGGAAGGGGGCAGTTGCCAAACTCTTTGTTTGTAGTGATTTTTGTTCGTTTGAAGCTTGATTTGCATATTCAGTTTAGGTCTTACTCGTTTTAAGCTTTCTTTATTCATTTATGTTAGCATTTGTTGTACATTTGTTTGCTATTATTGTTTATCTGATTTATGTTTGTTTTAGGCTTCATTTATTCTTTAATAGTAATTTCTGGTCGTTTTGAGTTTAAGTTATTTTATGAATTTATTTCTACTGATCTTAAGTTTATTATGCCCTTGACTTTTCTTTGAAAAACTTTTTAACGGAAGGTTTTTTTAATTAACTTACAGAAAAATTGAACAGTTAAGCTACATAATTGAAATATTTGTTTTCTTATGTAAAAATATTCGCACGTGACATTTGAGAAAATCACAAATTTACCCCAAGAGTTTACTTAATGAAAGAGAAACAGGATTTTTTAAATTCTAAAATGTACACGCAAAAAAAAAAAAAAAAAAAAAAAACAGAATTGTAGTTATTATCAGTTTTTTTCGATGTATGACTCAGTCTATTTTCCTCTATGTCGTTGATTATTGTTTTCAACCGTTATTGTATTGTCTTAGGGGTCATTAGCTTCACTTTTGCACCTAAACATTAAAGTATATAAAGTAAAGAATTTTTGTATTATATCGTGAAAAGTATGAATTTTTATCATATGTAGATCTTTCTTTCCTCTGTCTCTTGTTTTGGTCTTTCCACTTATTTTTCATTATTTTGTACATTTTGTCCCTGGATTATAGTTGTGTTCGTGAACTTTCTTGCAATAGCGTTGACACCTTTACTACCTTTAATCTCATTTAGTGATTGTCTCTTTCTCCTGTGGTATAAATTGTTGAGTTTAAGTTCATTCCATATGCATCAGAAATTTTTTATTTTCTTGCCTTTTCTGTTAATTGTACTCCGCCCTTTGAGTTTTCTTATCTCCCTGTGGAGTATCAAGAAGTCTTGAATATTCTCATCTATTTTTCCAAATTTGACATCCTACGATACAGGCTTCAAGCTCCTTTCCACCAAAAGGTGGTATTTTGTATTTTTTTATACTTTTTTTTGCCAGAAGAAAGACCACAGATGCGCGTTTATTCGTTGATGTTTTTTTTTCAGGGGTGATCGGTTCCGCCAATCATAGGCAGCGCGCTAGCGCTGCCTAAGTAAAGAAAAATGTGGGCACAATGTGTTTTTTTTCTCCATACCCGGGCACTTCGTATCAAAGAAGTCGTCGTAGAAGCTTCGAAAAGGGCTCATTCGATTGGAAATTGGAGTGGCTAGTACCCTGTTTAATAGTCGAAAGTGACTGGAGGGTAACTAGCCCTCCCCCCACGCTCATCATTCCCCCAAACACATCCAATCAAAATTTTGAGATAGCCATTTTGTTCAACGTAGTTGATTTCCAGATAGAAAATATGTTTTTGAGGAGGAGACTCCCCCACAACCCTCAGGGCAAATGTTTTAACTTATGCCCTGGGGGCATATAAGGTTTTTATAGAAGGCGTTGTGGTAGAAACTTCAAAATAGGTTCATTCGATTGAAATTTCAAAGGGCTAGCACCCTTTTTAACAGTCGAAAGTGACTGGAGGGTAACTAGCCCCCCCACTCCCATCATTCCCCAAATACATCCAATCAAAATTTTGAGATAGCCATTTTGTTCAGCGTAGTTGATTTCTAGATAGAAAATATGTTTTTGAGGAGGACACTCCCCCACAACCCTCAGGGCAAGGGATTTAAGTTATGCCCTGTGGGCATATAAGGTTCTTATAGAAAATGTTGCCGTAGAAACTTCAAAACAGGCTCTTTCGATTGGAAATTCAAAGGGCTAGTACCCTTTTTAATAGTCGAAAGTGATTAGAGGGCAACTAACCCTCCCCCACGCCCATCATTCCCCCAAACACATCCAATAAAAATTTTGAGATAGTCATTTTGTTCAGCGTAGTTGATTTGCAGATAGAAAATATGTTTTTGAGGAGGACACTCCCCCACAACCATCATGGCAAGGGTTTTAAGTTATGCCCTTGGAGTATATAAAGTTTTTATAGAAGGCGTTGTCGTAGAAACTTCAAAACAGGCTCATTCGATTGGAAAATCAAATGTCTAGTACCCTTTTTAATAGTCGAAAGTGATCGGAGGGCAACTATCCCCCCCCACGCCCATCATTCCCCAAATACATCCAATGAAAATTTTAAGATAGCCATTTTGTTCAGCATAGTTGATTTCTACATAGAAAATATGTTTTTGAGGAGGACACTCCCCCGCAACCCTCAGGGCAAGGGATTTAGGTCATGCACTGGGGGTTTATAAGATTTTTATAGAAGGCGTTGTCGTAGAAACTTCAAAACGGGCTCATTCGATTGAAAAATCAAAGGGCTAATACCCTTCTCAATAGTCGAAAGTGATTGGAGGGCAACTAGCCCCCCCCCCCACGCCCATCATTCTCCCAAACACATCCAATCAAAATTTTCAGATTGCCATTTTGTTCAGCGTAGTTGATTTCGAGATAGAAAATATGTTTTTGAGGAGGACACTCCCCCACAACCCACAACCAAAGGGTTTTAAGCTATGCCCTGGGGGCATATAAGGTTTTTATAGAAGGCGTTGTCATAGAAACTTCAAAAAATGCTCATTCGATAGGAAATTCAAAGAGCTAGTGCCCTTTATAATAGTCGAAAGTGATTAGAGGGCAACTAGCCCCCCCCCCCACATCCATCATTTCCCCAAACACATCCAATCACAATTTTGAGATAGCCATTTTGCTCAGCGTAGTTGATTTCAGGATAGAAAACATATTTTTGAGGAGGACGCCCCCACGACCCTCAGGGCAAGGATTATAAGTTATGCCTTGGGGGCATATAAGGTTTTTATTGAAATCGTTGTCACAGAAAATTGAAAAAAGGCTCATTCGATTTGAAATTCAAAGGGCTAGTAAGTAGGAGGGACCCAATAGATACTGAAAATTCAAATGATTTACCAGCATTAGTGGTTCACGACAGTTGCCTATACACCGAAGAAGAAGAAATCTAAAGTGAAGAATAAAGACATTGTTGTGTATACATTTTTCCTTTATTAATAAACAAATTCACATACATTTTTTAAGCACTTTACTCGTAGGGCACTAAAATCAATATTATACAGGTGTGAGAGGATATTTTCCACCATAAAGTCGTTCAGACGTGGATTGTCTACATAAATGTTGAGAAACTGCTTGTAAGTATAGCCGCGACATCTGAACACAAAATATAGTAGCGCATGGAAGCCACAACTTTTAGTCGTCAGATCCAGCACTCTCTTCCGATTTTGCTTAATAGTTTTCCCACTGCTCTCAATATAATTGCTGATGTGTGGAGTGTAGAATGTATAGGGTAGACCAAGAGGATCAAAAAATTAAATCGTTTTCATAGTCTGAAAGATGCACAACCAATGTCCAGTATTCACAGTCGACGGACTGCTATTAACAATAATTAGGGTATTGTTGGCACTTTGAATTTTTCCAAGAAAGTCCGAGGGCAGACAATAGGAACTGTATTTGGATATGTAGGGGTCCATATTAAATACATTGATTATTTGATTGGTGTTCATGGTGCCAAGTCTAATAGAACACTGCCTTCGGGAGTGATTTCCCAATAGGTTTCAAGTTGATTTAGCGAGTTTAGTGCAATACTCTCCGGTAATGGGTCGGCAAATGTGCACTCTAAACGCACACTCCCCTTTCGTACTATACTCATATCCTGGGTGCCAGACAAATCCAATACAATGATACCATGTGTTTTAGCAAACATTTCTTTGGTTATACCATTTTCAAATAGTTGTGAATCATGATCTAGGGTTTGCATGGTCAACTCATACAATTTTCTATAGGATTTATCGAAAGATAGATTGTAGAGTAGTATTCCATTTACTTTGCAGACAAGAGATGAAAGCCCAAACATTTTAAATTTATGCGGGCAACCAGTCCATGATCCTATTGCACTAGCGCTTTTTACAAATGTCAAGGCCAGTTTTGACGGAATTTCGCCATTGATAAAGGATGAGTCGGTGAAGGTACGTGAGCCTGTGGCAATATGACGTTGATTGGTGATTGTATGAGGAACAAGTAGTTTAATATTATTTCCACTGGCTGTCAGTTTTTCCACTGCCAAAGCAACAGAACTCATAACCTGTTGCTTGCGTACATGTAGTATTGCCGAGATGAGGGAGAGAGTTACATCAGGATTGGCAGCAAGTTCCTTTCGTAAAATGAAATTGGATGGAGCAAGCGTCAATTTTATATCCACTTTAATATTGGGTGGTAGCCATTGGGGTATATTAAATATTTCATGATATATTTTTCCAACTAGATGTAATTCACTAGTTGTAGCATTTTTAAGTGCATCTGTACTATCAGTATTAGTAATATATTCATATCCATTGGAGGTGCCTCTCAATTCCTTGTATGACTTGGGTGTCATCAGCATGAATTGCATATAGCTTGCATAATTTGAGAGATTGTTGCTTGTGCTCACCAACGTACCATTTATGTAGACACTGATTTGACGAAATAAATTATGTAATATACAATTTTCATAGGATATTCCATCGGCAAAAATTGGCAATGTATTATCGGATTTCCGGACTTTCATTCGTAAATCTATAAATTTCGAAGACATGTCCATAAAGTAGTCTTCATTGGAATAAATTTGAAAGTGGATATTATCGGAGAGGGGTTGTTGTGGATAAAATTGTTCATAGTATCCATGTTTTACACTCACATCAACATTTCTGCACTGAATAGATTTAATGATGAAGTGATTGAAGGTTGGGAATCCTTATGCGGTAGATATGACATCTTAAGAAAAGAAATCTAGTTTCGATATAAAAATTCTCTTCCTGGGGCTTCTTCTTCTACTGTTTACTACACGTGTCAGCTTTTTCCTTCTTTTCTTTGACAGGGGTGATGCCTTTCGTTTCTGACCTGAGTAGAGACTGATGAGTGGTGCACTGTTTCTCGACCTTTTTAAACCTTTTCCATTTTGATGAGGTTTCAATTGTTCACCAAGGGTTCGCGCACTGGACCTAAGATTTTCCGAAGCATTTTTTTTTAAATCCTTGCCAGAGCTCCAATCGTATAGTGTAGAGGATGCAAAATCTGTCGCAGCCGGTACAATATATTTTCTAGCCAGAGGTAGTGCAGAGCGAAACAGCTTAGCAAACCAACTGCCAAGACCATAGCCAGACATCGACGAACGACCTTTGTAATAGTCCATTCCATTGCCCAGTTGCGTTGGGCCAAGAGTATTAACATAGCAGTCAATATCAGGACAAATGAATACCACTTTTCTGTTAGACATCTTGTTGTTGAACGATGGGTCGAAAATGGCATGTAATCACAGCCAAACCTTTTGGTATTGCTAGGGGATCACCTAATTCAGTTCTTAGTGTTAACTGACAGAGTTCCAAATAGGAAGTGTTTACGGGGATATACTGAAGATGCTTTATATTGTAGTGATGTATATGTTCTTGATTGGTATTTCGTTCAAGAACTCGTAGGAGGGGAACATTGCTATTGCCAACCCGGGATGTTTCCACAAATGAAGCGTAGAGAAATATACAAGTGTCCGTGGAGAAGGCAGGCGGATAGTCAGCAAAAATAAAATTAGTGTTTCCAGCACTTTTACCATTGATTATATTGAGCTTAAAGCCAAGAACATCCTTTAGATTATCATTGAGAATAACTTTTTCATCGGCAATAGGTGAGTTAATGCAGATCTTGCCCTCCTCCTTTGAATAGTTGAAATGAATAGCTCCTTTTTTACGAGCGGAAATTCTTTTATTGATAGAACGACATAAATCATTCATACATGTGAGTTCTTCGTAGGGTAATTCAATATATAGATAATTCATCCAATTGATCTTTTCAATTTGTTCTTGATCACCTGAGAGTGGCGGCCAATCATAGGGTCTAATTTTTTTTATCATATTTGCGATCCTTTCTCAGGATATCATATGTATTTTTGAGAACACAGTCGACAAGAGCCACTTCATACGCGCCGTCGAATTTGATGGTGGGAGAGAGTTTCGTCCAAAAATCACTTGTTCTATTCAAATCATTGTAGAGAGGATCAGAAACATTGGAAATGAAAGTCACATAAAAATCATTGGGCATTGTTAATGTCTTCAACACTGACCCAAGAATCAAAATCGGAGTTGTATCCTAGCCAGCGAACAAGCAACTGTCTCTTGCCCCTGCGAGTACGACTCTTTAATATCTTTACAATTTGATAAATTTCACTAGTGTTTCTAACTTTTTGCAGTTCATATTCATAAAAACCACTGAGAATCTCATCATCTTTGGTGTCTCGCAGTCGATATGTCGTGGATGCAGCGTCTAGGATTTTGGACACTTTAAAAAGTTCAGTGCTCCATAAATAATTCCCCTTTTCAAAAATATTCAAACAGTATCACCAACATTGAATTTCTTCTTCACATTTTTTTTTGCACTAGAATATTGCTTTAGAAAAGCATCAAATGTATTTTCACTGCAATGAACGTCCCGAGGGCTTGAGTTGGACAGGGATCGATGTGGTAGTTGGTTGTATATTTGCATGATTTTATCTAAATCATGAATAAAAGTAGCAGTATTTTTCAGTGTACAATATCTCGAAATTAATAGACGAATTGTTCGTATCAATCGTTCAGCCAATGCAGCCTTTATTGGGCTGTGACTATGATAGAGTATTGTATTATATTTCAATAGAACCTTTTGCACATGAGGATTAACAAATTCGCAACCACAATCCAATTGAATTTTTCTATAGCAATCCTGTTCAAGAATACTTTCTAAAGCATGAACAACTTCAACACCTCTCTTTGATTGCACTGCTGAATCTTGAGGAGATATTTCCTGTTTAGGGAGATCTGTGACGGTGACGGCGAATCTCTCACGATAAGGTCTATGTTTGTCCACATGTCGCTATGCATCTTGAAGTAAAACATGAAATGATTTTTTCATCATTAATGAATTTGCTTAGATGGTTTTCAAAATGTTCCACGGGCGAGAGGACAAGTTCAAATGGCGTCAATTTATAGGGTTCAGCCAAGTAGAGAAAACTGTTTACAAGTCCTGCAATTATTGGCAGTAAAAGTGTAAAAAAGCTACCGCCCGCTTGAAGGAGACGTTTTCTTTTAAAAGGTTTTCCTTTGTTTTTGCAAGCCAGGGCACGTACAATGGAACGATGTTGCTTTGTCTGTTGTCTAACACCTTCTGGCAAGTGTACATTGCCCTCAGTTAAATTTAAAAAAAAGTTCAGATATTAGATTAATGAAATCATTGTCAACACCATTTATGAGTATGGCCTTCCTGAGTGGAGGTTTTGAAGTGCCTAAAACGGAAAATAAATGTCGTTGTTCGTGTAGTTTCTTCAGTGTCATGATGGCAACTAATAGCTTTTTCTACTGTTCACTGGAAGATATACAGTAATTTCTTTGTCGAAAATATCTGTGACTGCACGTAGATCCTCGGGTGTATTCTGATTAAGATCTAGCAAAATGTACCCGTAGGGCTTATTTGTCGCCTGAGTGTACGCTGACAGCAGAAATTTGGGAGCACCTGGATATATTTGCTTATTGAGAGTTATTAGTGAGCTAGAATTATGAACAAATCGGTAGATAATATAGATGGTGCAATCCAAAGCAAGGGTTCTCATACATTTACTCTGATGGAACAGATTTTGTAGAACTAGGGCTATGGAAATGTGTTCATGATGAGAGCGAACGGTAAACAGCTGTAGCATTTCCTGTGAGAACTGTTCAATTGATTCAGCCAAATCATCAATAATCAGCCATGAGTTTGGTTCAATGCTATTGAAAACATCTAGTTCCCGTATGAATTGTATTGGCATGGATGTGGCAATAGCTTTTATTTGATCGTAGGATTCTTGCCAAATACTGTAGCAATAATAAATTTTCTTTGGTTTTTCCAAAAACATTTTATTACAATTTTGAATTATTTTAACTAAAAGTGTCGTTTTCCCAAACATTGATGGGCCACACAGAAACAATCTGAATGGTTTTTTAAATTGATAATACTGCTGCTGCTGTTGACAACAGTCAGACTACAACTAACTGTAAACCCTACTTGTCCAATGAATAAATAATAATAATTTTCCCATAGATCTATCTAAGTTAACAAGAACAACAAAAACAATATTTCTTTCATTTATTAGCATAAAAACACTTCTACAGCATGAATAGTACACACACTATTTGTTCAAGAAGAACATTTATTATCATAAAAACTTTTTTTGTACAGCAAGTACAACAACCCTATTTGTACAACAACATTTTTTAGCTTATTGACAAAAACCCTTTTTGTACGGCAAGAACAACAATATTTATTAACAAGCACAACAACAAACAATATTTATTACAAAAACACTTTTTTTTCTTCGACAAGAACAACACACACTATTTGTACAACAACATTTTTTCACTTATTGACAAAAACACTTTTTGTACATCAAGAACACCAACAGTAATAGTACACACACATTTTTGTACAACAGCACGAATAGCACTATTTGTACAACAACATATTGACATAAAAAACATGAACAATAGTACAGTTGAAAACTATGAATTTAAAAGATGAGAATACCCTTCACCCCTCCGGGGAGCCGTGGACCGAAGGCCGGCCGAGGGCGGGAGCCACGGGCCGAAGGCCGGCTGCGGGTGGGAGCCGGGGGCCGAAGGCAGGCCTCGGGAGGGAGCCGAAGGCCGGCCAAGGGTGGGGGCCGCGGACCAAAGGCCGGCTGCGGGCGGGAGCCGCGGACCGAAGGCCGGCCGCGGGAATTTTGTATACAATAGTCGCCGCTGCTGCTGCAGTTTAGCTTAGGTTAATTTATCAGGTTAGTTTAGGTTGGGTTAGGTTTGAGCATTTAAGTTAATTTATCAGGTTGGGTTAGGTTTGAGCATTTAAGTTAATTTATGGATTTGCTGTCTCCATAGAAAAAAAATGTGGACCATAATTTGCTTTAAGATTTAGGTTAGGTTGGGTTCATCATTGTCAACACCATGTTTGAGTATGGCCTTTCTGAGTGGAGTTTTTGAAGTGCCTAAAACTGAAAATAAATGCTGTTGTTCGTTTAGTTTCTTCAGTATCAGGATGGAAACTAATAGCCTTTTCTACTGTTCACCAGAAGATATACAGTAATTTCTTTGTCGAAAATATCTGTGACTACACGTAGATCCTCGGGTGTATTCTGATTAAGATCTAGCAAAATGTACCTGTAGGGCTTATTTGTCGCCTGAGTGTACGTTGACAGCAGAAATTTGGGAGCACCAAGATATATTTGCTTATTGAGAGTTATTAGTGAGCTAGAATCACGAACAACTCGGTAGATAATTTAGATGGTGCAATTCAAAGTAAGGGTTCTCATACAGTTGCTCTGATGAAACAGATTGTGTAGAACTAGGGTTATGGAAATGTGTTCATGATGAGAGCGAATGGTTAAACAGCTGTAGCATTTCATGTGAGAACAGTTCAATTGATTCAGCCAACTCATCAATAATCAGCCATGAGTTTGGTTCAATGCTATTGAAAACATCAAGTCCCCGTATGAATTGTACTGATATGGATGTGGCAATAGCTTTTATTTGATCGTAGGATTCCTGCCAAATACTATAGCAATAATAAGTTTTCTTTGGTTTTTCCAAAAACATTTTATTACAATTTTGAATTATTTTAGCTAAAAGTGTCGTTTTCCCCGACATTGATGGGCCACACAGAAACGACCTTAATGGTGTTTTAAATT
Source organism: Artemia sinica (assembly GCA_027921565.1). NCBI lineage: Eukaryota > Metazoa > Arthropoda > Branchiopoda > Anostraca > Artemiidae > Artemia > Artemia sinica. The sequence goes on along the minus strand of CM051271.1, from coordinate 22,011,654 downwards.
GATACATACTGGTGCTGCTGCTATTGACAATAGTCGGACTACAACTAACTGTAAACCATACTTGTCCAACGAATGAATAGTAATTTCCCCATAGATCTATCTAGTACAAGAACAACAAAAACAATATTTCTTTTATTTATTAACATAAAAACACTTGTACAGCATCAATAACACACACTATTTGTTAAAGAAGAACATTTATTGTCATAAACACTTTTTTTGTACAGCAAGAACAACAACTCTATTTGTACAACAACATTTTTTCACTTATTGGCAAAAACACTTTTTGTACAGCAAGAACAACAATATTTATTAACAAGAACAACAACAACAACATTTATTATCAAAAACACTTTTTTTTTGTTCAACAAGAATAACAAACACTATTTGCACAACTATGGTGAACATTTATTATCATAAAAAAACACTTTTTTGTACATCAAGAACACCAACAGTACTAGCACACAAACATTTTTGTACAACAGCACGAATAGCACTATTTGTACAACAACAACATTTATTGATATAAAAAAACACGAGCACGAATAGCACAGTTGAACACTATGAATTTAAAAGATGAGAATACCCTCCACCCTTCCGGGGAGCCGTGGGCCGAAGGTCGGCCGTGGGCGGGACCCCCAACCTCCCAGGGATCACGGGCTGAAGGCCGGCCGCGGGCAGGACCCCCCACCCCCGGGGATCACAGGCTGAAGGCCGGCCGTGGGCGGGACCCCCCACCCCCCGGGGTCGCGGGAAACTGTATACAATAGTCGCCGCCGCTGCTGCAGGTTAGGTTAGGTCTGAGCATTTAAGTTAATTTATGGATTTGCTGTCTTCATAGAAAAAAATGTGGACCACAATTTGCTTTAAGGGTTAGGTTAGGTTGGGTTAATTTAATTTATCCAGACCGAGTTGGTTGCGATAGTCTACACATTCAACCCGGTCTGAAATTCGATAGTGGCGGTGGGGGAGTACATTTACACCATTCTCGAGCACAAAGACTTTGTCAGATATACGAGACATGGCATTCTTTTCAACTCTAAGAGAATAATTTTTATACTGCAGAGAGCAAATTGCAAGCACTTGTGCTCTCGGCACTAGACTACTTTCTACACATTTTCTGTAGAAACTCATGTTGAAAGTATTTTTTACGAAATGTGTAGGCACCCCTTTACACGCCTGTTTTACATCTTTGTTGTGGGTTTTTACGCAATAAACCTTATGACTGGGGAGCACCCCATTGGATATTGAATCACTCACCGTCTCTGATTTTAACATTGTTAACTGATTGGGGGCCTGACGTTTCACCAACTCGGGGTAGAAGGATGCATTCCAGTTAGTGAAATCCATCCGCGAGCTGATGTGTTCCCCATTTTCTATATCATTTAATAAATCCCCGGATTTAACTTTTAACAGCAGAGAATCTGTATCCCCATAATAAACTTGAACCTCCCCCTCCCTTGGCAATTGTACCTTGCACACATTGTAAAAAAACGACAACATCAGCTTTTTGGAAGTTTTAAGTACTGAACTACCTCCCGCTATATTCTTGTTCAGTACCACATTTCTTTTCTTTCTGTGTAGAAGAACATGTTCGCCTCTATGCTCGTGAACGATGTCGAATTGGGGTCTGCAATAACTCGTGCACATTCTTGGGGGTCAGTCACGACGTCACAACGGGATCTGTTCCGTACGCTTTCACACATTTTGCCAAACGCTGAATTTAAAATGAGCTTGTACATTTCCTTTTCTACTTTACTTTTTGCCCGATAGTGTTTATCGACAAAGGTATCAATAAACGTCTTCAAATAGGGTTTTTGACTGAATTGCAGGACCCTATGTATTTTTGTGATCTTGAAACCATTGTTCACCATCCAGTGCAAAAGCACATGGTTCAGAGTTCAGAGTTCAGAGTTCATTTTATTAAACAATAAACGAACACAATAAAAGGAAAAAAAACCTTCCACATATAATTAAACACAATAAAGAGAAGAAAGGAAATAAACGCTACAACATATTCCCCCCGCAGGGCTCCATGGCCCGGAAAAGCAGAGAGAAACAAAGAAAAAAACATACCTACATATCACTAATACTGGTGATATCACTAATACTGATGATCACTAACACTAATACTGATGACCCTAAACAGAATATCACAACGATCTTCTGTTTACGGTCTAAATCTGCAATCAGTTTCTGCTTGGAGAGGATCCAGTGCATCCCTATATCATCAACTAATGATCAATTGTATGGGCTCAGCGAGTCCTTTGTCACTGGTCGATTGATTCAGGGGAAAACAAAATCTTTAACAGAATCATGAAGCGCCAATCGAATTTGCCCGTCACTTTCAAAGAACCATCCTTGTGGCCCATTGTCCTCGACGGTGTGAATGTCGGGGATCTCACAAGGATTCTCAAGCCACTTATAGTTATCACACGGCAAAGAGTAATAAGACATTGCCGAGGGGTAAAGAGAGTTCATGTCAAGTAAAACTGTATTGGACTTTATACCAGTGTCTTGTCCGCTTGGATCTGTTGTCAAAACGCGATCTCCATGAAAAAATACCCCCCCCCCCTCATTGATCTTTCTACAAAAAGGTGTTGATCCATATCAGTGATCAACCCTATTTCTTCCCTACTAATTTTTAAAATCAAGTCCATCACCAAATGTGATGTGGAAAAATACTAGCCCAAATCTAATCCAAACTCTGAATAAATTTGGTCTTTGTTTTTACAGACAATATCTAACAGAGTTAAAACGCCACTGGCCGAGTACAGTTTACAGTAATCCTACCCATTTTTACAATTACTCTTATCCCAGACCCTCTTGGCAAATTCGTATTCCTCGGCAGTGCATTCACTGTTGGTGAGTGAATTATAGAAAGCTTCAATTGGAGGTAGTTTCTCCTCGCTTAACCGAGCATCAGAACAGTAATAGTCGTATGCATATACACCTTTACAGGTCAGTAAGTCATACATTTCACTGTCTCGAAAGTGCTGTTTAAGCAAAGGAAAACTATCAAAATTGTCGCTTTTCTGCACTTGAATCAATTGACTCAATGCCTTGGGGAAAAAACTAAATGAATCTAGAAACCTGATTTTATTCCAAAACGTATGCCCATTATTTACTACCTGCCATTTCAACTCGAGAAGCACCAACTTCTCAGCTGATTTGGGGATAATATTATAGGTAAATGAATTGTTTACCCATGGAATATCTACTTCCCCTCCCTCCCTGTGCATACATGCCAAAGCCGGTAAAATGAATTTTAAATCATAATTTGCGTTGTGAATGAAAACCGGTATAAAAAACTGCTGGCTTACATTCACATTGTACGATTGATGTGCTACACCACGAAAATTACTACCCCCTGATGATATTTCCTACCACAAGTGATCATGGTCGAATACTTTCCCCTTCCCCCCTCTTTTCCCCTTAGTCTCCTTTCCCTTAGTCCCCTCTTCAAACTCCCCCTTACAAACCCAGCATATTTTTTGTTTTTTTATCGCTAGACGATCCTATGCAGACAACAACATTGGGTAATGAGTATTTCTCAAACGAGAAATTACTCCATTTGCAGTGCCAATTAATTTAGTCAGTGCCTTGATCATGCACTGATTCTCATCCAACGTCTCGACTATTTTGAACAACCACATTGTGTTAGAGTTGTCTCTTTGCGCGTGGGCATAGGGAACCACTATGGCCAGATGTTCTTTGATTCGATTCGGAAATCTAGGATCGTTCATATCCACTAGCCTAGCTTCACAGTCCAAAGAGATTTTATTGCTTTGGAGGAGGGTATTTTGAAAAATTTTAAATCTTAAAATGGCCCTATCACCCGAAACTAGTTCCACTGACTGATAGCCATGCCGTCTGCAATGTTTCTTATGATTCTGTAGTTTTAAATCACTACGAAATTGAGACAGGCATGTTGGACAGTAGAAATTTACCTCCTTATTCTTTTTACCCTCCCCCAAAAGTCTACTGATATCTGTAATTGGGTTAAAATGGCCAATTGCATTGGGTACACTAGGTGGTGTGTATAACAACCAAACCCAATGCTTAACCGATTCAACTGACGGGCCCCTTAATGGGAACAACACCCCCTTTTTATTAGAGCGAATACCCTCTTGAAATTCAGTTTCATACTGAACCACAGTAACGCCAATATTTAAATGGACATTGGCCCGTTTGAAAATATCAATGGATCTTAGCGTTACTGGGAATTTTCCCTCTTAAAAAGTGAAATCTACAGGGGGAAAATCGGACCCCACCTTCCCATGTACAGCCCAGTATTCTAAATTTGTCTTTGTAGCGTCATTTCATAGTGGTTAGAAAGCTGATATGAGGAAAGCGTACATGAAACATTTTTGACCTGTTTCAAAACAGATTCGCTGAACGCCCTTGCAACCCTCTAAATCTGGAATATATTTTAAAACTGTACCTGCATTCCTATGCCCCCCTCTTAAAATAAAAACTTTTTTAAATTTACAAATTTTTACGCTTAAATCTTCAATAAAAAGAACCACAGATCCACTCACATTCTCGTTATAATTTTCGAGATGCGTAATAATGTGGCCTACCCATTGCATAAGAACTGTTTCGTAAATTTACAAATGCGGCTAGACCACTAGCATCTCGGTATGTACCTAATGATAATAAACTTCACTTTTGCCCTCATTTAAATAAAATACCTTTAAAACAATTGAAACCTTAATAGCATCCCTACCCTCCACAACTGAATCTGGTTTTCTAAGAGTGCAAAAATTTTATCTACATATACATGGACAATATCTATAGGGTCAAATATAAAGTTCCCCCATAAGCGAATTAAAGGGATCCCAAAAAGTTTCAGTGTAAACGACTATTGTATTTAATATCGAATTTGACCGCTAGAAGTCGGGAAGTGTCGTAAATTGCGTATTGTTACCCTCTTGTATATTATCTCCCCCCCCCCACTTTTTTCAATAATAGGGTTGTGAGAAGTCATTTCATTTGTTGTAACTATGTTCATGTAATCAGTGGGGGAAGGGTTCCCCGTTAATTCCCGGGTAAAATCCTCTAAAAGCTGCAAAGTATTTGGACTTAGCAATGGCAAGTCCCTCTGCTCAACTGTGCTACTATTTACATTAAAATATTTTGCTAGTAAATCATCAATGTTGTCGGGTATTTCAATGGAGTTATCATACCATTCGTTGATATATGAATTGTCGTGAATGAACTCCACAGGCGCTAAAATGTGTTCAGGACTTCTTTCTTTAACCGATGAGAGGGGAGATGGAGAATATGGAACCAATGCAATCTATAAAAGAAAACAGCTTCTTTTCAAAGTGTCTAAATCACCCTATTTTTAAAATTGGATTATTATTTACATGTGCTTAAAAACACGCTTAGTAGAAGTAGAATTTGGTTAATTCACTACTCTAAGTACTCTATATATTCTGAAATTCCGAACTTAATGTAAGATATTTACAATCTAAAACATGACATAGTATGTTTTTATTTTGTTCAAACAACCCCCCCCCCCCCCCAAAAAAAAAAAAATTCATATTAATACTCCTTACCTGCTTTGGAAAAAACGGTGTCTTTACTTGATTTGAAATGGATATCCTAACTCATTCAGATCATCTCCTGAAAATATCTTATTTTCAATATGTATAAACCAACCTCCTTTGACCTTAAAATTACATTCGTTAATGCAACTCTGTTATTTTCAAGATTTTCTGGAACTTACGATAAAATGGGGACCGTTAAGTCTCGCATCTATTATTGATTGTCCCAAAATCTTGGCAAGCTGTAATTGAAAGTTTTCAACAATATTACGCAAATTAGAATCCAGATGTGTAAATGATAAAGGTATAACCTCTGTCCTTCAAACTGAGTTGGGAGAAAAAATAGCAAGGAATAAAATTTAAACTTACATTTCCAAATTCAGGCTGCAGTTGAGTGCCGGATGGTTCTGGCAAAGCATATCGGAGGATGTATGGGACGGTGACGCTCGTTTCTTGCACAACTGGGCCAGCAATGTCATTGTGTTGTGCAGCCGGTGCAGTGATGTCACTAGCTTTTTAGGGTTGGAGCAGTGGGGTTCACCATCATGTGAGCAGCTGCCCACTCTCTCTCTATATCTTTCTACTTGGCTGCATAGGGACTGGCGCGGATGGGACTTGAGCAGGTCTGGAACGGATTTGATTGGCTCTCGATGGGCCAGCTATCTCCAGTTGTTGCATGGGAGTAACGTCGTTACCCCTAGCTCTCTTACTGGGAGGCGGGAATTTCTCAAAATTGTCCTAGAAAAGAAGAAAATTTTTTAATAAAATAACGACTCCTTGTTAAAGAAGAAAAACGGAATTTATTGTAAGGCATAATTTTGTCTAGAAAGCATTGTCTCAAAGAAGCCCCTCTCCCCCTTTTCAGTAAAGCAAAAGTAAAAATTTGCGACAGTTAGAAATGCTCCTATTTTTACCATTTAGAGAAAAAATTAAATACACAACTTGCGAGAAAATAAATCCCGAAAAGCATAGAAATCCTATTTTTACCATTTAGAGAAAAAATTAAATACACAACTTGTGAGAAATAAACCCGAAAAGCATAGAAATCCTATTTTTACCATTTAGAGAAAAAATTAAATACACAACTTGTGTGGAATAAACCCGAAAAGCATAGAAATCGTATTTTTACCATTTAGAGAAAAAATTAAATACACAACTTGCGAGAAATAAATCCCGACAAAATTAAGAAATCCTATTTCTACCATTTAGAGAATAAATTAAATACACAACTTGTGAGAAATAAACCCGAATAGCATAGAAATCCTATTTTTACCATTTAGAGAAAAAATTAAATATACAACTTGTGAGAAATAAACCCGAAAAGCATAGAAATTTTATTTTTACCATTTACAAAATAAATTTAAAAAAACTATCATTATTCTAAAGGGCCAAAAGCTGTATCAAATCCAAGCCAAAGATTTAAAATCTAGATCTCAAAATAGCCAGCCATAAATATGGTATAAATAAAAGCTAACCAAACAGTAAACTTCAGGGCTATATATAGGAAAGGCTACATTAGTTTTCTTGTCAAAGGGGGTACACGTCTGCACAATGAATCCATCCCCTTGCAGTTCACGGGGGGGGGAACAGTTAGTTTTCACCTTACAACGAAGCTGTTCAAGCAATGCCTGAGTACTCAAAATGTAAGACAAATTTTCCATATTAAAATATTTATCATAAGCAACAGCTACCCCCCTAGCAATTTATAAGATTTACTGTAGAAAGATACGCCGCTAAATTGACTGAAAAAAGCGTCTGTTTTGTAATTATTTTGTTTGGTTAATCAGACAATAGACGCTAGATATCTGTGTAATTGACTAGCACAGGATCCGCATATGATATGATTTGATAATAACCCCTATATACCTGTTTTTGGAACTTATAAAAGTTAGGTTCACGGCTTAAAGGGAATTAGCATGCATAAGAGTTGACGGAAGATGCCTGTCACTTTTAGCTAGAAATATAGAAAGCATGAATTTATCGAAAAGAGAATTATTTCCAATGAAAGAATTAAAGTCGTAAACAGGGGGGGGGGGTTGCATGGTGTAAAAGAGTGTATTTTACACTTTCCAGTGACTATAAACATCACATAGTGGAGTTTGCATCGGGGGGGGGGGGTATACCCTGAATTTGAATATACTGGAGGGGGACTATGTGAAATGATTTTATTTGGAAATAACCTAAGAAAATTTACTAAAGAGAACTCACATTATAAATCGATGTAGCTAAATTTTCCAAATCAATAATATCAGATTTACTCTCCATGGTGGCTTGAGACAGTATGATAATTTAACCTCAACGCATGTCCATTATAAACGAAATATCAAGGGTGAATTGTGATGTAAAGGGAAACTTTACGTAACTCCCTGATTGGCTTAGAAAGAGACACGTGATTTTGTCCCGTTAATATTTCCGACTCCCTGATTGGCTTAGAAAGAGACACGTGATCTTCCCCCGTTAGCGCATCGATAATCCAGCAATTGTTGATGTGAACTTATGTTGACATCCAAGAAACATCCAGCAATTGTTGTTGACATCCAAGAAACATCCAGCAATTGTTGTTGACATCCAAGCAACATCCAGCAATTGTTGTTGACATCCAAATAGACATCCAGCAATTGTTGTTGACATCCAAGAAACATCCAGTGATTGTTGTTGGACTTATGTTGACATCCAAGAAAGCAACAAACAAATTGACCAACACTCATAACCATCAAACAACCATCCAATAACCAGAACAGATGTCTACATCATATAACCATCAAACAGAACAAAACCATGAAAAAAAATCAACAGTGAGAAAATCCATGAAAAAATATCCTCAGTGAGAAAAACCATAAAAACATGCATAAATTATGTCTTGTCAACATTAGACTCGATTATAGATGACAGTAAACGGTCCCGTATGTGCTTGTACTTCCTTCCCTACTCTAGTGCCCTTTTCAATAGTCGAAAGTGATTTGAGGGCAACTAATCTTCCCCCCTCTCACGCCCACTTTTTCCCCAAACACCTCCAATCAAAATTTTTAGATAACCATTTTATTCAACGTAGTTGAAAGTTTTGGAAATTAGGTGTTTAAGGATGACAACCCCTCCCCCTACAGCCCTCAGAGCAAGGGTCGTAAGTTATGCCCCGGGGGCATATAAAGTTTTTATTGAAAGTTTTGTCGTAGAAACTTCAAATGGGCTCATTCAGTTGGAAATTGAAAGGGCTAGTGCCCTTTTTAATAGTTGAAAGTGATTGGATAGCGACTAACGCCCCTCTCACGCCCACCATTTTCCCAAACACATCCAATCAAAATTTTGATATATCCATGTTGTTCAACGTAGTTGAAAGTTCTGGAAATTAGGTCTTTTAGGGTGATAACCCCTTCAGAGCCCTCAGTGCAAGGGTTGTAAGTTATGCCCTGGGGCCATTAAAGTTTATATCGATAGTTGTTATAGAAATTTCAAAAAGGGTTCATTTGATTGGAAGTTGAAATTGCCCTTTTTGATAGTCGAAAGTGAGTGGAAAGTAATTAACCCTCATCTTACGCCCACCATTTGCCCAAAAATATTCAATCAAATTGAATATTTATAGAGATAGCCTTTTTGTTCAACATAGTTGAAAGTTCTGGAGATTATGTATTTAAGAATGACAAACCCCCGAGAAACCCAAGGACAAAGTTCGTAGTTTATGCCCTGGGGGCATATAAGATTTTATAGATAGTGATGTCGTAAAACTTCAAAAGGGGTTCATTCAATTCGAAATTGAGAGGGCTAGTGCCCTTTTTAATAGTCGAAAGTGATTGGAGCTTAACTAACCTCCCTCTTACGCCCATCATTCTTCCAAACACACCCAATCAAAATTTTCAGATTGTCATTTTGTTCAACGTAGTAGAAAGTTCTGGAAATTAGGTCTTTGAGAATGACCTTAGGGTAAGGGTTGTAATTTAGCCTTGGGGCATATAAGGTGTTTACAGAAAGTGTTGTCCTTTCCAAAAGTGCTCATTCGATTGGAAATCGAAAGGCCTAGTGTCCTTTTTAATTGTCGAAAGTGATTGGAAGGCTTTACATTTTTATAGTTAAAGATCGATGTGGGTATAATATATTATTTTTTGTTGTTGTTGTTGTTAATTAGACCAGGGCACTTCGTATCGAAGGAGTTGTCGTGGGAACTTCGAAAAGGGCTCATTCGATTGAAAATAAAAAGGGCTGATGCCCTTTTTAATAGTCGAAAGTAATTGGAGGGCAACTAGTCCCCCTTCCACTCCCACCCTCCCATTTGCCCATTATGTTTAAAAACTAAATATTGCCTTAAGATTAAATCGAAATGAACTGTGATAATGGTAATTCCCAATAAGGCATCTAAGCAGTATACCAAGAACCACTGAAGGTACTATGTTCAAACTTTCGGTGTGACTTCTGCTCTTAAAATTTAACCAAATCAAAATAGCTTAAGTGTATCCAAACTATCAAAGAAATTAAACATACTTTTTTGTGAATGGTATCAAGAGGAGGTATGAAACTAAATTAAGCAATACTATTTGTGTCCAGATTTTTAAAAGGGTGTATGTTGTTAAAAATTGCTGAAAATTTTTCTCCAGCATAAAAATAGCAGGCCAAACTATAAAGTCTTAAAAAACGAAAAGATTTAAATTGTTATTTTCTTTTACCCTGAAAAGACTATGTCAATATAAAACGAACAGAAATTAATTAAAAAAAACTTTTTCTACAAAATAAGTTTTTAAAAGAAAAGTAAAGAACTCCATTAAATAAAAAAAGAGCAAAAATAAAATAAAAAAATCTACCAAGCGTGAAACTACCACAAATCAGCATTGATAAATAAATGAAACCCAAAACTAATAGAAATTACAAAAAATAACCAAGTCAAACTCAAAACGAGCAGAAATTAACATAAGTAGGGCGCAAAACCCCTATGCCTTCCCAAGGCCATAACAGAATTTGCACTTTACTGAAAAAATATAAATGTTTTTACTTTTATAACTTTAATAAATAAAATAATATTAACATTTTGATTACTAAATATCAGTATATGCATATTAAACTGACAATGCACATTCATTTGTATTTTTTCAGTAAAGTGCAAATTTTGTTCTGGCGTTGGGAAGGCATAGGGTATTTGCGCCCAACTTATGTTAGTTTCTGCTCGTTTTGAGTTTGACTCGGCTATTTATTGTAATTTCTGTTCTTTTTGGATTTTATTTATTTATCGATGCTGATTTGTGGTAGTTTCACGCTTGGTAGATTATTTTATTTTATTATTGCTCTGTTTTTGTTCCATGGAGTTCTTTACTTTTCTTTGAAAAACTTATGTTGTAGAAAAAGTTTTTTTAATCAATGATCGTAGAAGATCGGGAGGGGACTCGTTCGAACGGAAATCAAAACGTTCCTTTACTCTATGGTAAAGGAACGACACGTTACTTGACTGAGCCAACAAGCCATTGATGATATTGTGTTCTTAGAAATACATTCTAGGCAATCAATGTATTTTTTCTGGGCGCTAGCCCACTGGTGTTAAGCGTGGCTATATCGTAACAGGTTAATTGCACAATCGATTTCTCAATTGGATTGGAGTGGATAGATTGTAAATACTATCAGTGATTTGTTTCCGGGCATCTTTTTTGGCACCATTCCAAAAATGTGCATACCACAGTGATTTGAGATGTGTGCTGTACAGACATATTCTTGTGATAGTATCTCTCTCTCTCTCTCTCTCTCTCTCTCTCTCTCTCTCTCTCTCTCTCTCTCTCTCTCTCTCTCTCTCTCTCTCTCTCTCTCTCTCTCTCTCTCTCTCAGTGTTTGTGTGTGTGTGTCTGAACGTCTTTTTGCCTGTCTCTGCTTCTGTTTGCGTGCCTATGTGTCTGACTTTCGTGTTTGTGTGTGTTTTTATTTCTCTCTCTCTCTCTCTCTCTCTCTCTCTCTCTCTCTCTCTCTCTCTCTCTCTCTCTCTCTCTCTCTCTCTCTACCTGCATGTCTGAGCATCTGTTTGCATTCCTTTATGTCTATCTCCGTGTGTATATGCGTGTTTTTGTCTCTCTCTTTGTGCCTGTGTGTCTGAGCATCTTTTTGTCTGTCTCTGCGTCTGTTTGCATGCCTGTGTGTCTGACCTAGTTCAAAAAATTTTAAATTCCTAAAGGCTCTAAGTCGAAAAAAATTCGATGTTTGCCCCCCCACCCCGAAAAAGTCGAAGTTAAAAAAAATGGGATTGGTATTGGGGCTCTGTAGGAAGGCAAGGGGCCCTGTAGGGGGCCCTGGGAGTCCTGGAGGGTACATGGGGATCTAAACTCATGCGCAAGCCCGGTAATCATAAATCGATGCGCTCGGGACCATTACATTACAAAAAGAATACCTGGCCGGTTGTAGTCACTATTATTCTTGAAGATCGAAACACGTCTCTTTGACCACTATAAGAATATGTATGTCCAGCAAGCATCTCAAATCACTGTGGTATGTATATTCTTGGAATGATGCCAAAAAAGTGCCCTGAAACAAATCACTGATCACATTTACCATATATCCAACTTAAATTCAGAATCGATTGCGCATTTAACTTGTTACAATATAGTGATGCTTAACACCAGTTGCCTAGCACCCAGAAATAACAGTGATTGCTTAGATCAATGGCTTGTTTGTTCGGTCGATCAACGTGTCCTTCTTTTACCATGGGAAATCATGGGTCTCATGTTCGATTCCTGCACCAGAGATAAATTTCTTAAATTCAACGCAGAAACGGCTTAGAAGCTAATCTGTCGTTGGAAAATACAAACATGTCACCATCTATAACTGTAGTTTAATAATCAATAGGCCAGTCGGAGTATAGGTCCATCTGGTAACACCTGGCAAGCTATGTTTTGGAGTCAATGGAATGTTACACAATAAACTTGGTAAGCGATATTTCTAGGAATGTTCTTATCACCGGAAACTAAGATAACGCTATGTGTGTCCTAGTTTTTGTTGTATTGTTTCACCGAGAAAATAAACTTGGCAAGCAATGTTTCCTGTAAATATTATGGCTGTCATCGGAGTATAGGTGGATACAAGGGATTAGCAGCTCCAATAGTAATCCAGGATAGGGCTCTGACAGGACCAATTGAAGGCATACTACTAATTATCCCCCATAGTCCTTGGGGAAAGGGCTGAAAGTTGAGCAATTTGTCAATTGTTCACATATAGTATTTGTTAGTGGGGTAAATACGGTTTTTTTTTTGGGGGGGGGGGTTATTTCCAAGGCGGGAATTTTCTGTGGAGAAGAAAGATCTTGACGGAATTTAACAGGGAAAATCAGACGGACCGTGATTTGAAAAACGGTCGGAAAATAAATGAAATAACGTTTTTTTCAACTGAAAGTAAGAAGCAGCGTTAACACTTCAAACAACAGAAATTATTTTGTGAATGAGGGAGGCTCCTTCTTCCTCAGTCCTTGCTCTTTACGCTAAAGTTTAACTTTTTGTTAACGTTTGACTTTTAAGTTAAAAAATAAGTGCTCAAACACAAGGCCTTTGAATTAAAATAAGAAGTATATTTAAATAACTTCAAGACTCTAGCGTAAAGAGAGAGGACCGAGGAAGGGGCATCCTACCTAATATACGGAATAATTTGTGTTCATCTTAAGTTTTAATGTTTCTCCTTACTTTTAGTCGAAACATTTGCTTTTTTTACATTCAATATCGAATAGGGCCTAATCATGAGCGCGTGCGTAATTATTTCCAAGAGGGATAAGCCCGGAAAAATGTTCTTTGATAGAGGGGATTATTATTTTTTTACTACCAGAGAGTGTCATGACGTCCTAAGGATGAGAAGGGAGGATATTATCCGGACTGTGTTCCCTATTGGCATCTATAGATCTAATCAAAATTAATATCCAAAAGTGCGTGAAGCGTTATTAATCGGCATATAAGTAACAATCATGGGTGTATCGTGTGTGGGACAAGGAATGCATGTTCTTTTTATTCGGGAATTGTTGCACAGGTTACGATATTGCTGGTAGAAATTACCAGTTTTTTCTGTATTTTGGTGAATGTTAATCCCTTTCAAAATAAATGCCTGTATAAGAATGGTCCTTGCTGTTGCCTTATGTATGGAGAGTGGGAGGAAAATTTGTAGCATTTTCTGGGGAAGTGTGAAGGGTCTTGAGAAAGGAAATTTTGGAGAGGATGAGGAGTGAGCCTTGGGTGGAAAAATTATTGAGAAATGGATGTTTTGTTAAAATTAAGAATCTGGCGCGGTTCATTCGTGTGGATATAACCCATCGTGAGGGAGCTATGTGATGACTTGGTTTGTTTCTTTGAATTAGTGTTTTTGTATGGTTTTCCATGCTTTAATGGTTTTGATCAAAAGTTTAAATTGAATCCTTTCAATGTATTTGTATTTTGTTAATTGTATTTGTATGTTTTCTTGGGGCCATGGTCCTGCAGGTTTTTTGTGTCAAATATATTATTATGTACTATAGTATGTGATTGAAGGGGAAAATGTCTTAAGGAACGATCATAACAAGCATGTGTTTTACATTGTGATGCTTTTTCTGTGAGAGGTCTTGCTCCTTGTATAAGTATCTGAAATTTCAGCAAAAACAATCATGATAAAGGGTATCATCTCAAATTAGCACAGTAACCCCTATACGCTAAGATGTTTATGTAACGGAAGATATTGAGGCAGAACCGTAGCAAACATAAAGATTTCTATCCACAGTCAGAAGCAAAATTGTCTCCATCGAGATAATTCGTGTCTCTGTTGATTTTTAGTCTCTTTTAGTCTCTTTCGTAGTAAACTATGTTTTATCTTAGTTTCTTGACACTTAATGTAGTTATAAATTTTTCATATGGGGATTTTCACTTTCATAAACATTGGGATGACTACCTGGACTATATTGAGGATGAAAAAATGTTTACAAAATTGGAGGATATTAGCCTTCACCCATCTATCTTCGAGAGTACAAGGTATTTACTATTTGTTATCATTTCTTCGCTAGTTTTGGTCCTAAGTTTTCAAAGATAATGAGCTACTAGTGCCAGTGTCATCCCGGAGATGGGGCCTAGATAAGCCCAAGTGACGTTGCATGGGAGAGAGTATAAGGGGTTGAGACAGTGGCGGATCCAGAGGGGGTGTGGGGGCGCGCGCCCCCTAACGTAGTCTAAAGTAGTGTAATTTACTTAATTAACGCAAAATTGTGTTGATGTAACTTGCTCCTAGCGCAAGTTTATTGAGTCAACCTATTTTGCCGCCCCCCCCCATTAAAAAATCCTAGATCTGCCCCTAAGTTGAGACCCCACCAGAGAAATGTGATCATTACCACAAAAAATACGCACTTAGTAAAACTTTTGGGGATTTAGGGGGCGGTAGCCCCACCCTTCTTTGTGGAACTGGAACTTTTTGTTTGTTTATGTTGTCCCTTGATTAGTCATTTTAATTTTCATTTGTTTAGGATTAATTTTTTGATCCATAGTAGTATATGTTATCTTCATGTTTGATTTAAATACTCATTTTAATTTTTGTTCGTCTTGGGTTTTATTCATATAGTCATAATAATTTTTGTTCGTTCCGAGTTTAAATTATTGTTTAATTTTATTTTTGCTCGTTTTACGTTGAATATGACTTTTTACTTTTTCTTTGAAAGATATTTCTGGGAGACTTTTTGAAAACAAATTTTTGTTTGTAATAATATACTTATTTTGATCATTGATTAACAGTGGGAATATCCATATAGTTTTATTTTTCAGTTTTTCTGCTTCATAACTAAAACCTTCGATTTTAATTTAAATGTTGGGTAAAATTTAAAGCTTTGGGTTTTATTCATATATTCATGTTATTTTCTGTTCGTTCCGAGTTTGATTTATTGTGGGACTTTATTTTTCCTCGTTTTATGTTGAATATGATTTTTTACTTTTCTTTGAAAGATATTTTTGAGAAAATTATTTAAAACAAATTTCTGGTAGCGTTAAAATTAATATTTTGATTATTGGTTAACTGTGGGAATATCCATATAGTTTTTTTTTTTCATTTTTTCTGCTTCATAACTAAAATCTTGGATTGTAATTTAAATCTTGGGTAAAATAGAAATCTTTTGGTTTTATTCGTATATTCATGATATTTTCTGTTCGTTTCATGTTTGATATATTGTGTGACTTTATTTTTGCTCGTTTTCAGTTGAATATGACCTTTTACTTTTCTTTGAAAGATATTTTTGGGAAATTAAAAAAAAAAATTCTGTTTGTGTTAAAATACTTGTTTTGACTATTGGTTAACTGTGGGAATATCCTTTAGTCTTTTTCAGTTTTTCTGCCTTATAACTAAAATCTTGGATTGTAATTTAAATCTTGGGTAAAATTTGGATCTTTGACATTGGTCTAGTGCATAACCACTTCCTAAGAAAACATATTAATAAAATAAAAGAAGTACCTTTAAAGGTTGTTTTTACAGCCTCTAGTGCATAACCGCTTCGAAAGAAAAATGTTAATGTAATAAAAGTTGTACCATTAGAGGCTTTTTTTTACAGCCTCTTCATTCAGAAAACTGGAAAAAAAAATTTATTGGAACTTGATCAATGAATACACTAATTGTTTGCTTCCGTGAAGTCCGCTTGGCCACAAAATTGATTCCTGACATTTTTAAGTCTTGTTTCGAAGCTTATATTTAGCTTGTTTTTTTTTTTTGTTTTTGTTTTTTAATCCCGCCAAATCCTGCCAATTTTTAGCTTTACAGTTTTCGTCGGCTAACAATTCCTAACAAAAGCTGTTAGCTAACATTGCTAGCAATAAACTGGATGGCAAGCATTAGATTCGGTTTTATGCTCTTTTCAAATATCATAGGCTATCCCCGTTTGTGCCAGTGCACATCACCCGCCCTATGGTCCGAGATATAACCTACTACAAATACTACTACTACTACTAACAACTCACAACAGTCCCGAGCCGCACAGCGGCCACACTTCTGCACACACTCCTCCTCCAGTCCAATGTATTCAAAATATTTCTCTTTTCTCCCCTCTTTAAATCGTTGTTCTAAAATATGAAAACTAAATCTAAATTCAATTATGTGTTTTTTCCAATTTTTTTTTTCTTTCTGTAAACTTAATAAGTATTTTTCTTGATGATGATACTACGACGTCTAAAATGCACACTATTCGAAATACATTCCGTTTTTGTAAAAACCAAATGCCATTATAGCCTTTAGGGGGGCTTGATATGCTGGTAACCCCGTTCTTATTCGTGGTAATGTTTGCTCTCTTTAAGTCTGACTTGAGGATTTTTTTTAATACTGTTCGTTTTAGGCTTTAAATGTTCATCCACAAAATTTTATTGCTTTTAAGTTTGAGTTATTATATGATTATCGCCAGCTCATTTGTTTTTCTCTCATGACACATATTGAAAATCACTTCATTATTCTTGTTCAAACAAGTTGCAACATACTCACCTTTCTGATGCCCATCAACTCAGTCTGCAGCTTGGATTTTTTGCTCTTTTTTGCTCTGTGTCAGCTCTTTTTGCACTACGAGACCAAGGTTCCACATCTTGGGACTTAGATCATTTTATAGTGAGCTGAAACTTTGTGTATTTAATCGTGTTGTCACCACTTGTAGATTTAGTTCATTTTTGCTGAGGACTTAGCTCGTTCTTGCACCGAGGTTAAATTTTTTCGCATTATTCTAGTTTAATCTAGGTGCAACACGTCTAGCCCTACCCCCTTTATTAAAATTTGGTGTCTAAGCGGAAGGAAATATTCTCAGGAGTCAAGGACCCTAGCTAAGCCTCCAATTCCACAGGTTCAAATTCGTCACAAGTTTCCAGTTTAAAACGTCCAAGGTGCTTACCTGTTCTGCCACATTGTGTCTGTGAAGAATGAGCCAGTTCCATAATTTGGGGCTCTGGCCATTAGGGTTGCGTGGTTCACATCCCCCCAATGAGTTTTTTTTTACTTTTCGATTTTGGAGTAAAATCGCCATGTCAATATTTTGATCCAATGCAATGAATTGTTACAAAATTGGACTTTCCTTGCTTCTTTTCGCTCAGACTATATGTCTTGGCTTCATCTCCGAGTAACCATGGCTTCATGGCAACAAGACTTCAAGATTTAGAGCAGGATTAATAAATAAATTGAAATACCAGGCTAAAGTTTTACAGTCTATAATGATGCTATTATTTCCTGTTCTAGGTACAGCTTGACAATATTTTGTACAAGTATTAATTATTATATTTATCTTTTCAGCCTCCCTGTCTTAAGATATATGCCCACTGTTGGCAATGGGAAAATAGCTAGTATCGTCACATCTGACACAGTGTACGTGGATGGAGTATACAACGGTGAACTTGGAGAATCTCACAGAGCCCGTTTCCCAAACTTTATTAATGCTCGGTTAGAGTTTCCAAATTCCCAAGTTCTAGGTAGAAGATACAAAGTTGATGCTGAAAGAGGTAAGTTGATGTTTCTTGCTTTTTACTAGTAATGGAAAAGTCAATTTTTGAAACAAGTTTTGATCAGTCTTACTTTAATTAGCTTACTTAGTTCTTCCCGTGTGAGCTGACATATAAAGTGACGCCTCCCCATGATGACTTCTCCAATGCTGCAGAAAAAGATCTTCATCACCGATCTTCAACAATCATCAGCGATCTTCAATGATTCAGATCATCAACGATCTGAACACCGAACAGCGTAATGCACAATATTCACATCCGTACATAATTCCTGGGAGGGCTTTACCTTTAAAGATTTTTTTTATTTAGGAATTAAGTAAAAGTGATATTGAGAAAAAATGTCCTACTTTCGAGTAGAATCAATAGTATCTGCGGAATCCCCACTCAGGGGTGATGCAGAATTAATACTCGGGAAGGGGATTATACCAGTGAGACCTTGGCTCTGCCTTGGTATTTTGTCCCTCCACCCTTATAATTGGTGGAACTTCCGACCTTCTATGGGTAATATGTCCCTAAAACTACCCCATAGATCCGTCCTGTCCTCACTGCTTCCCAATGCTACTTTTAATTACTATTCTGCAAACTGTCCCAGAGAGCCCCTTTCAGAAATTGGCAAGGAAGGCGTGTCTGCAAGCCAAGAAAATTTTTAGATGGCAATAAATTTGAAGGGGAAAACTATTGACTGATAACAAATTTACAGTACTTGAGTATTCTTCCAGTTAGATTATAGATATCTTCAACTGAAAACAATACTTAACTTGTGGGAATTAGAATAGAATAGAATTTTTCTCAAACTTCAATTTGGGAAGTGTTCCTGAGAATAAGACAGCGATATAATGCTTTAAATGGAGGTAGATATGTTGAATGCACTAACCCACGCAATTAAAATAATATATTTAGAGCAAAACATTAATTCGAAGACTAATTTTGTTACATTCAAAACCTCCAATGTGTGTTTTGTTTAAAGCACAAGGCAAAACAGAACTGCCCTAGATTTTACAGTAAACATTTTGTTAATCGTGTTTATTAGGGACCCTTATTGGGGATTCTTGGCTTTACTATTTTTACGAGACAATATATTTAGTCATACATCCGCATTGGGGCACGGGGGGGGGTCATGTTTAAGAGTATAACCTGAACAGAATACGAAATGACGCCCCAAGGTTCAGATTTCAATCTAGCTCGTTTGACATGGAAACGGCTTGCCTTCCAAATCTTTATTCTTGACTATGCTTGTATTTTCTTTTTTAAATTTTGCTATTTAAGTTAATATAGAATAGACTGTTTCCTTGTTTAGTTTCGGCTATTCGTAACACCATGCTCCTTACCACTGATACAATCTTATTATTTTTGTGTAATCCTTGACAATCTATTTGTTTCAATTTTTGGACGGCTATGTTACTCAATACTGTTGTTCATCTACGACAACTCATCGAGTACCATCTACTATTTATTGCTAATCTTTTATGTACCATACTTTTATTTAATATTAGCACCCCATCTACCGTCTACTGCTGCCTCAAGGTCACCATTATTAATTCAATTATGCTCTGCAAGTCTCTGCCAAGTTCTGTTTATCTCTGAAAAAATTGGATCCCTTTTTCTACAATTTATTTCGCTTTGTAGACATTTTTCTTCCGTATGTTTCCTCTCATTTCAATACGTTTCCTCTTTTCTTTTAAGCTATTCGTTATTTAATCTTCAATACATTGTTTCAAGAAAATGCAGTGCTCTTGTTTAATGTATTGCCTCTTTTACGTTCAAGCCATCCTCAGTACCAATAAAGTGCATTAGATTTTGTGAATGGAGTTCCCTTTTGTGGAAATCCGACTAGCTGGAAATTTCAGCTTACAGCAGAAAAGGCTTTAATCTTAATAAATAGCAAAAGTAATTTTGTTTTGTCTTTTTAATTTTTGTAATGGCTTGTGCTTCTTTTTCAGGAGTTTATATAGAGAACATAGTGTTAGAGGAATATGAAGTGGAGCAGCGTTACTTCGCACATAGAGCACACAGAAGCATATTAGTGAACCAAATTTTTGTCAAGGAAAAAGTTGCAGGTGAATTGAGTCCAATTTTTTTGCTCTTTGATTTAGGTATAAGTTGCGTTAAAAATCTACAACTTGTTATATTGACAGGGTTGTACAAAAACTAGTACATGATGTACTAGTACTAGTACAGATGAATTTGCGAGTGTTCCGTTCTCAGCGGATTCAAAATTATACGGCGTTCACAACTCAAACTTTTTCATTTCGTAATTTCAAGCTTGTTTATGCTAATATATGACTGACATAGAATATCAAAAAAATAATATTTCGTCATAAGGAGTGGAATATCTGAAATCTTGATTCGATTTACTACGGAATATACCTGCATTGTGTTGGTAAACCAATAATTCGTGTGTTTTGTTTGTCCCG
The DNA here is from genome assembly GCA_027921565.1 of Artemia sinica. Classification (NCBI taxonomy): domain Eukaryota; kingdom Metazoa; phylum Arthropoda; class Branchiopoda; order Anostraca; family Artemiidae; genus Artemia; species Artemia sinica. Next base: position 21,991,278 of record CM051271.1, on the reverse strand, counting down.
CTTTTTCTACTACACATGGCAATACTTGTCCAGCCAAGGTTGCGATTCAGAGCGGAAAAGGAAGGAAAAGGTAAAAAAAGACTGAAAGTTTAAAATGAAGATCATAAATGATGGTCAGTGAAATAGATTTGACATAGGTAAGAGCAGTGTAGCACCCTAGAGTTATTACAATATTTTTTAATAGAATATTTTTTCAGTTGGTATTTAGTTTTCAGTGAAGCGCAAATGACACTAGCCCTTATATGGCGGTAACATCCCACATATTTGTAATAGAATTTCTTAATTTAGAATAATTTGGACAATTAATTTAGTTTTTTATCTTTTATAAAGACTCTTAATTTCCTCAATGATTTCTTCCTTATAAATTCACTCCTTTCTGTCACGTAAAAAAATCAAATGGCTTAGCAAAGCTTTAAATTTAAGAATTAAATCAAAACTTTATATTTGGTTTTCAGGCAAAGGCAAGTGACACTCTTGCATGATAGGGGGTCTAAAAGGGTACTAACACCGCTCGTATTGGCGATAATTTCTATATTTTCTAACTGATGATTTTTCATTTGATTTTCTGTTAGTCTTGGGTTTTATTTCTTCATTTATAGCAGTTTCTGCTTATTTTAGGCTTTACATCATAAATAAGTCAATTTCCGCCTGTGTCAAGTTTTAATTCATTCTTTATTTTTCATGAAAATGTGCTTTTGAAACTATCTTCTGGGATAAATTTTTTGGTTGATATGATAAAATATGGGAAATGGTAACTGCTACCCAGAACCGACTTCACAGTATTTCATAATCAGAAACATCTTTTCGAATTTTTTAATAAAGGCCTGAAATCCATTGGATATGGCGCAGGGTAAACAAATAATTTTTTTTGAGAATTGCCAAAGGCAAAAATTTTTGAAGGGAATATTTAGAGTTAGAGCGAGATGTTGCTCACTCTCACAAGTCATGTACGCCAGGCGGCACGTACCATGTGCGGTGGAACTCTGCCAGGTGTGGCGAAACTCTGCCAAGCATTATGGATGTTTACCAGGGCCGGTAAAAGGATGTGCCGTTAACCATCACAACAAGCATCGTAATGTAAAATAAAGAATCATATATAAAAATTTTATTGTTTCTCATTTGAAAGATTATATATAAAGCACTGAGAAATACAAAACATAGCAAATATAACGATCTATTAAAGAATAACAATTAAAATTGCCAAAAAAATAAATATAGGTGCTAGTTTGCTGCTAAAAAAAAAGCACTCACATACACTTGAGCACTTGATTCATATGCAACAAGTAAAAAATAAAAAAGGTTCACCCAGCATTTTTTAGATGTTGGTATGCCAGCAAATTAGGCCCGAAAGGGCCAACTAATTTTTTTATATTTTAAAGGCTTTAACCTTACAAACTTAAGTCGATTCAAATCCATAATTAAAAAATTATGGGTTAAAACTATGGCAGATCGGAAATCTTCACTGAATGTTAAAATTTAGCTTAAGATCTAATTTGTATCCCAACAATGTAGTTGTCATATTTACTCTGTACTAATGTTGCCTATAAGACTTCAATCTATAATTTTTTTTTTCCTCCACAGAACCACTTCACATGAAAGGGGTAGTTACATAAACTTTAGAGAGAGGAGTCATTCAATTGGAAATTGAAATTTCTAGTGTCCTTTTTAAGAGTAAAAAAGGATCGGAGGAAATTCAGCCCCCCTCCCACTCCCTTTTACTCTGTCCTCCCCAAAGACGTCTGATTAAAATTTGAGATGGCCGCTTTGTTCAAATTAGTCTAAAGACTATACCTTCACAGATGCCCAGACCCTTGTTTTCAGGCCACCCACATCCAACACGAAGTTCTGCACGGGTTCTGCAGATCATCGTTTTGAGTGTCGTATTAAACACAGTGAGTGTCTTTCTCACAACCCTTGTTCAAACATGCTATTCTAACGCATTGCAATTTTGGAGAAGCCTTAAGATGAAAACACTTTGATATTTTGTTGGGTTGAACACGGAGAACCTGAAAATGATTTTTGTTGAACCTGTTAAAAACACACTTCAAACACGGTGCCGGAAAACACAACTCAGGTCCCCCACAGCCCCTGGGGTAAGGACAATAAGTTACGCGAGTCGCCTGTTGTTTATATACATGTTGTTGTTTTTTATTGGGAAGGGGGAGCATGTTTGACTCCGCGTCTCTAAAAAGACGTAGGATATTAAGTTGAAGCCTCCAGGGGATGTTGAGGGGAGTGCTCAACAAAATCGAAGCACACTTTGTACATGCAGGTCGTCAAAAGGGCTTATCATCATTATCTCAGGAACGGCTGCGAGTATTAAGGTGAAATTTTAGTGCATTTTGAAGGGGATGTTGAAAAATGATTTGAGGGCAACCAGTCCTCACCCTGCTCTTTTATGACATCCCTCCCCTAAACACCGATCGAAATTTTTACTTAGTCGTTTTGTTCATAATAGTGAAAGGCCGAAAAACTATTCCTCTGGGGATGCCATGCTGCCCATAACCCATTGGACAAGAGTTGTAAATAATTTACACTTTCCCATTGATTACATATTACATATAGGATTTATTATTGGCAAAGGGGAAATGCATGATCCTGGCTATGTCAAACAAGTATAAGGTATTAAGATGCAAAGTTCAGGGCATATTTAGGAGGATTTTGCAAAGTGATTTGATGTCAATCCCCCCCCCCCCTCATACATTTTAGGTTTTTTCCTTGACACTGGTCAAAATTTTGATACAGTTTTTTTTTTTTTTTAAATTGTCCAAAGGTTCAATAACTATGGTTCTGTGGATAACATGACCCTTCAGAGCAATCAGGACAAGAGTAAAGACGAATGCTTAATTTTAGATGGGTCCAAAAAGGCTAAAAGTTTTAAGGTGAAAATTTAAGGAATGCTGAGGAAGATGTTAAACTAAATCAAAAGACACCCCTTGAGTAAAAGTCCAGAAAAAAATACATTGGTATTATCAACCACATTAAGGGAAAAATAGCAATGTAAATCTGTCAGATTAGAGGCAAAATTCTTTTATGAGTCTACGCTTCATTTTTAATCGGAACCGATCGAAAAAGGCAAATAACTGGCCAGGGACGAAGGTGTGATTTTTTTTTGTAGGAACAGGGGGCACCTCTACTTACGTCTCTACGCCTGGTGTCTTCTCGAATTTACAAAAGTTCATTTCTGCAAGGCACCATTCAGGCGAATATGTTGCAATGTTAAAATTAATTTTGAATTCCCTTTTCTAGGCTCTGGTCCTCTAGAAGTAGAAATTCTAATAAATCATGGTATTCCAAGTATAGATATTGTTCCAATGGACTGTGCTAGTTATTTCAATAGGACAGATGTCGATCAACAATTTGGTCATACCACCACTGTAGAGGATGAACGTTACCAGAAAAGTACTATCAAGGTCTTCCAGGCATGGAATAAGGTAATCTAATGTCTATGACAGTTAAACTCCGTCCTATTTAGCGTAATGTGGTCGTGGAAATTTTAAGCTTTAGAAAACTTGTCCTCAGTTTGCGGCAGTGGCGTCCTTTGGGGGTGGCAAGGGGGTCAGTTGTCCCCCCCCCATAATGTGGAGAAAACAATTGTACATCCCATGCCCTTTGACTAATCCAGATATGGACCCCTCTTGCTCCCCAATAAAAACGCTAGAGATTCGCCCCTGGTTTGCGGAGAAAAGATTTTGCTTTTTCTTAACTTATGTATAAAACTATGAGAAGACACCGACTTTTTAGCATGCAGCTCAACCATTACCTATTCCAAACCTATAGCCAGATATAAAAAAATTCTTCAACTGAAATTAAGGAGCAAGATTAAAACTAAAAACAAACAGAAATTATTACGTGTATGAGAGGGGTTGTCCCCTCCTCAATACCTTGCTCTTAACGCTAAAGTTTATTAGCAAATCTAAATTGGCTTCTTATTGTTCTAATTGCCTGACCCCAGTTTTTATGAAGTCGTTCTTGAAAAACCGATACAAAAAGTCAAACTTAGCGTGAATGGCTCTTGTTTTTCTGAATATTTTTTTGAAGAACTGGGATGACTTCATTCGAACATTTCATTCAAGGTTCAAGGACAGCTACATTCGACAATGCATTTCGATTTGGAATGATCATCATTGGGAAGTTATCACTAGACGTTTCACTATTGATTCTTTCAAAAGAAAGGTCAATAGTCCTCTAAAACCTCGACAAGAGACTAGTGGCAAATCATATATTTAATTATATCTGGTGCCACGCATTTAGGAATAAAAACAAAAAAAGGACGTGGGTTTTAATCGGTTTAAGTTAAAACTGTGAACAGGCTTATTACAACGCAGTTCAAGTGATACAAAACACAACTCCTTTAAAACACAGCTCATTAAGAAATTTTGCTTGTGTCTTGCTCTAGAAGTAATCTTCTTCTGTATAGCGTATTTAATAGTAGTTGAATGAGTAATTCAGGAGATGGTCTGATGGATTTCACTTCTAAAATTTTTAAACGTTTTATCCAAAAGAAAATGAGAAATATTTCACTTTACAAGCACTTGGTTTGTTTTGATATCATAGGCAGTAGGGAAGGGGGTACCAGCGCGGACGGGAGTGACGTCACAGTCAGTTTATTGTTCCATTAACGGGTCAATTACACCATTTTCAAGGTCGATTTATTTGTTGTTTCTAAGTGTAATAACTCCGGGACGAAGTTTGCACATGCGCATTGAATTCTAACGGGGCAATGTATTGATCGACTAGAGGGAAAGTAGATTTCTGAGAAATTGATTGCATAATCGACTAGGACAAGAGGGGGACAGATTTCTGAGAAATTGATTGCATGATCGACTAAGACAAGAGGGGAAGTAGATTTCTGGGAAATTGATCACATAACCTGACGGTGAATTATTGATTCTAACGGGAACAGGATCACGTGTCTCTTTCTAAGCCAATCAGGGAGTCGGAAACATTAGCGGGTCAGGATTGCAGAGAATATAAGGAAAAGATTTTTGCTTTAGTTTTTATTAGTGTGTGAATAGAATTCACTAAGTTTATAGTTAGCAGTGTGGTAACATGAGTGAACAAATTGAGTTACAAATATCCTTTTTTGTGACTGTTCTATTTGTAAAGGTCATTTTCATGATTTTGAGTGTTCTCATGAACCTTCTGCATGTTTAGACAGCATAGAGGCAGAGATAGATGAGAAGAATCTGGAGGAAATGAGAAGAAAAATCATACATGATACGGAGAGAAATCTACACCGATTGCAAGTAAGCTCACATAAAACAAGGTTTGATATGTCAGAAAAGGAAGATCGAAAGAAGAGACAGAGAAAAGAGGGCTTTCTCTATAGAGATATCTCAAAATATAGTGTAAAAGACAGCAATAAAAACCCAAAGAAAAATGTGTATAGTGCAAGATATAACACTGAATATTATGACGAATATGTTCTAAGAGAAAAGAAAAAGCGGACCTTTAAGAGACAACATAAGAGGTTATTCTATGGAATGGATTTTAAACAACAAAAACCGGGGTGGAAGAGCTCTCACATCTACTTTAACGATAAATCTACTTATTGATATATATAGTGAGTTTTATATTGCAATCACACAATAAATTTGTTTGTACTATATTTATTTTCTCATACTAGATATGTATAGAATAAGGATACCAGCAGAGAATTTTATACATGAATAGTTCAGTTTGATTAGATCACTCTATAGAGTACTATCAGTCCACAGCCAAGTTTTTTTTATCAATGATAAAAAAATCATTCTTCTAAATATTTTCATTCATTTGTCAAATCGATATATATAATGCTTTTTAAATATGTGACCTCATTATCACCCTCAACTACCTCGTCCTCAATGGTAATTTCATCTATTTGTGGTGAAGGTAATCTAATTATTTGTATGCTGTCCTCTTCATCATCGTTGACTATTTCAATATTTCTCAAGTGGCGCATGTCTACATATAGACGATCGTCGTCTTCGATACACATTCTCCCTGATGGCCCCCTCCTCACTAAATCATCTGATGTGTATGATAGTCCTGATGACGTATAGTGGATTTCCATTATATCATCTGTACCATCAATGCTTGTATCGCATAAAAGAAGCTCCTCTTCAACCTTGAGCTCCCACTCGCTCCATATATCAAACAGTTCGTGGTAACGAACTGTAAGTAAGGAGCGACCCGGCTCAATGGTAACCAAAACTCTAGAAAACGGGTTTTTGATACCAATAGATACATCAAAAGTATTAGATTTCAATGCTAATTTCAAATATATAATTTTTATCAAGTTTAGTGCTACCCATCAAAAGTTACGCGCCTGAGAAAATTTGGCTGATTTTCAAAAAAAGGGGGAAAGACCCCCTAAAAATTATAGATCCTTAATGAAAATCACACCATCATATTCAGCATATCAGAGAACCCTACTGTAGAGGTTTCAAGCTCCTATCTACAAAAACGTGGAATTTTGCATTTTTTGCCAGAAGAAAGATCACGGGTGCGTGTTTATTTGTTTTTTTCTTTTTCCCAGGGCTGATCGTATCGACCCAGTGGTCCTAGAATATCGTGGGAGGGCTCATTGGAATGGAAATTAAAAGTTCTAGTGCCCTGTTTAAGTGACAAAAAAATGGAGGGCAATTAGGCCCCCTCCCACGCTCATTTTTTTCCCAAAGTCACCCGATCAAAATTTTGAGATAGCCACTTTGTTCAGCATGTTCGAAAATATTATAAGTATTTCTGTTAGGATGACTTAATCCCCGAAGTTCCCGGAGGGAGGGCTGAAAGTTATAAACTTTACCCAATGTTAACATATAGTATTGGTTATTGGGAAGTATACAGACGTTTTCAGGGGAGATTTATCCTGGTAGTGGGGGGGTGGGTGGGTTGGGGGTTATGTGGGAGGATCTTTCCTTGAAGAAAGTTTTCAAGGGGGAAGGGACATTGCTATGAAGGGGACGCCGGACCTCCCAGCATTATTTAAAAAAGATCAGAAATTAAATATAAAAAACAAGTTTTTCAACTGCGACAGCAGCAACATTAAAACTTTAAACGAACAGAAAATATTACATATATGATTGAGTTCACCCCAAATCAAAACCTCGCTCTTTAAGCCAAAGATTTTTCAGTACTTTCATAAGAGCTATTTATTCTGATTAACGGCCTTTGTGATTAAGCGGTCATTTTTAAAGAATTAGAACAACATTTGAACTTACACTTAAAGAGTAAGGTATTAACTAGAGAGCGAACCCCGTAATATACGTATTAAAAATATATGAATATATAAGTTCGTTACGTAAGTTAATTCGTAAGTTACGTATATTTATTACTAATAAAAACGTTCGTAAATAAAATTAAACAAGTTTCGAGAAAGCTATTTAACCAAATAAAAGTAAATTAATATGCAAATTTTGTTTTAATTATTCATGTATGGTGAGCCAAGATCAAAACCTGCATTTATTCAAAAACGTTCAACAATTAAATAAAAAAACAAGTTTTTTAACTGAAAGTAAGGAGCGATATTAAAACTCAAAACGAAAAGAAATTATTCCGTATATGAAAGAGGCTGTCTCCTCCTCAACGCCTCGCTCTTTACGCTAAAGTTTGACTTTCTCACAAGTCTATTTTTTTAAAACAATGAAAAACTTTAGCCTAAAGAGCGAGGCGTTGAGAAGAGGACAGCCTCTTTAATATACGGAATAATTTCTGTTCGTTTTAAGTTTTAATGTCGCTCCTTACTTTCAGTTAAAAAACACTTATTTTTTTATTTAATTCTAAAAAGATCGAGAACACTATGATCAAAAAAGCTCAGTGGAAAGTTATAGTCTTCATGAATATACTGAGAGGTGTTCTATAAATGTAATAAACAGGGATACTTATTATTTTTCATTATATCGATAATTTGTTATGTCTAAAATTCATCAATTAGCCAGATATGTTTTTTTTTATTTTTTAGATACGAGGCGAGATTTAATGTCCTTGATAGAAGCCTATATGAGATTTAATGTCTGTTATAAAACCAGGAAAAAAACCTTCCCAAGAACTAAGTTTTTCAAAGAAAAGTAAAAAGCTACTACATTAAATCAAAGATGAGCAGAAATGTCAAACTTTAGCGTAAAGAGTGAGGCAATGAGGAGGGGAAAGCCCCTTTCATATACGGAAAAATTTCTGTTCGTTTTAAGTTTTAATGTCGCTCCTTACTTTCAGTTAAAAAACTTATTTTTTATATTTAATTTTTGAACGTTTTTGAATTAATGCAGGTTTTGATTTTGGCTCACCGTACACGAATAATTAAAACGAAATTTGCATATTAATTTTACTTTTTTTTTGTTAAATGTCTTACTCAAAAGTTGTTTTATTTACGAACGTTTTTATTAGTAATAAATATGCGTAACTTACGAATTAACTTACGTGACGAACTTCTATATTCGTATATTTTTATTACGTATATTAGGGGGTTCAAACCAAAATCAATACCTTGCTCTTTACGCTAAAGTTCCAACTTTGTTCCAATTCTTTAAGAATGACTCCTTAATCACGAAAAGCCGTTAATTAGAATAAATAAGACTTATAAAAGTACTAAAAAAACATTTGCGTAAAGAGCGAGGTATTGAAAAGGGGACGAACCCAATCATATATTTAATAATTTCTGTTCGTTTTAAGTTTTGATGTTGCTCCTTACTTTCAATTGAAAAACTTGTTTTTTTTATTTAATTTCTGATCGTTTTTTTTAAATAATGCTGGGAAATCCGGTTCATCCTTCATAGGAATATCATTTCCCCCATACAAACTTCCTCCATGGAAAGATCCACCCAAATAACCACCGACCCACCCACCCCCCAAATACAACAATAAAACCACTCTGAAAACGTCTGTATACTTCCCAATAACCTATACTATATGTAAACATTGGGCAAAGTTCATAACTTGCAGCCCTTCCCCCGGGTACTGTGGGGGATTAATCATCCTTGAAGACATAGTTATTATATTCTTCGACCATGCTGAACAAAATGACTATCTCAAAATTATGATCGGATGCATTTGGGGAAAAGAGAGCGTGGGGGAGAGGCTAGATGCCCTTTGAGCACTTTTGATTCTTAAAATAGGAATAGAACTTTCAATTCCCATTCGAATGACCTTCCTCCTTTTTATAACCAAAGTTTCACATTTGAGACAAAGAAATGTATTTTCCATAATTTTCTTACAAAAAACTAGAGTTTACGGTCAAAAACCTTTATTAGTTCAGATTTTATGGAAATAGTTGACTTTCAAACCAAAACTTGACTTTTTTTCTAACCAAAGTTTCACATTTGAGACAAAGAAATGTATTTCCCATAATTTTCTTACAAAAAACTAGAGTTTACGGTCAAAAACCTTTATTAGTTCAGATTCTATGGAAATAGTTTATTTTCGAACCAAAACTTGATTTTTTTCTAAAAAAATTTCACATTTGAGATAAAGAAATATATTTTCCATGACTTTCTTACAAAAAACTAGAGTTTACGGTCAAAAACCTTTATTAGTTCAGATTTTATGGAAATAGTTTATTTTCGAACCAAAACTTGACTTTTTTTTCTAACCAAAGTTTCATATTTGAGACAAAGAAATGTATTTTCCTTAAATTTCTTACAAAAACTAGAGTTTACGGTCAAAAATCTTTATTAGTTCAGACTTTACGGAAATAGTTTATTTTCGAACCAAAACTGGACTTTTTTTCTAACCAAAGTTTCACATTTGAGTCAAAGAAATGTATGTTCCCTAATTTTCTTACAAAAAACTAGAGTTTACGGTCAAAAACCTTTATTAGTTCAGATTTTATGGAAATAATTTATTTTCGAACTAAAACTTGACTTTTTTCTAACCAAAGTTTCACATTTGAGACAAAGAAATGTATTTTCCATAATTTTCTTGCAAAAAACTAGAGTTTACGGTCAAAAACCTTTATTAGTTCAGATTTTACGGAAATAGTTTATTTTTGAACCAAAACTGGACTTTTTTTCAAACCAAAGTTTCACATTTGAGTCAAAGAAATGTATTTTTCCATAATTTTTTTAAAAAAAATAAGAGTTTACGGTCAAAAATCTTTATTAGTTCAGATTTTACGGAAATAGTTTTATTTTCGAACCAAAACTGGACTTTTTTTCTAACCAAAGTTTCACATTTGTGTCAAAGAAATGTATTTTCCATAATTTTCTTACAAAAAACTAGAGTTTACGGTCAAAAACCTTTATTAGTTCAGATTTTATGGAAATAATTTATTTTCGAACTAAAACTTGACTTTTTTTTCTAACCAAAGTTTCACATTTGAGACAAAGAAATGTATTTTCCATAATTTTCTTACAAAAAACTAGAGTTTACGGTCAAAAACCTTTATTAGTGCAGATTTTACAGAAATAGTTTATTTTCGAACCAAAACTAGACATTTTTTCTAACCAAAGTTTCACATTTCAGTCAAAGAAATTTATTTTCCATAATTTTCTTACAAAAAACTAGAGTTTACGGTCAAAAACCTTTATTAGTTCAGATTTTACGGAAATAGTTTATTTTTGAACCAAAACTGGACTTTTTTTCAAACCAAAGTTTCACATTTGAGTCAAAGAAATGTATTTTTCCATAATTTTCTTTTAAAAAATAAGAGTTTACGGTCAAAAACTTTATTAGTTCAGATTTTATGGAAATAGTTTATTTTCGAACCAAAACTTGACTTTTTTCTAAACAAAGTTTCACATTTGAGACAAAAAAATGTATTTTCCATAATTTTCTTACAAAAAACTAGAGTTTACGGTGAAAAACCTTTATTAGTTCAGATTTTACGGAAATAGTTTATTTTCGAAACAAAACTAGACATTTTTTCTAACCAAAGTTTCACATTTGAGTCAAAGAAATGTATTTCCATAATTTGTTGCAAAAACTAGAGTTTACGGTCAAAAACCTTTATTAGTTCAGATTTTACGGAAATAGTTTATTTTCGAACCAAAACTGGACTTTTTTTCTAATCAAAGTTTCACATTTGAGTCAAAGAAATGTATTTTCCATAAATTTCTTACAAAAAAACTAGAGTTTAGGGTCAAAAACCTTTATTAGTTCAGATTTTATGGAAATAGTTTATTTTCGAACCAAAACTTGACTTTTTTTCTAACCAAAGTTTCACATTTAAGACAAAGAAATGTATTTTTCCATAATATTCTTACAAAAAACTGGAGTTTACGGTCAAAAACCTATATTAGTTCAGATATTATGGAAATAGTTTATTTTCAAACCAAAACTTGACTTTTTTTCAAACCAAAGTTTCACATTTGAGTCAAAGAAATGTATTTTCCATAATTTTGTTACAAAAAAATAGAGTTTACGGTCAAAAACCTTTATTAGTTCAGATTTTATGGAAATAGTTTATTTTCGAACCAAAACTTGACTTTTTTCTAACCAAAATTTCACATTTGAGACAAAGAAATGTATTTTCCATAATTTTCTTTTAAAAAATAAGAGTTTACGGTCAAAAACCTTTATGCGTTCAGATTTTACGGAAATAGTTTATTTCCGAACCAAAACTAGACATTTTTCTAACCAAAGTTTTAAATTTGAGTCAAAGAAATGTATTTTCCATAATTTTCTTACACAACTAGAGTTTACGGCCAAAAACCTTTATTAGTTCAGATTTTACGGAAATAGTTTATTTCCGAAACAAAACTGGACTTTCTTTCAAGCCAAAGTTTCACATTTGAGTCAAAGAAATGTATTATCCATAATTTTCTTACAAAAAACTGGAGTTTATGGTCTAAAACCTTTATTAGTTCAGATTTTACGGAAATAGTTAATTTTCAAACCAAAACTTGACTTTTTTTCTAACCAAAGTTTCACATTTGAGACAAAGAAATGTATTTTCCATAATTTTCTTACACAACTAGAGTTTACGGCCAAAAACCTTTATTAGTTCAGATTTTACGGAAATAGTTTATTTTCGAACCAAAACTAGACATTTTTCTAACCAAAGTTTTAAATTTGAGTCAAAGAAATGTATTTTCCATAATTTTCTTACACAACTAGAGTTTACGGCCAAAAACCTTTATTAGTTCAGATTTTACGGAAATAGTTTATTTCCGAAACAAAACTGGACTTTCTTTCAAGCCAAAGTTTCACATTTGAGTCAAAGAAATGTATTATCCATAATTTTCTTACAAAAAACTGGAGTTTATGGTCTAAAACCTTTATTAGTTCAGATTTTACGGAAATAGTTAATTTTTAAACCAAAACTTGACTTTTTTTCTAACCAAAGTTTCACATTTGAGACAAAGAAATGTATTTTCCATAATTTTCTTACACAACTAGAGTTTACGGCCAAAAACCTTTATTAGTTCAGATTTTACGGAAATAGTTTATTTTCGAGCCAAAACTGGACTTTTTTTCGAACCAAAGTTTCACATTTGAGTCAAAGAAATATATTTTCCATAATTTTCTTAAAAAACTAGAGCTTACGGTCAAAAACCTTTATTAGTTCAGATTTTATGAAAATTTTTTATTTTCGAACCAAAACTTGACTTTTTTCTAACCAAAGTTTCACATTTGAGTCAAAGAAATGTATTTTTCCATAATTTTCTTTTAAAAAATAAGAGTTTACGGTCAAAAATCTTTATTAGTTCAGATTTTACGGAAATAGTTTATTTTCGAACCATAACTGGACTTTTTTTCTAACCAAAGTTTCACATTTGTGTCAAAGAAATGTATTTTCCATAATTTTCTTACAAAAAACTAGAGTTTACGGTCAAAAACCTATATTAGTTCAGATATTATGGAAATAGTTTATTTTCAAACCAAAACTTGACTTTTTTTCAAACCAAAGTTTCACATTTGAGTCAAAGAAATGTATTTTCCATAATTTTGTAACAAAAAAATAGAGTTTACGGTCAAAAACCTTTATTAGTTCAGATTTTATGGAAATAGTTTATTTTCGAACCAAAACTTGACTTTTTTTCTAACCAAAATTTCACATTTGAGACAAAGAAATGTATTTTCCATAATTTTCTTTTAAAAAATAAGAGTTTACGGTCAAAAACCTTTATGCGTTCAGATTTTACGGAAATAGTTTATTTTCGAACCGAAACTAGACATTTTTCTAACCAAAGTTTTAAATTTGAGTCAAAGAAATGTATTTTCCATAATTTTCTTGCAAAAAAACTAGAGTTTACGGCCAAAAACCTTTATTAGTTCAGATTTTACGGAAATAGTTTATTTCCGAAACAAAACTGGACTTTCTTTCTAGCCAAAGTTTCACATTTGAGTCAAAGAAATGTATTATCCATAATTTTCTTACAAAAAACTGGAGTTTATGGTCTAAAACCTTTATTAGTTCAGATTTTACGGAAATAGTTAATTTTCAAACCAAAACTTGACTTTTTTTCTAACCAAAGTTTCACATTTGAGTCAAAGAAATGTATTTTTCCATAATTTTCTTTTAAAAAATAAGAGTTTACGGTCAAAAATCTTTATTAGTTCAGATTTTACGGAAATAGTTTATTTTCGAACCATAACTGGACTTTTTTTCTAACCAAAGTTTCACATTTGTGTCAAAGAAATGTATTTTCCATAATTTTCTTACAAAAAACTAGAGTTTACGGTCAAAAACCTTTATTAGTTCAGATTTTATGGAAATAATTTATTTTCGAACTAAAACTTGACTTTTTTTCTAACCAAAGTTTCACATTTGAGACAAAGAAATGTGTTTTCCATAATTTTCTTACAAAAAACTAGAGTTTACGGTCAAAAACCTTTATTAGTTCAGATTTTACGGAAATAGTTTATTTTCGAACCAAAACTAGACATTTTTTCTAACCAAAGTTTCACATTTGAGTCAAAGAAATGTGTTTTCCATAATTTTCTTACAAAAAACTAGAGTTTACGGTCAAAAACCTTTATTAGTTCAGATTTTACGGAAATAGTTTATTTTTGAACCAAAACTGGACTTTTTTTCAAACCAAAGTTTCACATTTGAGTCAAAGAAATGTATTTTTCCATAATTTTCTTTTAAAAAATAAGAGTTTACGGTCAAAAACTTTATTAGTTCAGATTTTATGGAAATAGTTTATTTTCGAACCAAAACTTGACTTTTTTTCTAAACAAAGTTTCACATTTGAGACAAAGAAATGTATTTTCCATAATTTTCTTACAAAAAACTAGAGTTTACGGTGAAAAACCTTTATTAGTTCAGATTTTACGGAAATAGTTCATTTTCGAACCAAAACTAGACATTTTTTCTAACCAAAGTTTCACATTTGAGTCAAAGAAATGTATTTTCCATAATTTTGTTGCAAAAACTAGAGTTTACGGTCAAAAACCTTTATTAGTTCAGATTTTACGGAAATAGTTTATTTTCGAACCAAAACTGGACTTTTTTTCTAACCAAAGTTTCACATTTGAGTCAAAGAAATGTATTTTCCATAAATTTCTTACAAAAAAACTAGAGTTTAGGGTCAAAAACCTTTATTAGTTCAGATTTTATGGAAATAGTTTATTTTCGAACCAAAACTTGACTTTTTTTCTAACCAAAATTTCACATTTGAGACAAAGAAATGTATTTTTCCATAATATTCTTACAAAAAACTAGAGTTCACGGTCAAAAACCTATATTAGTTCAGACATTATGGAAATAGTTTATTTTCAAACCAAAACTTGACTTTTTTTCAAACCAAAGTTTCACATTTGAGTCAAAGAAATGTATTTTCCATAATTTTGTAACAAAAAACTAGAGTTTACGGTCAAAAACCTTTATTAGTTCAGATTTTATGGAAATAGTTTATTTTCGAACCAAAACTTGACTTTTTTTCTAACCAAAGTTTCACATTTGAGACAAAGAAATGTATTTTCCATAATTTTCTTTTAAAAAATAAGAGTTTACAGTCAAAAACCTTTATGCGTTCAGATTTTACGGAAATAGTTTATTTTCGAACCAAAACTAGACATTTTGTCTAACCAAAGTTTTACATTTGAGTCAAAGAAATGTATTTTTCATAATTTTCTTGCAAAAAAACTAGAGTTTACGGCCAAAAACCTTTATTAGTTCAGATTTTACGGAAATAGTTTATTTCCGAAACAAAACTGGACTTTCTTTCTAGCCAAAGTTTCACATTTGAGTCAAAGAAATGTATTATCCATAATTTTCTTACAAAAAACTGCAGTTTATGGTCTAAAACCTTTATTAGTTCAGATTTTACGGAAATAGTTAATTTTCAAACCAAAACTTGACTTTTTTTCTAACCAAAGTTTCACATTTGAGACAAAGAAATGTATTTTCCATAATTTTCTTAAAAAACTAGAGTTTACGGCCAAAAACCTTTATTAGTTCATATTTTACGGAAATAGTTTATTTTCGAGCCAAAACTGGACTTTTTTTCGAACTAAAGTTTCACATTTGAGTCAAAGAAATATATTTTCCACAATTTTCTTAAAAAAACTAGAGCTTACGGTCAAAAACCTTTATTAGTTCAGATTTTATGAAAATTGTTTATTTTCGAACCAAAACTTGACTTTTTTCTAACCAAAGTTTCACATTTGAGTCAAAGAAATGTATTTTCTATAATTTTCTTACAAAAAAACTAGAGTTATATATATATATATATATATATATATATATATATATATATATATATATATATATATATATATATATATATATATATATATATACATGTATATCTGCTTCGAAGGTAGGACATTTCGCTTAAAAAAATGTATGAAGTTTGCAAAATAATAAATTCAAAATGGAAAAAAGTCATAGAAGGAATTTTACTTCTGGAAAACCAATGTATGCTAAATTTCATAGATGATCAAGATCTGTTTATCCGAGTTTTAGAAAACAAATGAAAAATCGATATTTTGGGGTTTTGAAATCAGGATTTACGGTATTATTCCGAAAATTTATGCGAGACACGGAAATTTCACTAAGGTTTTCAATGAGATAATATAAAGTTGCATTGATACTAAAAGCTATTTGATTTCTAAAAAGTTTGGCTTTGAAACTAGTTCATTTTACTTAAACGAAATATGAGGAATTAGCCAAACCGAATTTAGAAATAGAAAGTCAAAGAAAAGATTCAATTTTCGGAAAACCAAGGTCGGCTTCAATTCTTAGAAAATCGATATCTGTCTATCAGCGCTAAACAAAAATTCTACCTTGTCTTAAAAAAAGCTGCCATTAGGACATAAAAAAATTAATGTATCATGAGAACTTTGCAAATTATTTCTACGTGAACAAAGTAACTTCGTATATATGAAAGTTCTTGTCGTAATGAGCATTTTCCATAGTATCACTCGATTGAAATAAAAGAGGTATCTAACTGTTAATATTAACAATTTTACAGAGCTTTGAACCCGGTGTGGGGTTGTTTCTATAGTTTTAAATTGCTATAAAATCCATAAGGAGAAATACAATTTAAAATTTAAACTTACATTAGCCATTGAAGAACCGGTGTCTTCATTTGGGGTATTCATTAAATTATTTATATATATCTTTATTTCAATATGCACTGAGGTTAAAACCATCAAACACCAAATAATATACGGTAATAAAGGTATATTTCTTTCGATAATTAAATTAACAAATGCTATATAGAACTATAGGACAAGTTCATATAGGACTTTATCCATTTGCATAAGACCTTCAAAGTCACTCCTCAACGAAACAGTTATATCAATCCGAGAGTTTTATTCTTAAAATGAATACAACGGTCTATCATTAAAGACATTTTCAATCTCGTATCTACAAAATTGTGGAATTTCATAATTTTGCTAAATGAAAGATCATGGATGTATGTTTACTTGTTGTTTTTTTCTATGAGCGATCCTGTTGATCCATTGGGACACAGACCTTCGAGAGAGGGTTCATTCTAATGGAAATAAAAGATTCTAGTGCCCATTTTAAGTGACAAAATAATTGGACGACAACTAGGCCCCCTCCCACATCACCTTTTTCCAAAATCGTCTAATCATATTTTGAGATGGATTTTTTCTTCAGCATAGTTGAAAGTCTTTCAACTCAGCATAGTCTTTTTCTTCAGCATAGTCTTCAGCAGTAGTTGCCCCTGGGGAAAGGTTTTTAAGTTATAAGACTTATACATAAAGCCGATAATAGTTGGGAATGAAAAACATTTGTACTCCAGCTCGAAACACGGATTTAGGTGGAATATTAAGAAAAGAACTTGTTTTGAATTTATATAATAATGCCTTCGAAATACGTGCGCGCACGCAACCACAGAGTGCATGTGTTACAGCCGCAAGCATAGATAGTGAGAGAGAAATACAAAGTCGACATTGGGCGATTTTCCGGTTAGATTAGGCTAGATTAGGTTACGTCTGCGCACCCAACATTTTTAGGTTAACTTATACTAGATTAAGTGGGCCGTCCCTTAACGTGTATATATATATATATATATATATATATATATATATATATATATATATATATATATATATATATATATATATATATATATATATATATATATATATATATATATATATATATATGTGGTTTTTGACTGTAAACTCTAGTTTTTTTGTAAGAAAATTATGGAAAATACATTTCTTTGACTCAAATTTGAAACTTTGGTTAGAAAAAAAAAGTCCAGTTTTGGTCCAAAAATAAACTATTTCCGTAAAATCTGAACTAATAAAGGTTTTAGACCGTAAACTCTAGTTTTTTGTTCGAAAATTAAACCAAAGTCTCACATTTGAGACAAAGAAATGTATTTTCCATAATTTTCTTACAAAAACTAGAGTTTACGGTCAAAACCTTTATTAGTTCAGATTTTACGGAAATAGTTTATTTTTGAACCAAAAACTGGAGTTTTTTTTATAACCAAAGTTTCTCATTTGAGTCAAAGAAATGTATTTTCCCTAATTTTCTTGCAAAAAACTAGAGTTTACGGTCAAAAACCTTTATTAGTTCAGATTTTACAGAAATAGTTTATTTTCGAACCAAAACTGGACTTTTTTCTAACCAAAGTTTCACATTTGAGTCAAAGAAATGTATTTTCCATAATTTTCTTGCAAAAAACTAGAGTTTACGGTCAAAAACCTTTATTAGTTCAGATTTTACGGAAATAGTTTATTTTCGAACCAAAACTAGACATTTTTTCTAACCAGAGTTTCACATTTGAGTCAAAGAAATGTATTTTCCATAATTTTCCAACAAAAAACTAGAATTTACGGTCAAAAACCTTTATTAGTTCAGATTTTACGGAAATAGTTTATTTTCGAACCAAAACTGGACATTTTTTCTAACCAAAGTTTCACATTTGAGACAAAGAAATGTATTTTCCATAATTTTTTTTTACAAAAAACTAGAGTTAACGGTCAAAAACCTTTATTAGTTCAGATTTTATGGAAATAGTTTATTTTTGAACCAAAACTTGATTTTTTTTTTCTAACTAAAGTTTCACATTTGAGACAAAGAAATGTATTTTCCATAATTTTCTTACAAAAAAAATAGAGTTTACGGTCAAAAACCTTTATGCGTTCAGATTTCACGGAAATAGTTTATTTTCGAACCAAAGCTAGACATTTTTTCTAACCAAAGTTTTACATTTGAGTCAAAGAAATGTATTTTCCATAATTTTCTTGCAAAAAACTAGAGTTTACGGCCAAAAACCTTTATTAGTTCAGATTTTACGGAAATAGTTTATTTTCGAAACAAAACTGGACTTTTTTTTCTAGTCAAATTTTCATATATGAGTCAAAGAAATGTATTATCCATAATTTTCTTACAAATTTTGGTTCGTAAAAATTACAGTTTTGGTTCGAAAATAAACTATATCCGTAAAATCTGAACTAATAAAGGTTATAGACCGTAAACTCTAGTTTTTTGTAAGAAAATTATGGAAAACACATTTCTTTGACTCAAATATGAAACTTTGGTTAGAAAAAAAAGTCCAGTTTTGGTTCGAAAATAAACTATTTCCGTAAAATCTGAACTAATAAAGGTTTTTGACCGTAAACTCTAGTTTTTTGCAAGAAAATTATTGAAAATACATTTCTTTGACTCAAATGTGAAACTTTGGTTATAAAAAATGTCAAGTTTTGGTTCGAAACTAAAACTATTTCCGTAAAATCTGAACTAATAAAGGTTTTAGACCGTAAACTCTAGTTTTTTGTAAGAAAATTATGGAAAATACATTTCTTTGACTCAAACGTGAAACTTTGGCTAGAAAAAAAGTCCAGTTTTGGTTTGAAAATAAACTATTTCCGTAAAATCTGAACTAATAAAGGTTTTTGACCGTAAACTCAAGTTTTTTGCAAGAAAATTGTGGGAAAAACATTTCTTTGACTCAAATGTGAAACTTTGGTTAGAAAAAATGTATAATTTTGGTTCGAAAATAAACTATTTCTGTAAAATCTGTACTAATAAAGGTTTCTGACCGTAAACTTTAGTTTTTTGTAAGAAAATTATGGAAAATACATTTCTTTGTCTCAAATGTGAAACTTTGGTTAGAAAAAAAGTCAAGTTTTGGTTCGAAAATAAACTATTTCCATAAAATCTGAACTAATAAAGGTTTTTGACCGTAAACTCTAGTTTTTTGTAAGAAAATTATGGAAAATACATTTCTTTGTCTCAAATGTGAAACTTTGGTTTGAAAAAAAGTCAAGTCTTGGTTCGAAAATAAACTATTTCCATAAAATCTGAACTAATAAAGGTTTTTGACCGTAAACTCTAGGTTTTTTTGTAAGAAAATTATGGAAAATATATTTATTTGTCTCAAATGTGAAACTTTAGTTGGAAAAAAAGTCAAGTTTTGGTTCGAAAATAACCTATTTCCATAAAATCTGAACTAATAAAGGTTTTTGACCGTAAACTCTAGTTTTTTGTAAGAAAATTATGGAAAATACATTTCTTTGTCTCGAATGTGAAACTTTGGTTAGAAAAAAAGTCCAGTTTTGGTTTGAAAATAAACTATTTCCGTAAAATCTGAACTAATAAAGGTTTTAGACCGTAAACTCTAGTTTTTTGTAAGAAAATTATGGAAAATACATTTCTTTGACTCAAATGTGAAACTTTGGCTAGAAAAAAAAGTCCAGTTTTGGTTTGAAAATAAACTATTTCCGAAAATCTGAACTAATAAAGGTTTTTGACCGTAAACTCAAGTTTTTTGCAAGAAAATTGTGGAAAAAACATTTCTTTGACTCAAATATGAAACTTTGGTTAGAAAAAATGTATAGTTTTGGTTCGAAAATAAACTATTTCTGTAAAATCTGTACTAATAAAGGTTTTTGACCGTAAACTATAGTTTCTTGTAAGAAAACTATGGAAAATACATTTCTTTGTCTCAAATGTGAAACTTTGGTTAGAAAAAAAGTCAAGTTTTGGTTCGAAAATAACCTATTTCCGTAAAATCTGAACTAATAAAGGTTTTTGACCGTAAACTCTAGTTTTTTGTAAGAAAATTATGGAAAATACATTTCTTTGTCTCAAATGTGAAACTTTGGTTAGAAAAAAAGTCAAGTTTTGGTTCGAAAATAAACTATTTCCATAAAATCTGAACTAATAAAGGTTTTTGACCGTAAACTCTAGTTTATTTTTGTAAGAAAATTATGGAAAATACATTTCTTTGTCTCAAATGTGAAACTTTAGTTAGAAAAAAAAGTCAAGTTTTGGTTCGAAAATAAACTATTTCCATAAAATCTGAACTAATAAAGGTTTTTGACTGTAAACTCTAGTTTTTTGTAAGAAAATTATGGAACATAAATTTCTTTGTCTCAAATGTGAAACTTTGGTTAGAAAAAAAGTCCAGTTTCGGTTCGAAAACAAACTATATCCGTAAAATCTGAACTAATAAAGGTTTTAGACCGTAAACTCTAGTTTTTTGTTAGAAAATTATGGAAAATACATTTCTTTGACTCAAATGTGAAACTTGGTTAGAAAAAATGTCTAGTTTTGGTTCGAAAATAAACTATTTCCGTAAAATCTGAACTAATGAAGGTTTTTGACCGTAAACTCTAAATTTTGTAAGAAAAGTATGGAAAATACATTTCTTTGTCTCAAATGTGAAACTTTGGTTAGAAAAAGTCAAGTTTAGGTTCGAAAATAAACTATTTCCATTAAATCTGAACTAATAAAGGTTTTTGACCGTAAACTCTAGTTTTTTGTAAGAAAATTATGGAAAATTCATTTCTTTGACTCAAATGTGAAACTTGGTTAGAAAAAAAGTCCAGTTTTGGTTCGAAAACAAACTATTTCCGTAAAATCTGAACTAATAAAGGCTTTTGAACGTAAACTCTAGTTTCTTGTAAGAATATCATGGAAAATATATTTGTTTGTCTCAAATGTGAAACTTTGGTTAGAAAAAAAGGAGGAAGGTCATTTGAATGGGAATTGAAAGTTGTAGTTCCCATTTTAAGAATCAAAAGTGATCAGAGGGCATCTAGCCTCTCCCCCCACGCCCTCTTTTCCCCAAATGCATCCGATCAAAATTTTGTGATAGTCATTTTGTTCAGCATGGTCGAAAAATATAATAACAATGTCTTTGAGGATGATTAATCCCTCACAGTACCCGGGAGAAGGGCTGCAAGTTATGAATTTTGCCCAATGTTTACATATAGTATAGGTTATTGGGAAGTATACAGACGATTTCAGAGTGGATTTTTTTGTTGTAGTTTGGGGGTGGGTGGGTCGGTGGTTGTGTGGGTAGACCTTTCCATGGAGGAAGTTTTTATAGGGGAAATGATATTACTATTAAGGGTGAGCCGGATTTCCCAGTATTATTTAAAAAAAACGATCAGAAATTAAATAAAAAAAACAAGTTTTTCAATTGAAAGTAAGGAGCAACATCAAAACTTAAAACGAACAGAAATTATTAAATATATGATTGGGTTCGTCCCCTTGTCAATACCTCGCTCTTTACGCATATTTTTTTTTAGTACTTTCATAAGTGCTATTTATTCTAATTAACGGCTTTTCGTGATTAAGGAGTCATTCTTAAAGAATTGGAACAAAGTTTAAACTTTGGCGTAAAGAGCAAGGTATTGATTATGGTGTGAACCCCCTAATATACGTAATAAAAATATGCGAATATAGAAGTTCGTTACGTAAGTTAAATCGTAAGTTACGCATATATATTACTAATAAAAACGTTCGTAAATAAAACAACTTTTGAGAAAGAGATTTAACAAAAAAAGTAAAATTAACATGTAAATTTCGTTTTAAATATTCGTGTACGGTGAGCCAAAATCAAAACCTGCATTAATTCAAAAATGTTCAAAAATTAAATATAAAAGGTAAGTTTTTTAACTGAAAGTTAGCGGCGACATTAAAACAAACAGAAATTATTCCGTATATGAAAGGGGCTTTCCCCTCCTCATTGCCTTGCTCTTTACGCTATAGAAGAATGATTTTTTTAATCATTGATAAAAAACTTGGATGTGGACTGATAGTAATCTATGGAGTGATCTAATCAAGCTGAACTATTCATGTATAAAAGTCTCTGCTGGTATCCTTATTCTATACATATCTTGTATGAGAAAATAAATATAGTACAAACAAATTTATTGTATGATTACAATATAAAACTCATTATACATATCAATAATTAGATTTATCGTTAAAGGAGATATGAGAGCTCTTCCAACCCGGTTTTCGTTGTTTTAAATCCATTCCATAGAATAACCTCTTATGTTGTCTCTTAAAGGTCCGCTTTTTCTTTTCTCTTAGAACATATTCATCATAATATTCAGTGTTATATCTTGCACTATACACATTTTTCTTTGGGTTTTCATTGCTATCTTTTACACTATATTTTGAGATATCTCTATAGAGAAAGCCCTCTTTTCTCTGTCTCTTCTTGCGATCTTCCTTTTTTGACATATCAAACCTTATTTTATGTGAGCTTACTTGCAATCGGTATAGATTTCTCTCCGTATCGTGTATGATTTTTCTTCTCATTTCCTTCAGATTCTTCTCATCTATCTCTGCCTCTATGCTGTCTAAACATGCAGAAGGTTCATGAGAATACTCAAAATCATGAAAATGACCTTTAAAAATAGAACAGTCACAAAAAAAGGATATTTGTAACTCAATTTGTTCACTCATGTTATCACACTGCTAACTATAAACTTAGTGAATTCTATTCACACACTAATAAAAACTAAAGCAAAAATCATTTCCTTATATTCTCTGCAATCCTGCCCCGCTAATATTTCCGACTCCCTGATTGGCTTAGAAAGAGACACGTGATCTTGTTCCCGTTAGAATCAATAATTCACCGTCAGATTATGTAATCAATTTCCCAGAAATCTACTTCCCCTCTTGTCCTAGTCGATCATGCAATCAATTTCTCAGAAATCTGTCCCCCTCTTGTCCTAGTCGATTATGCAATCAATTTCTCGGATATCTACTTTCCCTCTAGTTGATCAATACATTGCCCCGTTAGAATTCAATGCTCATGTGCATACTTCGTCCCGGAGTCATTACACTTAGAAACAACAAATAAATCGACCTTGAAAATGGTGTCCTTCACCAGTTAATAGATCAATAAACTGACTTTGACGT
This sequence comes from Artemia sinica, assembly GCA_027921565.1. NCBI lineage: Eukaryota > Metazoa > Arthropoda > Branchiopoda > Anostraca > Artemiidae > Artemia > Artemia sinica. Next base: position 21,967,763 of record CM051271.1, on the reverse strand, counting down.
CACTCCCGTCCGCGCTGGTACCCCCTTCCCGATTAAAACCCCTTCCACACGCACTATTTCCCCAAACATATCCAATCAAAATTTTGAGATAGCCATTTTGTTCAGCGTAGTTGATTTCCAGATAGAAAATATTTTCTGAGGAGGATACTCCCCCACAACCATTAGGAAAAGGGTTTTAAGTTATGCCCTGGGGGCATATAAGAACGATGTTGGCACAATGTATTTTAGAGCAGGGCACTTTGTATCGAAGAAGTTGTCGAAGAAGCTTCGGAAAGGGCTCATTCAATTGAAAATTGAAATGGCTAGTGCCTTTTTTAATAGTCGAAAGTGATTGGAAGGCAACTAACACCCCTTCCACGCCCACCATTTCCCCAAACACACCCAATCAAAATTTTGAGATAGCCATTTTGTTCAGTGTAGTTGATTTCCAGATAGAAATTATGTTTTGAGGAGGACACTCCCCCACAGCCCTCAGGGCAATGGTTTTAAGTTATGCCCTGGGGGCATATAAAAACGATGTTGGCACAATGTATTATTTATTATTTTTTCCTTTAGACCAGGGCACTTTGTATCAAAGAAGCTGTCGTAGTCACTTGTGTCCTTTTTAATAGTCGAAAGTGATCGGAAGGCAACTACAGCCCCTTCCACGCCCACCATTTCCCCAAACCCATCCAATCAATAGCCATTTTCTTCAACGTAGTTGATTTCCAGATAGAGATTAAGTTTTTGAGGAGGACATTCCCCCACAGCCCTCAGGGCAAGGGTTGTGAGTTATGCCCTGGGGCATATAAGGTTTTTATAGAAAGCGTTGTTGTAGAAACTTCAAAAAAGAATCAGTCGATTGGAAATTCAAAGGGCTAATGCCCTTTTTAATAGTATAAAGTGATTGGAGGGCAACTAACCCCCCTCTCACGCCCACCTTTAACGCAAACATGTCCAGCAAAAATTTTGAGATAGCCATTTTTGTTCAACGTAGTTTAAAGTTCTGGAAATTAGGTCTTTGAGGATGGCATCCCCCCCCCACAGCCCTCAGGACAAGGGTTGTAAGTTACCCCCTAGGGGCAAATAAGGTTTTTATAGAAAGTGTTGTCGTAGAAACTCCAAAAAGGGTTCATTCGATTGGAAATTGAAATGGCTATTGCCCTTTTAATAGTTGAAAGTGATTGGAAGGCAACTAACACCCCTTCCACGCCCACCATTTCCCAAGACACATCCAATCAAAATTTTGAGATAGCCATTCTGTTCAACGTAATTGAAAGTTCTAGAAATTTTACCTTTGAGCAGGACAATCCCCCTACAGTCTTCAGGGCAAGGGCTATAAGTTATACCCTCGTGGCATATAAGGTTGTTATTGAAATCTTTGTCATAGAAACTTGAAAAAGGGCTCATTCGACTGGAAATTCAAAGGGCTAGTGCCCTTTTTAATAGTCGAAAGTAATTTGAGGGCAACTAACCCCCCTCTCACCTCCATCATTTATCCAAACACATCGAATCAAAACTTTTAGACAGCCATTTTGTTCAACGTAGTTAAATTTTTAGAAATTAGGTCTTTGAGGATGATAACCCCCTCAGAGCCCTCGTCACAAGGGTTGTAAGTTATGCCCTGGGGGCATATAAGGTTTTTGTAGATCGTGATATTGTAGATACAACCAAAAGGGCTCATTCGATTGGAAATTAGAACGGCTTGAGTCCTTTTTAATAGTCGAAAGTGATTGGAGGATAGCTAATACCCCTCTCATTACCCACCATTACCCCAAACGCATCCAATCAAATTTTTGAGATAGCTCTTTTGTTGGCCGTAGCTAGAAAGTCCGGAAATTATGTTTTTGAGGATGATACTCCCCCCACAGCCCTCAGGGTAAGGGTTGTGAGTTATGCCCTTGGGGTATATAAGGTTTTTTTTTTAGAGAAAGCGTTGTCGTAGAAAATTCAAAAAGGAATAATTCGATTGCAAATTGAAACGGCTAGTGCCCTTTTTAATAATTGAAAATGATTGAAGGGTAAGTATCCCCCACCCACGCCCAAAAATTCTCCAAACACATCCAATCAAAATTTTGAGATAACCATTTTGGTCGACGTGCTTGAAATGTCCAGAAATTATGTCTTTGAGGATGACAACCCCCTCACAGCCCTCAGGACAAGGGTCGTAAGCTATGTCCAGGGGCATATAAGGTTTTTATAGAAAGCGTTGTCGAAATTCAAAGGGCTAGTGCCCTTTTTAACAGTCGGAAGTGATTAGAGGGCAACTAACCCCCCTCTCACGCCCAACATTTCCCCAAACACATTCAATCAAAATTCTGAGATAGCAATTTTCTTCAACGTAGTTGAAAGTTCTGGAAATTAGGTCTTTGAGGATGACAGCCGCTCCCCCCTTGCCCTGAGGGCAAGGGTTGTAAGTTATGCCCTTGGGGCATATAAGGTTTTTATTAAAAGAGTTGTCGTAGAAACTTCAAAAGGGCTCATTTGATTGGAAATTGAAGGGGCTAGTGCCTTTTTTAATAGTTAAAAGTGATTGGAGAGCAACTAACGCCCCCCTCCCACCCACCATTTCCACAAACACATCCAATCAAAATTTTGAGATAGCCGTTTTGTTTAACGTAGTTGAAAGTACTGGTCTTTGAGGATGACAGCCCCCTCATAGCCCTCTGGGCAAGGGTTGTAATTTATGCCCTGGGTGCATATAAGGGGTTTATAGAAAGCGTTGTCGTAGAAACTCAAAAACGGCTCATTGGATTGGAAATTGAAAGGGTTAGTGCCCTTTTTAATAGTCGAAAGTGATTGGAAGGCTTGATATTTTTATATTAAAGATCGATGTGGGAACAGTGTATTATTGTTATTATTATTATTTTTTTTTTTTTTTTTTGACCAGGGCACTTTGTATCGAAGTAGTTTTCCTGGGAACTTTGAAAAGGGCTCATTCGATTGAAAATAGAAAGGTCTAATGCCCTCTTTTATAGTCGAAAGTGATTGGAGGTCAACTAGTCCCCCTCCCACGCCCACCCTCCCATTCCCCCATTATGTTTAAAAACTAAATGTTGCCTTAAGATTAAATCAAAATGCACTGTGCTAATGATAATTCCCAATAAGGCATCTCTTTAGTATAATAATAAACAAAAAATCGCGAAGAAAGGAAACGAGGACAATTAACAGCCAGTGAAAAAATTGAAAAATTATGCAAATATTTCGGTCAAGACCTCCGCTTGACCGTCCTCAGTGCAGAATAAAACTGATAAAAATGTAAAAACCAAACCTTAAAATAAAAACACCAAACTAAAATTTTTATCAGTCCAATTTTAGTTTGGTGTTTTTATTTTAAGGTTTGTTTTTACATTTTTATCAGTTTTATTCTGCACTGAGGACGGTCAAGCGGAGGTCTTGACCGAAATATTTACATAATTTTTCAATTTTTTCACTGGCTGTTAATTGTCCTCGTTTCCTTTCTTCGCGATTTGTTGTTTATCATGATTAGCCAGTGTGGTCTCAGAAATTATTTATCTCTTTAGTATCCCAAGAACGACTGAGGGTATTATGTTTAAACTTTTGGGGCTACTTCTGCTCTTAAAATTTAACCAAACCAATATAGCTTAAGTGTATCCAAGCTATCAAAGAAAGTAAACAGATTTTTTTTTTCGAATGGTATCAAGTTTTCTATTTCAGGTCAACTAGAGGAGGTATGAAACTAAATTAAACACTACTATTTGTGTCCAGATTTTTAAAAGGGTGTATGTTGTTAAAATTGCGGAAAATTTTTCTCAATCATACAAATAGGAACTGGACAAACTAAAAAGTCTTAAAAAACGAAAAGATTTAAAGTATTATTTTCTTTTTCTCTGAAGACTATGTCAATATATAACGAACAAAAATTAATTTAAAAAACTTTTTCCACAAAATAAGTTTTTCGAAGAAAAGCAAAGAACTCTATTAAACCAAAAATTAACAAATGAATGTGCATTGTCAGTTTAATATGCATATCCTGATATTTAGAAATCAAAATGTTAATATTATTTGATTTATTAAAGTTGTAAAAATAAAAACATTTATATTTTTTCAGTAAAGTGCAAATTATGTTCTGGCCTTGGGAAGGCAGTTTGAGTTTGAATTGGTTATTTATTGTAATTTCTGTTCGTTTTGGGTTTCATTTATTTACCGATGCTGATTTGTGGTAGTTTCACGTTTGGTAGATTATTTGATTTTATTTTTGCTTATTTTGGTTTAATGGAGTTCTTTACTTTTCTTTGAAAAACTTATGTTGTGGAAATTTTGTTTTAATTAATTATACACTAACAGTGACATTTTCTAATAAATAAGGATTAAAGTCAAATCGACCGTGTTCATTCTTAAAAAAAATATTGAAAATCTATCTCCAAACTCAATCTATTAAGGAAATGCCAACAAATCTTGCAAACTTTTTCTGCCGCAAAGAGCACAAAAAAAGTTTTGTCTTTCGCTGCATTCAAAAAGAATATCGACTTCTATTTATTAGAGAACTGTTTTTTTAAGTCTCGCCCCTTCGTCCTATTCTTGTCATTTTTATAAAACAAGGTTTTGATGCAATATGGTCTTCTTTATAATCTCCTGAATGGGAAAGTTTACCTCTATTTAGATAACAAATCAAATTAGATGGTCTGGAAACTAATGAAAATAAGCCGGTTAGAGATATTGTTGACATAATAAGCTCATCAAGAAAGTTCTATTGGCGTCTGTTGGAACAAGGATAGATCAATTACATACTTGATTATAGATTGAAATCCTACTGTGATCTCTATTGATTTACTCGCCAGATGAAAACAGCTCTGTAGAAAGAACTGCGGAAGTTGCGTTCTTTCGGTAAAGCAAGATGTTTAAAAGAAGGACGCACTTTCATTATTCCTTAAGTTGAGTGTTCAATGGTCAGTACTTTCGTGTACCAATTCCTGAAAATTAACTTTCGAAAGAAATACACATTTCTTACTTTCGCTAAAAGTGTGTACTGTACAAATGGGAGCGAGGTTTTATATTATAATTTGAACAAGAAGTGCCCAGAAATTCCAAAAAATTATTAATTGGGGTGGAGAGGCCTCGAGGCCCCTCCCTGTTCATGTTCCTGCCACAAAGTAAAAGTTTATAACAATAATGTCTGTGAGGACAGGGAGTCGAGCCCTGGTGTTGCTGATTATTTGGTTTGGAACGAGGGTCAGTTGCGTGACTCTGTAAGCTCAACTAAGCTCAACAGCTCGAAATGATACCTGGTGAAATGAAACTTTACTAGAGCCCTGCAAGAGAGGAGGCTTGTTTGCCTCCTCCCCTGCACTCGGAAAGTTTTGCGAAGAAATTTTCAATCATGTACTTTATTAATACCTGGAATCAAAGAACTTTTAGGTAACTACCAATAGGGATTCCACCGGAAATGTTCAATAGTTGGCTGCTTAATGGTCCAACACAAGAAGTTGATTGAATTTATAGCAAAAAAACAGAATCAAAGTATGGCATCGTGACCTACAAAGGAAACTTTGCGCGTATGGAGCCAAAGGACGTCTGTTAAAGGTGATTGAGATTATTTTTTCTGATCGTTCACTGCGAGTTGCTCTTGACGGATTCACTTTTCTCAAATGTCCATTAATGACTGGCGTACCCCAGAGTAGTATATTGGTACATAGGTTTTTCAGCCTCGTATAAAGCTAAGAGAGAAAAGGAAATAATAAATGATAAATAAAACCAAAAAAGGGTGAGAAAACGAGGATTTTGTCAGCCAGTGGTAAAATATGAAGACGAAAAACCAGCAAATATTTCGACTAGGACCTCCGCCAAGTCGTCCTCAGTGCAAAAAAAAAGAAAAAAAACAACAAGAATCTAAGTCATGTATAGCCAGTGTGGTCTTAGAAAGTGTTCTTTTCAGCCTCTATATTAATAACATGACATACAACCTTGCGAGCCCTCTGTATCACTTCGCAGATGACACCAAGACATTTGTAGTCATCCCCAAAACATGAAGACCTGATCCAAGTCTCACTGCCCAAGCCTCCCAAAGACGGTTCTTTTGGATTTAAATGTGGTTCTATGCCAGGATAAGTTTGAATGCATCCAAAATAAAGGAGCTGGTGATCCCCCGATCCAAAGTGCCACACATACACCCTAACTTCATCTTCACGGACGAAGCTATAAAGAAAGCCGAGCTTCGTCTTTTTGGAATCCACTTTTCCACATATCTCTCTTTGTAAACCCACCTCAATCGGATGTGAACCTCCTGCACAAGAAAGCTGGGAATTATTCTTTGCTATAGAAAACCTTCGACCGCTCAGCTCAATCATCCCACGAGTCCTGCATCAGACCGATAATCGCTTATGGATGACCGCCGTATACTGGTGCTCCGGAAGCATTTTTAGAACCGCTCCGATTGATCCAAAATAGGGCGTCGATGGCTGTTTTCTACAAGTACATAAATTCACCTCCCTCTCTAGAGCTTTCTTGTACTGTGTTCCATTATCCAACCGACAAGGCAGACACCAAGAACTTAGCTTGGTCCAATTATCTTGAGGTCGGTACGCCGAGTATTTGAAGAACAGCTTCATTCGACGTTGCACGTCGATTTGGAATGATCTTCCTTGGGAAGTTATCGCTAGAAGTTTCACTATTGATTCTTTCAAAAGAAGGGACAATAGTCATCTAAAACTTCGACAAGAGACTAGTGGCAAAACATATATCTAATTATATCTGTGCCACGCATTTAAAAATAAAAAAAAGCAAAAAAGGTCGTGGGTTTTAATCAGTTTAAATTAAAACTTTGAATTGGACTATTACAACGCAGTTCAAGTGGTACAAAACACACATTACGTCGAGTGTTCAGGGGTCAATACTTTCGTGTACCAATTCCTGAAAATTAACTTTTGAAAGTAATACGCATTTCTTACTTTAGTTAAAAGTGTGTACTGTACAAAAGGGAGCGAGGTTTTATATTATAATTTGAATAAAAAGTTGCCAGTAATTCAAGAAAATTATGAATTGGGATGCAGAGGCCTCGAGGTCCCCTTCCTGTTCATGTCCCTGCCACTCAGTAAAAGTTTATAACAATAATGTCTGTGATGACGGGGAGTCGAGCCCTGGTGTTGCTGATTATTTGGTTTGGAACGAAGGTCAGTTGCGTGACTCTGTAAGCTCAACCAGAGTCGATACAGCTCGAAATGATACCTGAGGAAATCTAGATGAAGTAGACAGAAAGGGCGTGTGAACGCACAGGATTGCTGCCCCCCAGCTTCCTGGGGGCCAGCAATCCAGCTCCCAGCTTATCACGCTTCCTAGATTAAGGGTCATGAATGGGTATCGTCATCGCCGGTAGGGACTGTAAAATCAAATTCTGTATTTTTTACCTTATTAGAGCCCTTCACCAACAGCTGAAATATTTCATCAGAGGCAGAAATGAAAACTTCTGCTCATGAACATAGTGAAATATATTTAATTTCAGCCAAGTTAGGGTAGTGGTAGGCTACTTTGAAAATGTCAAAAACGGACTTTAATTCTGACCCTCCAAATGCAGGCTACGTATTGTCATCAAGTATATTCGTTCAACAAGTAAACAAAATAAGAAAAGTAAAATGAACACTATTAGCGAGTCAATGTGCTTGGTGAAACTAAAACCTTGTGAACTCTAGCCGGATAAGCTTAAAATAAACTTTTTTGTAATCAGGAGAGGAATATGTTGTGCAGGCTACGTATTGTCATCAAGTATATTCGAAGGCTACGTATTGTCGTCAAGTATATTCGTTCAACAAGTAAACAAAATAAGAAAAGTAAAATGAACACTATTAGCGAGTCAATGTGCTTGGTGAAACTAAAACCTTGTGAACTCTAGCCAGATAAGCTTAAAATAAACTTTTTTGTAATCAGGAGAGGAATATGTTGTAGTTTGATACCCTGAAGACGGGCTAAGAAAGCAAATTTTTTGTTGCTTTATTAAAATTTTTTGGGCGTGAGACAGTTTTCGAATTAAAATAATTTGTTAGATATTTTGCCTGTTGATGTATTAAACTGCTGGGTGTTTTTTAGTTACCTGACAATGTTGAATTCCTTGGTACAAAAACTCTAGTCTTGTGTTTGGATGGAAATGAGGAAGGTGATTTTGAAGGCTCTCGGAACCAATTTCTCCACGGTAAGTAATCTTCCTCCTTGGATAAACCTATGAATATTTGCGGTATAAAAACTACTTTTGTTTTTTCATAGGCTTAAAATTAATCTCGTTTTTTTTTGTTATTGTTTACATAGGCCCTCTACTGCTATCAGTTCTGGCTCGTTTTCTTAGGTGTTTGATAAAATGAAATAAAAAAAGTTGATGAATTGAATTGAAATTTGCTTGATTTGATCGAAAGACTTATATAAGTGAAGCAATAAATAAGACTTGCTCCCATATTTGTTTCAAACGTAATGATATATAAATTAGGGTAATGTATATAATTACATACCCTAAAATAGGGTATGTAATGTAATGATATATAAATTAGGGTATTGAAAACGAAGCTGCAAGCTCAGTTCTCTGGATGTGTGTATTTTTCCTGAAAAATGAACTACCGCAAAATTTAATATGGTAGTGTCTGGGCTGGAAAGAAAACATATAATCTATTTTAAATTAAATTTACTTTAATATTTTATATGTTTGCAGAGGGTATGTCATAAAAAAAACTAAATTAGAAGTCATAAATGGATTTCTTTTCATGGGAAGGGACAGGGCAATTCTTAAAAAAAAAAGTTTGGTAATTTGATTAGGAAGTGCCCAGAAATTGAAGTAGGTTTTAAGTGTCAAGGCGTTGGGCCAAAATTACACCCTGCCTTAGAACCTAGATAAATCATAACATAATTATCATAAATGAAACAATAGTGTTAGTTCAATTTATATGCCCTAAACTAAATACTATTTTAACAAAATTTGAATTCATTTACATTAAAAAAACTTCTACCTACTGGTATTCAAAATAGCTTCTATTTTAACTGCAGCCCCCCCTCGCAATGCCCGTAGGTGTAATATATTCATACGAATATAGGGGTGGCATGCGGTGTAATTTTCAATGTGTTTCGCCTTTTCAATTATTTTCAATGAAAATACAAAAATTCGATTCTCTAGCGTGGATGAACCCAAATAAGTCTATTTCTTACCTTCCTCTTCAATCGACGCGGAAATAGCGTTCATGCAAGTGAATTGTTCTATAGTCAGATTAAATAAACTTGTATTGCATGCACTCCATATTTTTTTCAGGAAAATTAGTATCCTGGTGTATTCTCTCATAAAAAAAAACGATCTAGATAGGTCAGAAGTTTGAGAAAATTCGTTAAGAACCTTAATTTTGAAAAAAAACTTTAATAATCAAATATCTTTGAATAGACTTCAGTATGAAAAGACATTAAATTGCCTAAAGAACAAAAACATGGTAATTGCAAAGATATTTGTATATATTTTAACAAGGGATTACAGCAATTCAAAAACCTTAAAAAATAAAACCAAAAGTTTGAAGATTAGTAGAAATCGCTGTTAGAAATTGGACTTGCTTAATAATCAAATATCTTTGAAAAGAAACAGTATGAAAAGACATTAAAGTGACTAAAGAGCAAAACACTGGTAATTGCACAAATATTTGTATACATTTTGACAAGGGAATGCAACAGTTCTAAAACCTTAAAAAATAAAACCAAAAGTCTGAAGCTTAGTAGAAATCGCTGTTAGAAATTGGAATTGCTTAAAAATCAAATATCTTTGAAAAGAAACAGTATGAAAAGACATTAAATTGACTAAAGAGCAAAACACTGGTAATTGCACAAATATTTGTATACATTTTGACAAGGGAATGCAACAGTTCGAAAACCTTAAAAAATAAAACCAAAAGTTCGAAGCTTAGTAGAAATCGCTGTTAGAAATTGGACTTGCTTAATAATCAAATATCTTTGAAAAGAAACAGTATGAAAAGACATTAAATTGACTAAAGAGCAAAACACTGGTAATTGCACAAATATTTGCATACCTTTTGACAAGGATTGCAACAGTTCGAAAACCTTAAAATATAAAACCAAAAGTTATTTGTATATATTTTAATAGGGGATTACAAAAATTCAAAAGCTTAATAAATAAAACCAAAAGTTGAAGCTTAGTAGAAATCGCTGTTAGAAATTCGACTTGCTTAATAATTAAATATCTTTGAAAAGAAACAGTATGAAAAGACATTAAATTGACTAAAGAGCAAAACACTGGTAATTGCACAAATATTTGTATACATTTTGACAAGGGATTGCAACAGTTCGAAAACCTTAAAAAATAAAACCAAAAGTTCGAAGCTTAGTAAAAATCGCTGTTAGAAATTAGACTTGCTTAATAATCAAATATCTTTGAAAAGAAACAGTATGAAAAGACATTAGATTGACTAAAGAGCAAAACACTGGTAATTGCACAAATATTTGTATACATTTTGACAGGGGATTGCAACAGTTCGAAAACCTTAAAAAAAAACCAAAAGTTCGAAGCTTAGTAGAAATCGCTGTTAGAAATTGGACTTGCTTAATAATCAAATATCTTCGAAAAGAAACAGTATGAAAAGACATTAAATTAACTAAAGAGCAAAACACTGGTAATTGCACAAATATTTGTATACATTTTGACAAGGGATTGCAACAGTTCGAAAACCTTAAAAAATAAAACCAAAAGTCTGAAGCTTAGTAGAAATCGCTGTTAGAAATTGGAATTGCTTAAAAATCAAATATCTTTGAAAAGAAACAGTATGAAAAGACATTAAATTGACTAAAGAGCAAAACACTGGTAATTGCACAAATATTTGTATACATTTTGACAAGGGATTGCAACAGTTCGAAAACCTTAAAAAATAAAACCAAAAGTTCGAAGCTTAGTAGAAATCGCTGTTAGAAATTGGACTTGCTTAATAATCAAATATCTTTGAAAAGAAACAGTATGAAAAGACATTAAATTGACTAAAGAGCAAAACACTGGTAATTGCACAAATATTTGCATACCTTTTGACAAGGGATTGCAACAGTTCGAAAACCTTAAAATATAAAACCAAAAGTTATTTGTATATATTTTAATAGGGGATTACAAAAATTCAAAAGCTTAATAAATAAAACCAAAAGTTTGAAGCTTAGTAGAAATCGCTGTTAGAAATTCGACTTGCTTAATAATTAAATATCTTTGAAAAGAAACAGTATGAAAAGACATTAAATTGACTAAAGAGCAAAACACTGGTAATTGCACAAATATTTGTATACATTTTGACAAGGGATTGCAACAGTTCGAAAACCTTAAAAAAAAACCAAAAGTTCGAAGCTTAGTAGAAATCGCTGTTAGAAATTGGACTTGCTTAATAATCAAATATCTTTGAAAAGAAACAGTATGAAAAGACATTAGATTGACTAAAGAGCAAAACACTGGTAATTGCACAAATATTTGTATACATTTTGACAGGGGATTGCAACAGTTCGAAAACCTTAAAAAAAAACCAAAAGTTCGAAGCTTAGTAGAAATCGCTGTTAGAAATTGGACTTGCTTAATAATCAAATATCTTCGAAAAGAAACAGTATGAAAAGACATTAAATTAACTAAAGAGCAAAACACTGGTAATTGCACAAATATTTGTATACATTTTGACAAGGGATTGCAACAGTTCGAAAACCTTAAAAAATAAAACCAAAAGTTCGAAGCTTAGTAGAAATCGCTGTTAGAAATTGGACTTGCTTAATAATCAAATATCTTTGAAAAGAAACAGTATGAAAAGGCATTAAATTGACTAAAGAGCAAAACACTGGTAATTGCACAAATATTTGTATTCATTTTGACAAGGGATTGCAACAGTTCGAAAACCTTAAAAAATAAAACCAAAAGTTCGAAGCTTAGTTGAAATCGCTGTTAGAAATCGGACTTGCTTAATAATCAAATATCTTTGAAAAGAAACAGTATGAAAAGACATTAAATTGACTAAAGAGCAAAACACTGGTAATTGCACAAATATTTGCATACATTTTGACAAGGGATTGCAACAGTTCGAAAACCTTAAAAAATAAAACCAATAGTTTGAAGCTTAGTAGAAATCGCTGTTAGAAATTGGACTTGCTTAATAATCAAATATCTTTGAAAAGAAACAGTATGAAAAGACACTAAATTGACTAAAGAGCAAAACACTGGCAATTGCACAAATATTTGTATACATTTTGACAAGGGATTGCAACAGTTCGAAAACCTTAAAAAATAAAACCAAAAGTTCGAAGCTTAGTAGAAATCGCTGTTAGAAATTGGACTTGCTTAATAATCAAATATCTTTGAATAAACTGCAGTATGAAAAAACATTTAATTGCGTAAAGAGCAAACAAACTGGTAAGTGCAAAAATATTTGTATATATTTTAACAGGGGATTACAAAAATTCAAAAACCTTAAAAAATAAAACCAAAAGTTTGAAGCTTAGTAGAAATTGCTGTTAGAAATTGGACTTGCTTAATAATCAAATATCTTTGAAAAGAAACAGTATTAAAGACATTAACAGACATTAAATTGGTATATTAGCAAAACACTGGTAATTGCACAAATATTTGTATACATTTTGACAAGGGATTGCAACAGTTCGAAAACCTTAAAAAAAAACCAAAAGTTCGAAGCTTAGTAGAAATCGCTGTTGAAAATTGGACTTGCTTAATAATCAAATATCTTTGAAAAGAAACAGTATGAAAAGACATTAAATTAACTAAAGAGCAAAACACTGGTAATTGCACAAATATTTGTATACATTTTGACAAGGGATTGCAACAGTTCGAAAACCTTAAAAAATAAAACCAAAAGTTCGAAGCTTAGTAGAAATCGCTGTTAGAAATTGGACTTGCTTAATAATCAAATATATTTGAAAAGAAACAGTATGAAAAGACATTAAATTGACTAAAGAACAAAACACTGGTAATTGCACAAATATTTGTATACATTTTGACAAGGGATTGCAACAGTTCGAAAACCTTAAAAAATAAAACCAAAAGTTCGAAGCTTAGTAGAAATCGCTGTTAGAAATTAGACTTGCTTAATAATCAAATATCTTTGAAAAGAAACAGTATGAAAAGACACTAAATTGACTAAAGAGGCACTGGCAATTGCACAAATATTTGTATACATTTTGACAAGGGATTGCAACAGTTCGAAAACCTTAAAATATAAAACCAAAAGTTCGAAGCTTAGTAGAAATCGCTGTTAGAAATTGGACTTGCTTAATAATCAAATATCTTTGAAAAGAAACAGTATGAAAAGACATTAAATTGACTAAAGAGCTAAACACTGGTAATTGCACAAATATTTGTATTCATTTTGACAAGGGATTGCAACAGTTCGAAAACCTTAAAAAATAAAACTAAAAGTTCGAAGTTTAGTAGAAATCGCTGTTAGAAATTAGACTTGCTTAATAATCAAATATCTTTGAAAAGAAACAGTATGAAAAGACATTAAATTGACTAAAGAGCAAAACACTGGTAATTGCACAAATATTTGTATACATTTTGACAAGGGATTGCAACAGTTCGAAAACCTTAAAAAAAACCAAAAGTTCGAAGCTTAGTAGAAATCGCTGTTGGAAATTGGACTTGCTTAATAATCAAATATCTTTGAAAAGAAACAGTATGAAAAGACATTAAATTAACTAAAGAGCAAAACACTGGTAATTGCACAAATATTTGTATACATTTTGACAAGGGATTGCAACAGTTCGAAAACCTTAAAAATAAAACCAAAAGTTCGAAGCTTAGTAGAAATCACTGTTAGAAATTGGACTTGCTTAATAATCAAATATATTTGAAAAGAAACAGTATGAAAAGACATTAAATTGACTAAAGAGCAAAACACTGGTAATTGCACAAATATTTGTATACATTTTGACAAGGGATTGCAACAGTTCGAAAACCTTAAAAAATAAAACCAAAAGTTCGAAGCTTAGTAGAAATCGCTGTTAGAAATTATACTTGCTTAATAATCAAATATCTTTGAAAAGAAACAGTATGAAAAGACACTAAATTGACTAAAGAGGCACTGGCAATTGCACAAATATTTGTATACATTTTGACAAGGGATTGCAACAGTTCGAAAACCTTAAAATATAAAACCAAAAGTTCGAAGCTTAGTAGAAATCGCTGTTAGAAATTGGACTTGCTTAATAATCAAATATCTTTGAAAAGAAACAGTATGAAAAGACATTAAATTGACTAAAGAGCTAAACACTGGTAATTGCACAAATATCTGTATACATTTTGACAAGGGATTACAACAGTTCGAAAACCTTAAAAAATAAAACCAAAAGTTCGAAGCTTAGTAGAAATCGCTGTTAGAAATTGGACTTGCTTAATAATCAAATATCTTTGAATAAACAGCAGTATGAAAAGACATTTAATTGCGTAAAGAGCAAACAAACTGGTAAGTGCAAAAATATTTGTGTATATTTTAACAGGGGATTACAAAAATTCAAAAACCTTAAAAAATAAAACCAAAAGTTTGAAGCTTAGTAGAAATTGCTGTTAGAAATTGGACTTGCTTAATAATCAAATATCTTTGAAAAGAAACAGTATTAAAGACATTAACAGACATTAAATTGGTATATTAGCAAAACACTGGCAATTGCACAAGTATTTGTATACATTTTGACAAGGGATTGCAACAATTCGAAAACCTTAAAAAATAAAACTAAAAGTTCGAAGTTTAGTAGAAATCGCTGTTAGAAATTTGACTTGCTTAATAATCAAATATATTTGAAAAGAAACAGTATGAAAAGACATTAAATTGACTAAAGAGCAAAACACTGGTAATTGCACAAATATTTGTATACATTTTGACAAGGGATTGCAACAGTTCGAAAACCTTAAAAAAAAAAAAAAAAGTTCGAAGCTTAGTAGAAATCGCTGTTAGAAATTGGACTTGCTTAATAATCAAATATCTTTGAAAAGAAACAGTATGAAAAGACATTAAATTAACTAAAGAGCAAAACACTGGTAATTGCACAAATATTTGTATACATTTTGACAAGGGATTGCAACAGTTCGAAAACCTTAAAAAATAAAACCAAAAGTTCGAAGCTTAGTAGAAATCGCTGTTAGAAATTGGACTTGCTTAATAATCAAATATCTTTGAAAAGAAACAGTATGAAAAGACATTAAATTGACTAAAGAGCAAAACACTGGTAATTGCACAAATATTTGTATACATTTTGACAAGGGATTGCAACAGTTCGAAAACCTTAAAAAATAAAACCAAAAGTTCGAAGCTTAGTAGAAATCGCTTTTAGAAATTGGACTTGCTTAAAAATCAAATATCTTTGAATAGACTGCAGTATGAAAAAACATTTAATTGCCTAAAAAACAAAAAACAAAAAACTGGTAATTGCACAAATATTTTTATATATTTTGACAAGGGATTACAGCAATTCCAAAACCTTAGAAAGGAAAACCAAAAGTTGTAAGCTCAGTAGAAATCGTTGATTTCTAGAAAATTGGCATCCTGGTATATTCTGGCATAAAAAAAAACTATTTATATAGGGCAGAAGTTTCAGAAAATTCCTTAAGAGCCTTAACTTCGGGAAAAAAAATATTTCTGCGAGTGACATAATTTTATATACATCCGTATTGCAATGACGTTGTCACACTTGTCACACGTATGAGGAAAAATTGAAGATTTTCAGGTATGGAAAAGTACGTTCAATTGCTTAAAGAGAAAAAAAAGCTGGTAATTGCAAAAATATTTCTATATATTTTAATCAAATATCTTTGAATAGACTGCGGTATGAAAAAAAATTTAATTGCGTAAAGAGCAAACAAACTGGTAATTGCAAAAATGTAACTAAAATGTAACTAGCCCATAGTAACTAAAATAAGACTATAATTTAAGACTTAAACAAAGAGCGAAACACTGGTAATTGCACAAGTATTTGTATATATTTTGACAAGGGATTACAATAATTCCAAAACCTTAAAAAGGAAAACCAAAAGTTTGAAGCTCAGTAGAAATCTTTGTTTCCTGGAAAATTGGCATCATGGTATATTCTGGCATAAGAAAAAACTATTTAGATAGGTCAGAAGTTTGAGAAAATTCCTTAAGAGCCTTAATTTCGGGAAAATTAAATATTTGTGTGACTGATATAATTTTATATACATCCGTAATGCAATGACATTGTCGCACTTGTCACACGTATGAGGAAAAATTGAAGATTTTCAGGTATGGAGAAGTACATTAAATTGCTTAAAGAGCAAAAAACTGGTAATTGCAAAAATATTTGTATATATTTTAACAAGGGATCACATATATATAATATATATATATATATATATATATATATATATATATATATATAATATATATATATATATATATATATATATATATATATATATATATATATATATATATATATATATATATATATATATATATATATTACGAAACATATTACGAAAATTATTGTTTTATTTTGGATAACTATACTTTATTTTGAAAAGCAAATTTACTAGATGAGGTGTTTTCCTCGGAGCATTTTTTGCAAAAGTTGATTTTTTATTTATAGTCGTGACTAATGGAACGGTTGCCCTCCTTAGATTTAGGGCAACTCTTGATAGGTTTGTTTAAAAAAAAAACGAGTTTTTTCAACAGAAAATAAAGGGCGATGTACGAAATTTAAAGCGAACGTAAATCATTCCGTATCTGAGGAGGCTGCCCCATCCTCAACCGTTCGCTCTTTAAATTTTGTTCCAAACTATAAAATCCAGCGTAAAGAGCGAAGGGTTGAGGAGGGAGCAGTTCCCCTCATATGCGGTTCAAGTTTCAAGTTTCAAGTTTTAATGTAAATCTGTAGTTTCTTTCAAAAAAAGCTTGTTTTTATTTAATCAAGACATAAATTCAACTTTGATTGTATTGCTTTTGTCCTGTGATTTTGCTAGAGTTTATTACAATTTCTTTCTCTCTTTTCTATAGATGGGGATCAAAGAATTTTCTAGTTTCATACTTTTTCCTCCGAAGTAATATTTGAGAAACGGTCTAGAATGTCCGAATTTGATTGATTGCAGTTATTAATTCACCTAAAAGGAAAGCAGTCTTGGA
Source organism: Artemia sinica (assembly GCA_027921565.1). Lineage (NCBI taxonomy): Eukaryota > Metazoa > Arthropoda > Branchiopoda > Anostraca > Artemiidae > Artemia > Artemia sinica. The sequence goes on along the minus strand of CM051271.1, from coordinate 21,950,694 downwards.
AGATAAAGTTGAACATTTGTCAAAAATAGACATATTTTAATCAGTGTATCAAATCAGTCAAACCAAACATGCACAACCTAAATCAATATTTTTACATGATATGTTGTGGTTTTGAAACTTGTTGTTTAATCTTTGTTCCTTTTTACGATAATTCACAATAAAAAAAACTAAATCGTTGTTTCTTTATTTATTCTGGCTCTTATTCCCGAAAAAAATTCAAGACCAAGTTGTAATCAAAATAGTTTAATGTAACATGTTATAATAGATGCATAATAGAATAACATATATTAACATTCGTGGAATATTATTCAGTTATTTAATATTGTTTATTATTGTGGGTGTGGAATTCTATCGAATATTCACAATTTATTTACTATAACTTTTTAAACATTTTAAATGACAATTAACCAGTCTATAGTTATCAAAAAAAAGAATAATATTCCATAAAAATATCTTTCTTTTAAAATGAAAAACCTATTAGATTTTTTAATATATAATTTTTCACTGTTGTGTTCTTTTTATAGTATTATTCATATTTTATTCTTCAAATATACTATTTCAGTGGCATGTCATCAAAATCTCAGGATGTCTATATGTACATATCATATATCAGTTAGCTCAAGTCCATACAACAAACTGAGCGGAAAGTTCAAAGAAATGGTTTCTTGTTTTTTTTTTTTTTAATACACCATGCATCCGGCTTAAACGCCTTCTAGTGTACTTTAACATGGAGCCAGATCTTGATTCAATCCTAAAATCGACATGGTCATATCGACTAGGAGGGAAAATATGTGTTAGCCTTATGAGAGGGGGTAAATTTTGAAGCTTAGAATAGGTTGGTTTGAAAAAAGAGCATGCAGAGGTGTGGCTTGGTGCTGCAATAAGTTTTGTAGTAGAGTATAATTAGTCTAGAACTCGGGTGCTAAGACCTCTTGAAGGGTTTTAGTAGCCATAACCCACTGGTCAAAGTTGCAAAACAAGTCCCAATGTTTATAGGAGTGCCTGTCGAAATTTAAATAAAAGATTTTTTCCGGGCTTTGATTTGGGTACATCCAGTGATAGCAATGTCCGTACTTTGTTTTGTTATTTGCTCAAATAATTTAGCATGAAGAATCGACAATTGAAAATTGCGAGAGTCACATTTTGCGTGTAGAAAAATTAGTCTTTAACATTCGACACGATTATTCAAGTGGTATGCTTCAACCTAATGATTTAAACCAAACCCCCAGTGCCAAGGTCACTTGAAGTGTTGGCGCTACTCAAATGTGAAAGTCTATTGGATTGCTCTCGAAACCTCTGAATGAGAAACAGAAGTCCGAGCTCCCAAACTCTGCCACATCCGGGTTGTAGCGGTAGCTAGCAACCTAGTAAGAGACGATCACGTCCAATGTTAAGAAACATAAAAACCAATAATAACTCCTAAAAAAAATTCAGATCAAAACAAAAAGTACACCATTAGAACCGCCTTGTCCGAAACCCCTGTATAGTAAACTTTCTGTTATTTGGCTTGAACAGCAAGGGAAATATATTGGCTTGAAAATCAAGAAAAGTGGCGGTTACTACAACATTCTGCCTAAACGGCATTATTTAAATTAATTATTTTTTGTGAAGAACTTAATTTTTCCAACACATTATCCACTGCGCCGCGTAGGCTTTCAAGGACACAATTTTAAAATGGTTTATGTTTTATATTAAAAGTCAACTACAGAAATGATGAGGATTACCGTCTGATTGCCTTAGGTTCGTCTCTTACTATTTCAAAGAAGAAAAAGCCGTTTGATTTTTCCTGTTTGTTATCCGGGTTGCAGCGGTAGCTAGTAACCTAGTAAGAGACGATCAGGTCCAATGGTAAGAAATATAAAAACCCATAACTCCTAAAAAAAAGTCATCTAAACAAAAGTACACCATTAGAACCGCCTTGTCCGAAACCCCTGTATAGTAAACTTTCTGTTATTCGGCTTGAACAGCAAGGGAAATATATTGGCTTGAAAATCAAAAAAAGTGGCGGTTACTACAACATTCTGCCTAAACGGCATATTTTTTTCTTTCTTTCTCTTCCACAGATAGCTTGGCACTGGAACATCGTAGAGAGTTGTTCAATGGCTCATTTTAAAGGAAATCTCAAGATCTAGTGCCATTTGTACATAATTTATTTTTTTTTAATTAATTATTTTTTGCGAAAAACTTAATTTTTTATATACAATATTGATCAATGACGTCATAGTCGTTGGATGTAGTTAGTACATAATAAAGGCTCGATAATCGAATTTAAGCTAAAACTAAGTAAAGGACAATTATGCCTCCATATATTCACAGTGATGTATAAGATTTCGCATTACATCTGTAAACTGTTCCACAGTTGCCGGTCCTTTACTTTGGAAGCTTTTCATTAAACATGCAACATTTCTTTTGGATATTACTATGAAGTTTTGCGAAAGCATCTCTAGCCGACTTTTCAACAAAATCCATTCTTTCAGAGATAATTTTAATCTTTAATTTTGAAATTTTTTTCGTAATCCCAGTATAACATTCGTAGAATTTTTCTCAATTTTGCAAAGATCAGCCTGCATTGTTGCCATCTTTTTGGACTTCTGAATATAATTTTTAATTTTGTCTTTATGTGTTCTTTGCAGCTTGTGTAAACTGCAAAAATATCCATGGTATCCGAGCAATAGTTTGAATATTTCAATTCAAGCTAGAAAAATACCTTAAAATGTTAAAATTAGTTTTATTTTTGGTTAGGTTCTAACTACCCAGTGTGGGATTTAGTATGTATTTTCAGACCAAAAAATTCAATTTTTTAATATATTTTATTTTTCAGTTTAGAACCGCTAAAGTTATTATGTAAACTGCAAAAATATTTATGATATCTGAGCAATAATTTTAATCTATTCATTCAAACTAACAAACACCTGAAAATTTAAAAATTAGTTTTATTTTTTGTTAGGTTATGGGTACTCGATACGAGTCTTAAGAAGTGTTAATTAGATAAGGATATTATTTCTTGTTTTGTAATAAGATGCCTTCTAAGCGAGTTATACGTAATTTAAAAAAACAGTACTATAAAAAACAGAAATAGCGTCTTGGAGAAAAAATCAAAGGTTTTCAACCGGCCAGGGGTATCGAGAAGCAAAATTGAGAGAGCCAAACAAAACAGCAAGCAGTGTTATCTTAATGATAAAGTTTATAGATATGCAAAAATTGAGACAGCCAAACAAAAGAGCAAGGAACGGTATGATAACGATAAAGATTACCGAAACAAACAAGAAAAAAGTTGCTACCAGAGTAATGGGTAGATACTGGGGTGACAAAAGCTATAATGAAAAAATTAAATTCTCTGCGAGGTTGTACCGAAGAACGCATAAGGACAAAGGGAAAAATTACATTCAGAAATACAAGAAGATGGCAAACATGCAGGCTGATCTTCGTAAATTGAGAAACATTTTACGCATGTTTAACCAGAATCACAAAAAGCATTCAAAATTACAGATTAAAATTCTCTTTGAAAGAGCGGATGCTGTTGAAAAGCCGGCTAGAAAGGCTCTGGCAAAACTTCATAGTAATATCCAGAAGAAATGTTGTCAGTTTAATGAAAAGCTTCCAAGGTATGGATTGGCAACTGCGGAACAGTTTACAGATGCAATGGAAAATATTCGACAACGCAGGGAATATACGGAGGCGTACTTCTTAGAAAATTTGTATATTAATTTTGGAAGGAGCAATTGTAGTTTATGTAGCAGCAATAAAAATATATATACAAGCATACCTATCAACAGCGAAGGAAAAGCAATGTTTTTCAATTATGGCGAAAACGAACCTGTTAGGGTTATTAGTACATGTCTTTGTAAGACTAATGATTTAGAACAAATTCCTGGAACACCTCCTCAAGAAAAAAGTATTTCTAACTCTGTTTTAAACAGTTCTTTTAGTTCTACTGAATATTTGGCAAAAAATGTTCTGTGTTGTAGAACAAACTGTCCTGAAAAGTACAAGACAACTATTGAAAAATGCTCTGAAACTAGATCTGACAAGGAAATTATGATGGCTGAAGTCACCTATAACAATCTGAGTAAACGTTCAAAACCAAAAATTGGGCAGCAGGTTACTTGGCAATGTCATCCTGATATCTGCAAGCTCTATCCGACGTAATTGAATTATGTCAAATTCTTTTTGAAATCCTTGAAAATAATATAGCATTAAAATTTTTAACTGACAAAGTGGTTAATTTCTACCTTGGCGGCTTGGATTATTGTGAAATCAATTACAGGGACACAAGAAAGCATGGGTATTTCGTTATACTGTAGCCCAGATGAGGGATGTCAGAGCTATTTGCGTTCTCTAAGGGCACTAGCTCCACATTTTCCTGTCTTGACCTGTTTCATTAATAGCGTATAAAAGGTTACATTAAAGAACGAACTTTCGTCCATAGTAATTGAAGTAATTAATGATTATTATTAGACATAAACTAAAATCTTGTTTAGGGTAAAAGACGAGTGATTAGATTTTAAACCATAATTACTTTCTGACAGTAATTATGGGCCCGACCGGATTCGAACCGGTTACCTATCTGCACGATCTGCAGTCGATTGCTCTATCTCTGATCTACGAACCCTTGTTATTAAAAGAGAATTAAAGATGTTTACATGAATATTAGATTTACAATAAGGAACAAACTGTAAGCCATAGTAACTGAAGTATTAAATCAAACTTTATAGAGAAGCAACAATTAAGCAAGGTAGACAAAAGACCAACGAGCGTCATCACAATGATGTTTTTCCGGGTTGTTTACAATAAAGAACGACACCTAGCCCATGTTAACTGAAAGATAAATAGGGATTATGTAATTTCCATCAGTATCATGGCTGTAGAGATGGCTGAATTACAATAAGGAACGAACTTTAACCCATAGTAACTTAAGTATTAATTATATTAAATGACGATGATTGGAATAGCAAACCATAGCATGCATTGGACTCAGTTAGCTACTTGATTGTTTGATTTGATTAAGATCGAATGGGTCATTGTTACAAATGCCGTTGAAGATCCATCATCTTACAGAGATCTAAGAAAGTTAGGACATCCGAGACCATAGCTTAGGTTTTAACGTGGCTGAAAGGGCACAACTGGGGCATTTCTTGATTCCCCCTGCTTTTATTAAGGTCTGACAAACACTTCAGGCAATCGTGCCAATTGCAAGGATTTAAGGACTTCTCAACCAACGTATTTTGCATCAGGTAAAAACAGGTAGGACGAGAACAATTATTCTCTTTACTCTCTTGCCAGGTTTGACTAAGGCCATACAACCCGTCCTGATAGATCTTATGATTGGCAAGGACTTCCAAAAGCCACGACTATGGTATTTATTCTTGCTTCTTACCAGGTTTTGTGGAGATCTCACATTTACCTCCCATACAAACATTGGATCAGCTGCTCCTCATCAAGAGGAATACCCAAGACTTAAGTTTGTTTTACACTGTTTTACTTCCTGTTAAGTTTTATTGAAGTATGTGAACCCTTTCTGGAAGATTAAATATATGAGAAAAATTCAGGGGGAAAAATTCTCCCTTCTCTCCACATAAGAATTGGATGCAGTTGATTTGTTTCAGCATACTTCTAGGGTAAAACTTTTTATGTTTTTGAAATTTCAAAAACTTCAAGTTCGATAGGAATAAAAAATTTCATTAAAAAAAATAAAGTTTTCGAGATTTGGGATTTCCTGGTAGATCTTCCAGAGTTGTATCTTAATTTTCGATCTTAAGTCTGGAAGTGACACTTCCATTTCCTCACCGTTTCACGATTACTGTACTATAATAAAATTTCGAATTCCCGTCTTTTATCGTTACTGGGCTATAAATCACTGGTCACGACAGACTAAATAAGGGAAAACGGTGTTGCTATTCTTTAACATAATGTACCTGATGACGGCTTTCAGTTAAAATATGCTGATTAATGGTCATGAGTTTCTTTATTTGAACTTTAGGAATGATACATATTTGGTGTATGAGCTATTTGCATCCATGAAATAGAGCTTAAAATACTTTTTAAAGCTTTTGAAGTGCAAAATGACCATCGCTTTTCATTTTTCATTTTTTTTTTTCATTTCAACTTTCATTGTCACCAAAGGTATCATTTTTTTGTAGATTGCTTTATCATGGACTGTTAGTTGTTGTATTAAATTCTTATATGAATTTTGCTACCAATTTGTATGAAATTTAGTATTCACGGAATAAGTTTCTTCTGAGTTTATTACCTTTTTTTGCAGGCAGGAATTTTTACTTCTAAAACCAAGATTTCTGTAAAACAATGGTGTCTGGGGTATATGAACAATTAGGCAACTGTGCAAGGTTCTGTTTGTAATTCATAAGTAGAAATATTTTTATTATTTTCATATTTTCACTTTAAATTAGAGCAATATTTTTTTCACATTTGTCCACTTGAAAGCTTGCTTTCCATTTTTCAATGATTTTAAATATTCCGCTACGACCTAAAGTGGCGAGACATCAAAAAAAAATTCTGTAGGACGTAAATAACTTAAATAGTAATAGAACTTAAAGAAAATATTTGTTGCACTGATTAATGTTTTCTGATAGGTTAATAGCTTTTCGAAACTTTTAATATGTTTTTCACTCTATTGTTCGTGTCTAATATTTTTCTGTCCTTTTCATTTAAATAACACTTTATATTATTTACAGTGTTACAAATGTTGGATAACGGAGAAGATCAAAGAGTTTTTGATGATCATGTTTCTGAATGGAATAGAATTTGGATGTCTGGAAGGATTGAAATCCAAGGAAATAACCTTGAACTGGTACTTTCCTATCATTTTCTATTTTTCAGTACGATTGTGCATTTATTGCATTACATGCAGTCGAGTGTCAAGACAAATCGAGTGTAAACAATAACTATTCAGTTATTGTGCTTGAAATATACTAGGTTTCACGGAAAGTGATGCTATGCATTTAGTTGCGGTTATTCAAGTGTAAAATCTTTATCAAATGATAATAATAACACAACTTTCTAAAGAAAATCTGTAACCAATGGGCCTCGAACCCACGACCTCTTACATACAAGTCAGGTGCCTTATCGCTGGACATTGGTTTCTGGCTACATGTTTAGAGAACATGCTATCCATAGAAGAGATTAAAGCCAAAGCTTCGCCGTTATAAACTCCTCGCAGCAAATTGGTTTTAATTTAACTTAATAGCTCGTAATAACTTGAGATGTATTTAACGCGCATGGTTTTGAGCGACAAAGAAAATTCTATTTCAGGCCTCTTTATTGGACAGTCGGCAGGCTTACCTGAGTCCAGAGTGTATAGTAAGGCAACCAATGAAAATAACCAATTTCAGTTAGTTTGTCAGTTTGAGAAGATGCATTCCCACATCAAATATCCTCTTCGCTTATTGGTGCACTTGTTTTTTAAGTCAAATTGGTTTCGCAAACGTGTCCAAATATTTACAACCAAATTTACATGAATTCTCGATAATATGAGGGGGGTTGCTGGGTTCGATCAAATTTTGAACTACCTTTGTCAATGTCAGAGTTATTTCAAGTTGTTTCAAATAGTCATGTGACTTTACAACTTATGTCCCATATCCCTAGACTAGCCTTCCTCGATTAATTGGTCTAAACTGTTTTACAGTATTTACTTCGACTCCCAAGATACATAGACAATTATGTAAAGAAACTAATTCTCCAGGACACATTATACACGGATCCTATAGAATTTATGTCGAAATATTAATCCTACAAAAGAAATAAAATATCGTAACTTAATACCATTTGAAGTAATGATGCGCTGTTTTTTCTAGCAAAATGATTAAAATGGTGGCTTCTAGTGCCTCCTTGAACCGTAGCAATTAAGAAAGCCCGTATAAATAGCCTACAGTATTTGTGTTGGCATTATGTGAATTGAAAGTACACCTAAATACTAGAGAAAATGTACGTAATTCGTTTAATTTTCATCGAGAAATAGGTGCTTTCCAAAGACTCCTAATCTTTGGGGAAGAAGGACTTCCAGAAAATAACTGAATTTGAACCCAAACGTGGTATAAACGATAGAAGAAACAAAAGTTTTGTCGCAATTCTTATTAAATCAAGATTTTTATTCGTCTCTTAACTAAAAATTTTCTACACAAAAGTAAAAAAAAAAAATGAAATTAACTCTAATAGAAAATTTTTTTTATCTTGTTTTCTATATGCTTTTTAGCCCTTTGGAGATACAAGAATAAAGGTTAATAATAAACATCAAAATTAAAAAATGAACCTTTAGTTATAAACACAAACTTTTGTTAATACATATAAAAAGCCAGGTTTGATCGTAAAATTGCGGGTTTTTGCCTTTTCTTTTATTTATGATAATTTTGTTGGTAAAAAAAGTAAAAACAAAAATCTTCTCAAAAACTAGTCAAAAGAAACATATAGAGACACTTCAGTAAACACTAAAGTGCTCAAAAGCCATAATAAAATACCTTTATTGATCATATCCATACACACATAAACTGGGGGAAGCAATAGGTATAATTATGAATAATGTATTTGAGATGAGCATGGGCTCAAACCTTACAAAAAGCGCACTGTCTCATGATTAGTTGCTTTGGCAATTATTCTCAAGGTTTTATTTAACCTGTATTTGTCGTTTTGATAAGAAATATTTGACTTTTAAGTTCAGTTTAACCTTGAATGCGCATAGACTCCCTTCTTTCTTTGGTAAGACGAAACTTGGATTATTCCGAACTTACTCTTCTAGGATATCGGTAGGGTTTGTTTAGGATGATAATTCAAAACTTTTGCAAAAGCCACTTTTAATTTTCAAAATTCCTTGCCTTAAAAATGTTAATTATCTTGTTTTCGTCTTTATTTGTTTAAATAAAAAGGAATGCATTACAGAATATATACTTCGGGGAGCCTGAAGTAAAGAGTTTTCTTTATATCAGTAATCACATTTTTTGTGTTGATAATTTTTTTTTACGCTGAATTCAATCACTCCTCATGTCGTTCTCCCTGCCATGGAAGGTGAGCTCGTTTGTTGTTATGGCCTGTAAGTCTTTATGTAACTTGAAATTGCTGCTTAGAACTTTGAAAGGAAATTAACTTGAAGAATATGTAGGATTTCGGGATAAACAATTGTATAACTGAGGATACAATTCTTTCCATTAATAAGGATTAACATAACAAGGCTCAGAAATAAAAATGGAGGAAATTTAAGTTTTATTTTTAAAGTTGTGAAATAAACTTGAACAATTTTTGTCCCTGTCTTTTTCAATCCCTTACAACATGAAAATTACAAAATTACAGATGGGTCTTCGAAGTCAAAGATCAAGAGTCACCAGAGCTCGGCAGTGGTAACTTAAAGAATGTTAATTTTAAAAATTACATGATGTAAAATACCTGAAAAATAACGTATTTTTTATTTTATTAATAGTTTGATTTGTACTTGTAATAATAACGAGCTATTGGAAGAAGAGGAATTTCATGCAATGTGTTTCTTAATATGAGGTAAAAAAAAGCTGCAAATTATCAAAATAAACCCAGCAACTTTTTCTCAATTTTAGCTTTAAATTTTTCTCAGAATAGTCGAAAGGTCCAATAAATAGGCCTCTGGGGCTTTCAGAGGGAATATTTACCTTGTAAATGCTCCTGGAGGAGAGCTAAAATGATGCAACGAGCTCTACACAGTCGTCGAAGCAATTTTGATAATGTCATAATATGAAAGTACAGCCAATTCACTCAGTAGGCCTATCTGTTTTGAAGTAAATTAATTTTGTTGTCTTTTTTTCAGGCAAAAGCTGTAATAGGTGCCCAGTATTACATTTTAAGTTCACTTCCTTCTCGAACTGAGGCTAAAAGACGTGATAGATTCTGGGGCCTTAGTCCTGGTGGTCTTGCCAATGGTGCGCTGTTCGCTGACTATCAAGGTGAATTTTTGTATTTGATTTTCTTTTATTTATTTTTTTTTTGTCTTTGAGCAATGTTTTTTTTTCAAGGTTGTAGCTGACAAATTAAACTCAAAATGTAACTAGTTTGGTTTTAGCTTTTTAATCAGCTAGAGTTAATAATTTCTTAGAGTTCACTTCCTTTCAATTTACAATTAAAACGAAATGAAAATATAGAAAAAGTGACTAAGGATTTTTGAAATCCAGTGAAAAAAAAAATTTTTTTAAGCCATGTTTTTTCATGGACGTAGCTGACAAAGTGGATTTGACATCTAGTTGATACGGTTTTTTATTCAACTAGAGTCGTTTTCTTACCAAAAACCAAAGTGTATATCTAAAATTTTCTGATTGATTGAAAAATTCTACGAAAAATTCTGATTGGCTCAAGTTAACGCTAGATTAATCTATGTATCAGTAAAATCGCATCGTAAATGGGTCTCAATGAGCAGAAAGCCTCAATTTTGGAATATGTCACACGTTAGGTTTGGTAAGGTCTTGGGCAAGGTGATATATTCAAATAGTACTAGTTTATAGAGTACTTTTCTTTGATTGATGTGGGGTCTAACCCAAGACCAATACATGCTTCGGCTATGCGTCACTTTTTGGTCGGTATACTATTACAAGGAATCTCAAACTTAGATGGTGACTTCCCGCCGTCTTCTCACCTACATACTACTGATTTTAAGTAACTTCTTTAATTAAGGAATAAGAATTTGAGCATTAATTATTTTAGCTAAGAAAATATAATTAACTATGCAATCTTGATACTTGTGCAGAGGCTACTGTTTTTTTTTTTTGTTTTTTTTCACTCCTCTCCTGAAGATTAAAGGCTCTAATGGATTGTCTTGTCTTTTTCTTATGTATTATATACATTACCATTGTCTGTGTTTACGGCTTCACCCCCAAAATTAACTCCTATCTACTTTCCTTGCACAGCTGTTTTTTAGGTCATTCATTTTGGGACACCGAAACTTGGATGTTTCCTCCTGTTTTACTCATGTGGCAAGACATTGCAAAAGATCTAATTCTTTACAGGCAAGCTACAATAGAACCAACTAGGGATAGAGCACTTGAAAATGGTCACAAAGGCTCAAGGTAAGATATTGTAGATAACGGTTATACTATACTCCTTATACTCTTACTTTGCCAATCTAATCCCAAAAGAGTGTTGTTCCTTTTTCGTCATCCCATGGCAGTTTAATATGTTGCGTCTGTTTTTTTTCCTTATCCCCTTGAGGGCAGTATTTCCTAGTCATGGTTGGAGCCATCCTTATTATGGCTGCTTCGTTTGTACCTTGAATAATCCAGAAACTATTTATGTTCTATTCATATTGGTATAGAAATGAGGCTTATTTTTCTCGTTTAGACACAGAGATTTTAGCAATGAGATTCATCTTTGCAACAAGAGGAGGCAGCATAAAAACTGTCAAATGCACTGAACAGGAAACTTTCAGTAAAGGACAACAATTGCATAAAGATAGAAAGGACTGCAATCTGTAACTTTGGACCTATCAAATGATTTTCATACTGTTTTGGTGGTTCACGGAAAATAAGACGTTCTTGATAATTTCATTGACAAGTTTTATCTTCGAAGATAAAAGAAAAATGTGCAGATACCAATGTGAACCTGATGTACTCTGGTGAATTTTCAGTAAAATGCAAGGGCTCTATTGAACGTTGTACGTGTGAGGTTTGAGGTGAAAGCGGTAACATACCCCCTCCTGTTCAGGGTAATTTTCGCTCATAGTAAGTTCTAACATCACTTTTAATTTCCGTTCTTTTTGTTCAATTGTCAGTGAAATATGCTGTTTTTTTTTGTTTCTTGGATAATAGAGAAATAGTTACGTTCATTTATGAGGACAGAGTATGCAATAGACAATGCTGCACTATACATTATTTATAGTGTCTAGACATTAGGAGATTAACCTCGAAGCTGTAAAGAAAAAAATGGAAAACTTGCCCACTGTAGGTATGAAACCCATGTCCTATCAAAATTGAAGGATTTGCAGGCTGGTGCAGAAATGGCTGGAATAAACTTCAGAATTGAAATTTGCTTGTGCATTTGGATCCTCTTGGCCCAGGGAACTACAGCCGTAAATTTAAAGCACTTGAAGAATTAGAAAAAAATTTTCTTTTGTGGCCCTTTTTTGGGCGAAACAACATTCTGTTTTTCTATTTTGTTTTGAAATGGCTTTCCCATGGCCCAAGGACTTCAGGGCTTAAGTTTCAAACTGATTAGGACAAATTTAGCCCTTTCAGGGTCCTACTTCTATGGAACCCGTTCCCCAAAACCCCTTTTTTTCATATAGGGCCCACATGGTCCTAAGAGTTACATCTGTTAGATTCAAACTGATCAAAGACAAAAAGTTTGTTGGCTCATTTTCGAGACCTACTACCACCCTCCTCGCAATAATAATGTCTGGTTCTTTTAGCCTGGGGAACGATGCCTTTAATTTCCTAAGATATTGGACAGCCAAGATCAAACATGCCTTCCATAGTCCCACTATAAAATTTATATGTAAATAATGGGCAATTTGCATAATGTCTGCCCTTTCCTCTGGATCTGCATGGTTCTGGTCATTTTCGGAGGTGTTTTTATTGATTTTTCCGAGTGTTTTGAAAAAAAATAGTAATCTGTATTTTTATCTGGTGCCTGGGAGTAGGGGGGGTTGACGGGCTAGAGGGGTTTAGGTAGGAAATGAGGTTAGCAGCTGGTTTCGTATTAAATAGGGAGTTAAGCAGGGTTGTGTTCTATCCCCCTTATATGGATCATTTTTATAGACCTGAGTAGCCCAGGAAAGGCAACGGGAGATCACAGAATCAAATGGATGGGAAAAACTCTCTTGGACTTAGATTATGCTGATGATTTATGCATCCTACATGAAAGTGTGAGCAAAATGAATGAACTTTAGAGGTTTTGTGAGTTCATGGTGCTAGAATAGGTTTGAAAATTATCGTTAAGAAGACTAAGTCACTGAGGCTAGGTATAAATGAAGATGAAAAGGTGACGTTGGGTAACAAAAAGATTGGTCAGGAAGGCAGCTTCACTTGCCGAGGTAGTATTATTAGTAAACACGGTGGGAGCAGTGAAGATGTTAAAAGTAGAACAGCCAAGGCTCAGGGTGTTGTTTCACAGCTAAAGAAAGTTTGAAACAATAGGACGAAAAGGCTGCAAACCAAGATTAGAATATTGGAAGCTACAGTGGTGACAGTAGTCAAATATGGCTCCGAAGCATGGATAGATAGATAGATAGATAGATAGATATTTATTTCGAGAAATTACTATCACAAGACTTGAAGGGCCGAATTCGAATTTCGAAGTCAATAAAAAAACAAATAAACAAGAAAATCATAATAAAAGCACAACAACTAAAAAATTGGCAAACAGTGCAAAAAAAACTAATAATAAAATAAATAAATATCGGAATGCTATATGATTCCTTTGTCACTTATATTAAAAACTGCAAAATGGCAACTAGTTTAAAAGATAAAAACTGATAAAACTGAAAAAATAAATAATATATAAATTAACAAATGTTTAAAAAACAACATAAAAAGGGGATAGAGAAAAAAAAGGAGTAAAAAGAAAAACGAGCTGTTTCTTTTATCATGTAAGAGATAAGATAAAATTTATGTACAAATTAACAACTATTTATTAAATCAGTAAAAAAAAGGGATAAAAGATTTCTTATACCGCAAGGTAGCACAAAGAATGGTAGATAAGGTGGGGATAGGCTGGGACACAGTTCGTGGAGGACGATTTCTATCAGGTACATGGTATTCAGGAAAAAGGTTCGCAGTACGGGGGTTCAAAAGTGCCAACTTACCAAAATGGAGGCACAAATTATTTCTTCTTCTCTCAAGGGTCTCTAGTTTTGAAATATTTAACAAATGCAAATATGATATCTTGCCCTCTTTAAAATAATTCAATGTTCGCTCCGAAAAGCGGATGAAGATTTGCTAGATGTTTTCCAGAGAAATTGCCTACGGATTGGTCTAGGTACCCTGCTGACTGTAACAGTTGCCTGTACCAAAAGTGTGGTTCAATCCTACTTCCTTGGGCTATAATAAAAGAAAGGTTGAGATGGCTAGGGTACATTCTGTGGATGAAGGATGACATATTTCCGAATATGATCCTTTTCTACAAACCATCTAGGGCTAAACGGAATACAGGTCGTCTTCGTCTGGGGTGGGAGGATGTCATAAAGAAAGATTTTAGGAAATGCGAACTTCCTAGGAGGGTGTAAAGAAGGGGCCTTTGAATAGATTGGGATGGAGAAGGAACGTGCGTAGATGTGTTAGTCTCAGTTGGCTTGGTGCTGCGGTGAGTTGTTAGTAGTAGTAATAGTGGTTTTGAGGGCAAAAAAGGCACAAGAGAGGGTTGACGGCCCTCCAATCGCTTTAAACCGCTTTAATTAGGGCGCAACAACTTTAAATTTCGTGTCAAATGAGCTCTCGCACAAGTTAAGATGACATCCGTTCCATTGAAAGTGGCCAAGGAAAAAAATGATGCTTGGAAGGTACTTTGCTGTTTACTAAGTCGGCACTAGTGGGTTGACTCTGACTCTTTGTAAATTTGTCTCGTAATTTCAAGGTGCTGTGCAGCTGAATCGGAATGAAAAGTGGTCATATTTGAATCACTGTCGATTGGAGCATTTTCCCCAGTGGACAGTTTCATTGAAATATATTTTTTTTTTGGGGGGGGGGTCACAATCGGCTGAAGTTCACTCTTTGCTAGATTTCAGATAGTACTCCAACCATGATATGATGCAAATGCTGCTATGATCCCGATGTGTTGCAACTTCTACAGAGTGCTCAAAGATGGTGACATTTGGTGAATTCCCGGTTGAATTTATTGTATCAATGACCATAATCTTTGCCGTCTTCCAGACATCTGTGGCCCTGCTTTCACCGCCTCTTTAGAGCTGTACTTTTCACATAAGGTTTCATGTATTTTTTTTTTATAATTCACAAATGTTATTGATAGCCCTTTTATTATGGAACCCATCCATGAGATGAGATGAGATGGGTTTTATTTTCAACTAAACCCATGGCACAGCTAAGTGCCATACTTACCTGGCACTTACCACATTTTTAAATGACACTATCAACCAAACAAGGAAAATGTAAGGATGTGTGACGCTTTATTAAGCCACTAGTGTCGCTTGAGCCATAATCTTTCATCATAAACCAAACTCATTCACTCATCCTACTCTTTTCTTACCATTCAATACTATTAAACCCTCCCGAATAATAAAAAAATACCCACAAAACAAACCCCCACCCCCCAAAAAAACAAAAACAAAAAATAACTAACTATCAAATATACTTAATTCCCATCCAACAAAAATTTTTAATCTAATTTTAAACTGAAAATTGTTTTCTTTCTCTCTAATGCTCTCCAGGAAACCATTCCACAAATTAACTGCATAATTTCTAATTACCAAACTAGATCGACTTGTACTTCTTACTTCTGAGACTAAGCTTCCACAACCTCTAGTCCTATGCTGATGATAATCTGAGTTAAACATAAAAAAAATCTCTAAAATATTCACGAGATAATCTATTAAGCACTTGGTAAGTAAACACTCCCACCTGATGGTCACTGGTCTGATGAACATTTAAAATTCTAAAACTCATAAAACATTCACGCGTGTGCTCATACTTAATAAACTCACCTAGTACTCGAAGTGCCTTATTCTGAAGAATATGCAGTCTTCTAATATTTGAAGAAAAATTATATGCATAAATGCAGCAACCATAAACAATAAAACGATGAAAAACAGTATGATATATATTTCTTAAAACAGTTTACGGTAACACGTGTTTCAAACGCCACATCACTCCAAGACCTCGTGAAAGTTTAGAAGAAATTGTATTTATGTGTTCCTTCCAACTAAAATTATTATCAAAATAAAATTCCAAATATTTATTTTCAAAAACCTGTGAAAGCGACAACTTTTCAAATACTATAGAGGCGCTATGTAATATTTTTCCTATCCTGCTAAAAATCATATAATTTGTCTCAGAAATATTAACAGCAACGTAACTCCAGAAGGTGAACACCAAAAGGTTTACCAGCGTTCAGTTTGCTTTATCCACTAGTTCTTCCTGTGACCGCGCGAAAATCGTCAAAGCAGTATCATCTTCAAATGCTGTAAGTGTTGCTTCAGGTATGTAGAGAAGTCGACAAAGATCGTTGAGGGAATGAGACCTTTTTCTAGAGCTCCGTTGACTGCATCCAGAAGATGGTGAACAGCATGGCTAGTAGAATGTTTACATCGGAATCCGAATTGGCTGTCACACAATATTCCAAGTTTATCCTGAATAAACTAAGTAATTAAATCTACTGTGCTATCATTTACTTAGGATCCTTGGTTCTGCAACTACTTCCCATTTACAATTTTCTACATGAGAAGAAATAACTTTGGATGTCTGTCAACAAAAATTCATTCATTTAAAATACCTAAGAAAGCATGCGTAAGGGCTGAATACCTCGTACAATGTTTGCATTATGTATTGATAAAGGTATCCCATAATTTGCCCATTTCACTTTTTCAAATTTATTGCAAAATAAAAGAAAAAATCTGAATTCTGTTTTACCATTTGAACAGCTTTGTAAAGAAGATGTACACATATCTTGAACGTTTTTCTTCAAATCGTGACTAACTTACGCCTTCCGAATTTGACCAAAGCTTAATACAGTACTCATATAGCCCCCTACACATTAAGTACCAAATTTAACTTTCCCTAGCAATTAAATCTCGTATGAAAAAACATCTGACGTCATGGCTAAGCTGTAAAAGGCTTCCAATTACGTTTGGTGTTTAGCAACTATTCTTTGACCTAAACATCAAAGGCAAACTAGGAAACAGTGTTTGTTTATCCCTTCAATCTATTAATATAAAACAATACAGTTTTTCGAGGGGAGTAAAGAATGAAGTTGGCACTTAAAACGGACAAAAATTATTACTTCAGAGCTTATCTAATATATATCTCTCTTTTGTTATAATAGTCATCTAGTTTCTGCTAGACAAAAGGTGATTTATAAAGCCATGTCTTCATTATGGCTTTTTCAGGTGAAGTCAGCCGAGTAAAAACAGCTTTTTGCTCATCGAAAAACAAACGTTCCTGAAAAACATGTATTGTTTGTTGAAGTATAGATAATGAGCTTTTATCGTTGTTTTTCGTAGCTCTCAAGGTTGTTTGCAATATTTTCTAGAGGTGTCTTATCTCCCCTAGATCGGTGATAATTAGAAATTACATTAAAAGTAAGTTTTCAACTGAAACTAAGGAGTGACAATGAAAACTTAAAACGAACGTACATATATCCATATAAATAAAAAAGAAGATTGCAGCGTTGTTCTACATTAAATTTTAATCAAAAAAGAACAAAGATTAGTTTAAAAAATCAAAGTTTTTCCGAGGAAAGTAAATAGCGAAGTTTACGCTTAAAACGGACAAAAATTATTACTTCACAGCTTATCTAATATATATCAATAAAACTAGTATAAATATACCAACTAATTACGTTTCCCTATGCTTTTAAGATTACAGAAAACTAGCGCTTTACTGAAAACACAAAAAAATATAGGACTTTTGGTAAAGTAAAAGTATACCAATCAAGGACACTTTTTACAGAATAAAATTATTATCAATCCCATTTAGGATCAATCCCTTTTAAGACAAAGCAACAGTCCGTTTTGGGATTGTTACTTTATTTTTTTACGTTTAATTTCGTATCACTTCTGCACAATGGCTCAGTTCAATGACTGGCTCTCGGTTTAGTTCTTAAAAGGACATGTCATGATTTGTTTGTACACAAGTTCGAAGTGAAGCCATCTTGATATTATTAGGACTATAGACTAGCTTTCGAATCTATATTATAGCTTGAAATTCACAGTTGTATATAGAGAAACAATCGGATTTCCAGAGTTCATAGTATTTCTTATTTGATCTTCATTTCAAGTAAAACTAAAGCATATTTCTTACAATTTAAGATTGTATATTACTCACTATTGGTATTACAGCTGGCGAGACCACAATGCTACCTGATAAATCAATCCAATATTTCTGTATGTTGTTCAATTACTTCGCGGTTATTCAGAAAATATTTAATTTTATGCTTATGCTTTTAAGATAAATGTAACTGTATACTGAAAGTTACTGATATTACAACTCGTGTAAGACTATGAAAAGCTTTATAGATTCGTTTATTTTCGTCAGGCTACATACTCAATTTTGACTCCCAAATCCTGTTTTTTATACTTGAATTTTGTGTTTTAAGTGAAGTGCTAGTTTTCTATAATCCTAAAAGCATAGGGAAGCATAATTAGTTGGTATATTTATACTAGTTTTATTGATATATATTAGATAAGCTCTGAAGTAATAATTTTTGTCCGTTTTAAGCGTAAACTTCGCTATTTACTTTCCTCGGAAAAACTTTGATTTTTTAAACTAATCTTTGTTCGTTTTTGATTAAAATTTAATGTAGAACAACGCTGCAATCTTCTTTTTTATTTATACGGATATATGTACGTTCGTTTTAAGTTTTCATTGTCACTCCTTAGTTTCAGTTGAAAACTTACTTTTAATGTAATTTCTAATTATCACCGATCTAGGGGAGATAAGACACCTCTAGAAAATATTGCAAACAACCTTGAGAGCTACGAAAAACAACGATAAAAGCTCATTATCTATACTTCAACAAACAATACATGTTTTTCAGGAACGTTTGTTTTTCGATGAGCAAAAAGCTGTTTTTACTCGGCTGACTTCACCTGAAAAAGCCATAATGAAGACATGGCTTTATAAATCACCTTTTGTCTAGCAGAAACTAGATGACTATTATAACAAAAGAGAGCTGTTTAAGGGCTCATTTAAACTAAAAAAAAAAAACAATATAAGCTCATTTAAAGCTTATATTTATAAGCTCATTTATTATAAGGTAATATAGCTTATATAGCTTATAATAAAGCTTATAGTTATACCAAATGGCTTTTTCCCCATTTTTTTAAATGAAAAAAGTGCCTTTTCCAAGGAAATGACCAAAAAAGTTGTTTTCAAAACCTGGGCAGGAGCAAAAAACTAAGGGAGCAAGGACATA
The DNA here is from genome assembly GCA_027921565.1 of Artemia sinica. Taxonomy (NCBI): domain Eukaryota; kingdom Metazoa; phylum Arthropoda; class Branchiopoda; order Anostraca; family Artemiidae; genus Artemia; species Artemia sinica. The sequence continues at coordinate 21,931,653 of CM051271.1, read as the reverse complement.
TCTTCCCCTCAATTACCACCGTTAGAAGTAGCACACAGGCTTCATCGCAGAGTGAAGTTTGAAGGTTCGATTCAAAACTGTTGATCATTCAAGCTTAATTTTTGGTAGATTTTTATTTGAAAATTTTTTAGTTTTAGTTAATTGTTTTCGCAATAATCTTTGACTTTTTAGATGAGTAGGTGATTTTTAAAACTTACAAAAAGGGTCTGGAGGGGGAGTGTATGTGAGGGGTTCTTATAAACCTCCAGTTGAAGGCTTTGGACCATAATTATTGCAATGGTACCATTTTATGATTCCAAACTCTTCCACTTAAGAAGTGGTACCAAAAGTGCAGTTTTTAGTGCTATATGACACTGTTGGATGGTAAAATTGATAAAAAAAAAAGCACGTAGATATGAGTAATGAGTTTAAAATGAGCCTTCCCGGGGTGTGCTTTAAAGAATGAGTGTCTCACCTTTAAAAAATAGTGGATTATCTGAAATGTAATCAAGGAGGCACACTTGTGCCTCTATAAAGAGGCGACCCACCACAATGTTAAGCAATTTCCGGTCCTAGCGGTCGCAGAGAGACAGCGGCAATCGCATTTTGTAGCCCAAGCTCAAACTAAGAAACGTGCAAAATTTCACCCCCCTCCGACTTTATCTTCATGGGTAAAAGTGGGCCGGAAGTTTCGACCCTCCGACCACAGCCCCCCTTTAACGTTGTCCGATTGGGTTGAAATTTAGAGGTTAAGTCTTCCTAGGGCCCGGGAGCTTATCCTCGAAATTTCAGCTCAATCCGATCACTCCTTCCCTGTTTTCCAAAAACCAAATATAGCCACTTAAAGTTGAGTTTTTTTTTTTTTTAGCCACGCCTACAGGCCACAGTTGGCAACTGATCCGGGTGAATGAGGACTCATTCGAAGCAGAATTCGACCTGTTAGAGCCCTTTGATATTTTCAGACCGAAAAAATTATCCCCCGAATTTACATTTACGAAAAACCTCGTTTTCCTATAAGAGCCCATGTTAATTTTTCCCACCACAGCCCCCCTTTAGCGTTGTCTGATGGGGCTGAAATTTAGAGGATAAGCTTTCCTGGGCCTGGGAGCTTATCCTCGAAATTTCAGCTAAATCTGATCACTCCTTCCCTGTTTTCCAAAAACCAAATATCAAGTTTTGTGGGATTTGCTTGCGTCAAAAATAGATTCCACTTACTAAAAAACAATTACAATTGTGTCTCTTTAGTACAGCGGTCGATACTCCAGGCTGTCAGGCGGAAGACCCGGGTTCGATTCCCCGACAGAGGAAATTTTTTATATACTGAATTTAAAGTTTAAAAAAGAAACTCAGTTTCTTTTTTAAATTATTTGAAAAAAATTACGTTTTCTAAAGAGTTAAAGAGGCTGAGTTACAAGGTCGGCCCTTAAAACGTACAGGGATTAGGAGGCACATTTGGGGGGCTGTTAAAGAGGCTGAGTCACAAGTTCGAACCTTAAAATGTACAGGGATTAGGAGGTGCAGTTGGGGGTCTGCCGCCCCCCAAACCCCCGCGAAAACGCGGGCTCGTTTTCCTATAAGAGCCCGCAAGCCCGCAAGCTGTCAAATCAGCTAACAGTTAGTCAAGCAATAATAAGTAATAAACTGTACAAAAACGTGCAGAAATTATTTGAAAAAAAACTACGTTTTCTAAAGAGTTAAAGAAGCTGAGTTACAAGGTCGAACCTTAAAACGTACAGGGATTAGGAGGCACAGTTGGGGGGCTGCCGCCCCCCAAACCCCCACTTTCGCAGCCTTTAAATAAAAAAAAAAAGTTTTTTAAACTGAATGTAAGGAGCGACATTAAATCTTAAAACGAACAGAAATTATTCCGTATATGAAAGGGGCTGTGCCCTCCTCAACGCCTCGCTCTTTACGCTAAAGTTTGACTTTCTCACAACTCTTTTTTTTAAACAATAAAAACTTTAGCGTAAAGAGCGAGGTGTTGAGGAGGGCACAGCCCCTTTCATATACGGAATAATTTCTGTTCGTTTTAAGATTTAATGTCGCTCCTTACTTTCAGTTTAAAAAACTTTTTGTTTTATTTAAAGGCTGCGAAAGCGGGGGGTATGGGGGGGCGGCAGCCCCCCAACTGTGCCTCCTAATCCCTGTACGTTTTAAGGTTCGACCTTGTAACTCAGCCTCTTTAACTCGTTAGAAAACGTAGTTTTTTTCAAATAATCGTAAGAAGGGACAAACCATGATTGAAAAAAAAACTCCATGGTGGAATCGAACGCATGATAATCTAATTTGAAGTCCAGCGCTCTACTATTAGAACCACGCCTCTAATAATGTAATTTAACATATTGTTGTTTGTAGGACTTTAATTGCGTAGTTTAATAAGGGGGCTTGGAGGAGGAATTTGCTGGAGGTGTTCTTGCATACCCCCAGTTAAGGGTTTTGGACCATAATGATTATAATGATACCGTGTTATGCTTCCAAGATTTTCCACTAAAGAAGTGGCACCAAAAGTGTTGTTTTAAGTGCTATATCTCACTTACGAACGGTGAAAAAAACACGTAGATATGAGCATTAGTTTTTAAATGAGCCATTAAACATCACTCCAAAAACTTCTGGTAGCCCACTAGCCCCAGATTTTCCACTTGAGACATGGTACCAAAAGTACAGTTTTTAGTGCCATTTGAAACTTGCGGATTTTTTGATTAGTTTCTATTCGCTTTATATTGACATAGTCTTTTTCAGGGAGAAAGACTGAGCCTCTTCCGAAGTTAAACAACCATCCCTTCCATAAAAACCTTTAGTACCCCCTGGGCATAACTTACAACCCTTGCCCATAATCTCTGGAGTTTGTTCCAACCCCAAAAGCTTTTTAATATGATATTTAGACTGTTTTGAATAGAATGGCTATCTCGAAATTTCTATTAGACGCATTTCGGGACAATATGACGTGTGTGTAGGGGTGAGAGGGTAGCTGCCCTCTGATCACTTTGACTCTTAAAAAGAGCACTAGAGCGTCGGATTACCAATTCAATGAGCCCCCTTTGAAGTTTATATGAACGCACTTTCTATAAAAACCCTATATATCCCCAGGGCACAGCTTACAACCCTTGCCCTGAGGACTGGGGGGATTTGTCATCCTCAAAGACATAATCTCCAGACCTTTCTGATAGGCTTAACAAAATGGCTATATCAAAATTTTGATTGGAAGTGTTTGGGGAAATGATAGGCGTGGAGGAAAACATTTGCCCTCTGATCACTTTCGACTAATAAAATAGGCACTAGTCCTCTCAATTTCCAATCGAGTAAGCCCTTTTTGAAGCTTCTACGACAAAACTGTCTATAAAAACGTTATATGCCCCAAGGGCATAACTTACGACACTTGTCATGAGGGCCATGGGGGAAGGGTTGTCATCCTCAAAGACATAATTTCCAGACCTTTCAACTACGTTGAACAAAATGACCATATCAAGATGTTGGTCGGAAACGTTTGAGGAAATGATGGGCGTTGGGGGGGGGGGGGGGGGGGGGTTCTCCCTATGATTACTTTCGACTATTAAAAAGGGCAATAGCCCTCTCAATCTCCAATCGAAAGAGCCCTTTTGAAGTTTTTACGACAACACTTTCTATATGACATTATATGCCCCCAGGGCTTAATTTACAACCTTAGCCTTGATGGCTGTTGGGGGTTGTCATACTCAAAAACATAATTTATGGACCCTTCAACTACGTTCAACAAAATTGCTATATCATAATGTTGATCGGAAGTGTTTGGGGAAATGATGGGTAGTGGAGGGGGCATTCACCCTCCGATCGCTTTTGACCATTAATAAGGACACTAGTCCTCTCAATTCCCAATTGAGTGAGTCCTTTTTGAAGTTTCTACGACCCGCTGGCAAAGACCTAATTCTTAGAACTTTCAACTACATTGAACAAAATATCTATCTCAAAATTATGATCGGATGTGTTTGGGGAAATGATAGGCTTGAGAGGGACGTTGGTTGTCCTCCAATCACTTTCGACTAGTAAATAGGGTACTAGCGCTTTCAATCTCCAATCGAATGAGCCCTTTTTGAAGTTTCTACGATAACGCTTTCTATAAAACCTTATATGCCCCCAGGGCATAACCTACAAACCTTGTGCTGAGGGCTGAGGGGGGATTGTCATCCTCAAGGACATAATTTCCGGACTTTTCGACGACGTTGAACAAAATGGCTATCTCAAAATTTTTATTGGATGTTTTTGGGGAAATGGTGGGTGCGAGAGCGGTGTTAGCTTTCCTCCAATCACTTTTGACAGTTAAAAAGGACACTATTCCTTCAAAGTTTCTATTACAACGCTCTATAAAAACCTTATAGGTCCGCAGCAAATAACTTACAGCCCTTGCCCTGAGGGGTGTGTGTGTGTGGGGTGAGGGGGTAATCATCCTCAAAGACATAATATCCAGAGCTTTCAACTACGTTGAAAAAAAAATGGCTGTCTCAAAATTTTGATTGGGTGTATTTGGGAACTATCAGTTTCAACTAGCCTATTTAAAAGGGCGCTAGCCCTTTCAATTTTCAATTGAATATGAGCCTTTTTTGAAGTTTCTACGACAAAATTTTCTGTAACAAAAACCTTATATGCCCCCAGGACATTGCTTACAACCTTACCCCTTAGGTCTCTGGGAGGAGTGTCATCCTCAAAGACCTAATTTCCAGAACTTTCATCTACGTTGAACAAAATGGCTGTCTCAAAATTTTGATTGAGTGTCTTTGGGGAAATGGTGAGCTTGAGAGGGGGGCTAGTTGCTCTCCATTCACTTTCGACTATTAAAAAGGGCACTAGCCCTTTCAATTTCCAATCAAATGAGCCCTTTTTGAAGTTTCTATGACAATGCTTTCTATAAAAACCTTATATGCCCCCAGGGCATAACTTACAACCCTTGCCCTGAGGGGTTTGGGGGGTTTGTCATCCTCAAAATCATAATTTCCAGAACTTTCAACTACGTTGAACAAAATGACTATCTCAAAATTTTAATTGAATGTGTTTGGGAAATGGTGGGCGCGGGAGGGGGGTTAGTTGCCCTCCAATCACTTCCGACTATTAAAAAGGGCACTAGCCCTTTCAGTTTCCAATCGAATGAGCCCTTTTTGAAGTCTCTACGAAAAAACTTTCTATAAAAACCTTATATGCCCCCAGGGTATAACTTACAACCCTTGCCCTGAGGGCTCTGAGGGGGTTGTCATCCTAAAAAACCTAATTTCAAGAACTTTTAACTACGTCGAACAAAATGAATATATCAAAATTTGCGTGAAAGGGGCGTTATTTGCCCTCCAATTACTTTCAACTATTAAAAAGAGCACTAGTCCTTTCAATTTTCAATCGAATGAGCCCTATTTAAAGTTTTACGACAAGGCTCTCTATAAAAACCTCATATGCCCCAAGGGCATAACTTAAAACCCTTGCCCTGAGGGCTGTGGGGGTTGTTATCCTCAAAGACATAATTTCAAGAAATTTCAACTACGTTGGAAAAATGGCTATCTTAAAATTTTGATTGTATGTGTTTGGGAAAATGGTGGGCGTAAGAGAGGGGGTTAATTTCCCTCCAATTACTTTCGACTATTAAAAAGGCCACTAGCCATTTCAATTTCCAATGGAATGAGCCTTTTTTGTAGTTTCTACGACAATGTTTTCTACAAAAAAAGCCTTATATGCCCCCAGGGCATAACTTACAACCCTTTCCCTGAGGTCTGTGGGGGGGGTCTCATCCTTAAAGACCTAATTTCCAAAACTTGCAACTACGTTGAACAAAATTGCTATCTAAAAATGTTGGTTGTATGTGTACGAATGCGCCCTTTTTTAAGTTTCTACGACAAAGCTGTCAATAAAACCCTTATATTCCCCCAGGACATAACTTATAATTCTTGCTCTGAGGGCTCTTAGGGGGTTATCATCCTCAAAGACCTAATTTCCAGAACTTTCAACTACGTTGAACAAAATGGCTATCTCAAAATTTTGGTTGGATGTGTTTGGATAAATGGTGGGCGTTGAAGGGGTGTTAGTTGCCTTCCAATCACTTTCGACAATTAAAAAGGGCACTAGCCCTTTAAATTTACAATCGAATGAGCCCCTTTTGAAGTTTCTACGACAACGCTTTCTATGAAAACCTTATATGCCCCCAGGGCATAACTCATAATCCTTGCCCTGAGGCCTGTGGGGGGGGATGTCATCCTCTAAGACCTAATTTTCAGAACTTTCAACTACGTTGAACAAAACGGCTATCTCAAAATTTTGATTGGATGTGTTTGGGGAAAAGATGGGCGTGAGAGGGGGTTAGTTGCCCTCCTTTAATTTTCGATTATTAAAAAGGGCACTAGCCCTTTGAATTTCCAATCGAATGAGCCTTTTTTGAAGTTTTTACGACAACGTTTTCTATAAAAATCTTATATGCACCCAGGGCATAACTTACAACCCTTGCCCTGAGGGCTGTGGGGGAGTGTCCTCCACAAAAACATAATTTATATCTGGACATCAACTACGCTGAACAAAGTAATTAACTCAAAATTTTGATTGGATGTGTTTGGGGAAATTGTGGGCGTGGAAGGGGTGTTAGTTGCCTCCAATCACTCCAGTCACTTTCGACTATTAAAAAGGGCACAAGCCATTCCAATTTCCAATCGAATGAGCCCTTTTTGAAGTTTCTACGACACCTCCTTCGATACGAAGTGCTCTGGTCTAACCCCAAAAAATAAGTGATACATTGTGCCAACATCGTTCTTTACTTAGGCAGCGCGATTGCGCTGCCTATAATCAGGCTTTTTTCAATCGCTTTTTTTGAAAATCAGGCAAATTTTCTCAGATTAATGGGTTTCGTTGGGTAGCAATAAACTGAATGAATTTTATGTATTTAGAATTAGGATAAAAAGCCAATGCTGTTGGTGTACCAATTGTCATAAAATTCCGTTTTAGTTTTGGTGAATATTGGCCTAAGCTACTGTTACTTACGGTTTGTTATCCCAAGCTATTTGGTGAGATTTTCTTGGGATAATTTTTTTTTTTATCTTTTTCATTTTTTTAAGATGAATCGGACAACCAAAAGAAAGAGGGTCAATTTGACAGCGATATTGTCAGTTTAAGTTTAGTTTCTCTTTCACTATTCTGTAGTTTTTTTTATGTCTGAATACGTAAGGGATTTCAGTTTGAGCGGGAGAATTGTACTGTTATGAAAGAGGTACATTTTACAAGGCCGTTATAAAATCAAACGCGGTATCTATGCAAGTAGGATGATTTTTTAGCATCTTCTCCTTCTGTAACCTATTCTAAGGCTTAGAAAATTGTGTAAAGACCAGTCTACTATATATTGTGTAAAGACCAGTCTACTCTAGACCAATCTATTATATTCTTCGGAAGCAATAAATATTTCTGTAATTTTGGGTTGAGTCTGATTTTCTTTTAAGATTAAATGTGTAATAATCAAATACACTAATGATTAAATGGATTGACCCCTTTATCAGAAATCCTCGTCGTCTAAAGTTTATTTTTGTTTCAATTTGCATGCAAATTTATTTGCTCTTTTTATTTGTGTTTTTTCCCTAGATGTACTTAAAAATGAACTTATTCCTAAAAAGAATATCCCAAAATATATTCCCTGTCCTCCAACCACCACTGCTATTCTGGCATTTGGCTCTCCCTGGAAAACTTTCTTGCGGTGCCCTTGAAATGTATAAAAATGATATGGAAGAAGAAATAGACCCTATTTCCGGATGATTTTTGTATTGTTTTTGGATTAGTATAAAATTCCACCAGTATTACTGACATGGTAAGTTTATGCTCTGAATTGAATTCAGGATGAACGTGGAAGTAAAAATTTGATAAATGTATAAAATAACGATATATAAAATTTGCAACATATTTTTCTAGTAAATTTCAGTATTAGTTAAGAGAAAACTATGCTATAAAGTCTTCAGTAGCTTCAAACAAAGGCGGGGATTACATTCATGTTGTACTTTTGAAAATCCTCCACCATAATCCTGCTATTTATCGTCTTTACAATAGCTATTTTTTTTGTATTTGTCTAATACATGCAAAGGCTAACCTTCTGCAGTATCGGCTTATACCCAAGTAGATGAATATTCATATAGCGTTCAAGTAATTTCTGTTCTGAACAAAAAGTTTGTGCTATAGCCTATATAGTTATGCATCAGGCAAACTGCCTTGTATGTACTCAAGTATTCAATTTTTTTTTAGGTTTTCATGGGAATCGGCTTATACAGGGACAGAGGTTACTCCTGACTGTTGTCCAGAGACACGAGAAAATCAAATTCACGTGACTGGCGATATTGCCTTTGCTGTCAGACAGTATTATGCTGCCTCAGGCGATAGGGCTTGGCTTACAGGAGATGAAATGTATAGTTTCAACGTTTCAGTAAGATTACTTACATTTTTTTTCTTTTACAAATTAGCTACACGATATAAAAGTTCGCCCAGAAGAAGGCCTACCAAGAAAAAAACATATCTGCTGCTATTTTTCCTGTGAATCGGCTCGGAAGCTTCATCATTCATTTAAATACACTTCACACAACATTTTTGTTTTTGCCACCATCAGCAGCAACAAGCCACTGCAATACATAATGGTACGAGGCTGACAATTCTGCGCAAGGATTGAAATTTCAAAATTCTGGAAACAATCACAGAGAGTGGCAGCCCTGTTCCATTCGATTCTTAGTGTCGCTCTTTATTCCCTTACGTAGAATTCCCACTTATTTTAAATATTTTCGTATAATAGTTACGTTCTTTGTTTTGCTTGGTGTTTGCTGAATTGCCAAAAGATTTTATTTTTCCGGTTTATCTTATTTTGTCCGTTAAATCTGACCTAACCATCCTAATTTTTCTTTCACTGTAGAATGACAGCGTAAAATCCTTTTTCCATAAGTAAAAGTTATCGTTTGAATTCTCGGATTTTGCTTCAGTGACTCTTCTTTAACTTTACAGTTTTCTTCTACTTTTTCAAACGACATACATGGTGCCTGTAATGGCGAAGACATGCCAATAGTTCCGACATTCAGTTTTTATCACGTCAAATGGTTGAATTTAAAGGAGTTAAAAAAAATGGACCTCTGTAATTTATTTCTCTTGGTGACTCGTCACCAGATTAAGATTTATAATATATCTCGCTTAGAACAAAAAAGTAAATTACAAAGACTAGTTCTAGCGAATGAATCGCTGGCAAGATATACAGAATTTATCATATCTAATGGCCTCTTTGGTCAATGTGGCTTTAAAGGCGATGCAATGCTTTTCACCCTTGGTGTTTTTTAGGTTAACCAAAAATTACCAGCTATACTAACCAGATAATTACTGTAGAGCAGAAATGTATGATGATGGTATATGGAGTGTTTGCATAGATTTTGGAAAAAATGCAATTCTAAGCAAGATCTTTTTGTTCGGGAGATACAGCTCGTTCCTTTCTTCGTCGTTCTTGAAGGTAATTTAGTCAGGAGATCTATTCGCCCAGTTCTTTCTTTGTGGTTCTCTTTATTTCGTAGGGTGAGATCTATATTTTTCATATGATTCTTTCGCCAGGGACAACGCCGGCCATATATGATGTCATTCTTATGTTGTATCGTCTTGAATATGAAGAGGCAGTTCTTGTCAGAATCTGGGAGGGCATATAAAAGACGGGGGAATTTGATGTTGTATTATTACACTGCCAACGGAATTGCTATTAAGTTGAAACTTACAATGCATGTTGAGGGGATGCTGAACGGTGATCAGAGGGCAGCCAACCTCCTCTCCCTCCCTTTTGGCCTTGTAGATGCCCCTTAACATGATAAATATTTTAATTAAAAACTGGCAAATTTTATTCAAAATAGTCGAATGGTCTAACAATTATGCCTCCTCAGATGCTATGCCCCTCACAGTCCCCGGGCAAGGAACGTAAATTATGCAACTTGTTCTTCGTTTCCGCACAGGATTTATCATTTGGAAAGGGGGAATTTTTAGACGCCTAGAGTGTCCGAAAACACCAAGGTTAATAAGGTGAAATTTGGGGAATTTTGAGCCTTGTGTATTGAGCTAAATCAAAAGACACTTTCTGCATCCAAGCTATCAAAAAGGCGTTTCTGCAATATCTTTTTCACGCCCACTACTCCTGGAACTACCACTGTGAATGTAACTGTGACTACTTTCGACTGCTACTGCAACTTTTTGCGACTGTAAGATGAATTGCAACGGATACTACTTGCAATCAGCTTCAGCTTGTAATGCATCAGCTTGTAACTGTGACTACTTTTACTTGCGAATAAGTTTAGGATATTTTTGAGGGGGGTCTTGGTTACAGATCCCCCTCAAAAGCTGCAACCTAGGAAAAAAAGAACCTCTGCGATTTATTTATCTTGGTCCCATTGTAACCAAAAATCAAAATGCACGATTAAAAAAACTGGCCAGTGAAAGGAAATTGCCATTTGTAGCTGATTCAGGAATGCTTCAAAATAGGATGTGAAGTTGGAATAGCCGGACTTTTACTATGAAGTTTATATTAAAAAGGTTTTTTTTATTATTTGTCAGTGTCTTAAAAAATGTTACCCGTTATTAGTGGATTTTCGTTTTAATTCTAAATAGGAAGGTAGCGTGGTCTAAGAAATTATTAACCGTAAAATAAAATTATTTATCTTGAATTTTTTCATGTTAATGAAATCTTTTTTGTGCAATGTTCATAGTTATAATCAAATCTATGATTTTATTTTTTTTTTTCTCTCCAAAATTCTATCTTCAATAATACTTTTATTTCATCTTTGGTTTTTTAGTGGATCCTTTACTACAACTGAAGCCTTCCTCTTAATGTCTTTTTTTCAGGAAAATGGATGTCAGTTTATTCGAGAAATGGCTGAATTTTGGGCTTCAAGATCTGAATTAAATGAAACTTCTGGACAGTATGTCATCAACGGTGTCATGCCCCCAGACGAGGATGCACATTACGTCAACAACTCAGTGTACACTAACACTATTGCCTCTTATACTATCCACTTTGCAAAGTATGTCAACGTGTCGCTAGTATTTGAATTAGTGATTTTGTGTTAGAAAATTTATGTTCGTTTAAGCTCAAACATTACTCTCTGTTTTCACTTGAAAAAACTTGATCTCTCATAAAAAATTTCAGGGTTGACTTTGACTCAAATAATTAGAGCAGCTGAAGCTTCTCTCAATCTCCACTCTTTATAATTAAAATTCAACCTTTGTGTAACAATGTTTTGAAACTGATCGGTCCACGGAGAAAATCTACCCAATTGTTTGGGAAGGTTGGGAACGCCAATAGTAATTTTGCTAGTTGTAAAAAAAAATAACCTTATTACTTGTATTTGCTTCTATACCCAGTAGGATAGCTCTGCGCCAGAGATCCTTTAAGTATCCTATACCTTGGCAAAATATTATGAGAACTACTAAAGGTTTCGGAACTCGGCACATATCCACCCCTCACAATGTGTTTTTTGTTCTATTTTCGTGGTATCTCCCTAAGGGGTATCCGGGTTGCAGCGGTAGCTAGCAACCTAGTCCTAGTAAAGAACGAACCCTATCCGGGTTGCAGCGGTAGCTAGCAACCTAGTAAGAGACGATCACGTCCAATGTTAAGAAATATAAAAACCCATTTCATTATAATCGACCATTTAAAATCACCTTTTTTGGAAAAAAAACTGTCACATGAGGAAGTATCGCCATTCAAAGCTGATTTAGGATGATAATTATGGCTTTGATTAATCTAAATGGTAAAGGTTTATTGCGAAAACAAATATAAGGGAATACTGAAAAATACCCTAGTACTCCACAAAAATGGTGTCGAATCAAAATGAAAATTGTGCCGTTAAAATCTTCTTAAGGGCTAGCTCGTCTACATGCCGTATCAAAAAGAACGGCAAAACTAAGATTGTTGCTTCGGCACCCAGACTGGGCATCTATGGATCTATTGTTGAGGCAGTAGCTTGAGAGTTTCAGTACCCAAGAAATTTAAAGATATCTAAAATTGGGCTTGATGATTGCTAATTTTCTTCCCAAATCAATAAAGTTATAAATCGGACGGGATTTTCACTTACAAAAACCGTTTCTCTTTGGAAACAAAAGTCAAAAGTATAGAATTAAGAAAGCAGGGAACAAGTACAGTAGCCTACTCCTTTGTGCAGCAGCACCGCCATCCCCTCTCCCTCCAAGAGCTGGAAACATAAGGCCATAAGAATAAAACAATTATGTGGGCTTAGCATAAAACACTTAGAATAAAACACAAATTAACCGTGGTTGCTCTAAATGAGGAAAAATTCAGAAAAATATTTCTGAAGATAAAAGAATCTTCAGAACTAATATCCGATTTATTGGATTTCTTAGGGTACCAGAGTATGCAAGGTTAACCTTCTAAGGACTTACGAAAGGGGCTTAAAACGGAACTTGGAAAGCTAATAGGAGACTTCAAAATCTCTAAGCAACATTTTCTGGGCTTCTGGCGTCTGTTCGACTTGAAAATTCCTTAGAAAGGCCATGATTCCCTAAAAGACATATATATCGTCGTTGCAGAGGTCGCTGCAACCTAGGAAAGAACGAAGTTCAGCCCCAACCAACAAATCTAAAAACTGTTGTTTTTTTAAACTGTCATGTGAGAAATTTTTTTTAACAGAGGTCGTGCATAAGCAACATAGACCCTTATAATTTGTTACAAATTTACCTTCGCAAGGCACAAATTTAAGATTATATAGACGATCGTTAATGTTATTCGATTTTTGTGCATTTTTAAATTCTAGGTTTTAAAATACCCTGATGGTGTCTCTATAATTTTCTCTTCTCGTTTGCACATTTTCTTTCTCTTTTCTGAATAGAAACACAGTCTAATTGGAGAAAACAAGCTACTCTTTTAAATTTGTTTTAGAAGGTTACATATAACACCACCTTTATCTGACTTCCTAGTGTTTCCTTGTTAAAAAAAATTATTCACCATATATTAAGTTTAAAAAGGTTAACTCAAATTAAAGATAAGAAGATTTTTGGAACAAGGAATAGTTTTAGGAACAAAGACTTGTTGATTATCCTTGTCAGCAGTGCTGTCTAGAATTGAAACTAAAGAATTAACCGGGGCTTTTGAATGGCTACTTGAATGGCTTTTCACAGGAAATTCCACTTCTACTCCGCTCGAAACCGGTTTAAATAACCTCATACAGCGAAATAAATAGCAAAAAAGTTATATCTTACCGTTTAGACATTTAATGTAGTTCTGTAATGAAAGCGATCCAGTTACTTGAAAATATATTAAATTTACTTAAATTTTCTTACATATTTTAGATTTCTCTGTTTAAGGCTCAGATGTGTATGTCAGAGAATGAAATCCGTTTTTTCTCGTTTTGCTTTATAAGCAAATTATATGCTTTATAATTGCTTAATATGCTTTATAATTGACCTTATTAAGTGGTCCAAAAACGCTAGTCATGATTGTGGCGTTAGACGCAACCCAGTAAAGAAAGAACTTTAGAACACAGTAACCGGGAATTTAAAAAGCGTCTGAGATACCATATTTCAGCTATGATACCACAACCTAGCGGTCTTGTGTTTCAAAACTACACCAGAGTGTTTGAGCTAAAACTTAATGGAGAATGTTATAGGTTTTCACAGGTTCAATGAAAAATCCCATAAGTAAAATTTTAGTTTTGTTCTTAGTGAAGCTTTTATAAGATCCAAAGATGTCCAGTTTGTTTGTTTTGTCTTCTTTTTTTTTGGCGTATCCTACTTTGGAACGTATTCCCGTGAAAGTCCTTTATAGTCTTCTTCATTACTAGGCTTAAGGATCGGAGAGTTTTCTGCTAATTATTACGTTGCTAGGACGGGTGTGTTTCCTCAAGAAATTTAGGCCTTTCCCAAAACTAAGCCGATGTTTGAAGAGAATGAAGTTCTTAATAATACATCTGTCCAAAAACTCATTTGGACATTGGCTAAATAATGATAAATACAAGTATCTTTGCAACCAATTCTGTTATGACGATTTAAGCAGATTAATTTGATTACTGCTAAGTCAACACAGGAAAATATTTTTCTCATTTCCTGAAAATGGTTGTTTCTCTCCTAGTCTACTCTCCATCTCTATCTCTCTCTCTCTCTCTCTCTCTCTCTCTCTCTCTCTCTCTCTCTCTCTCTCTCTCTCTCTCTCTCTCTCTCTCTCTCTCTCTCTCTCTCTTCACCTCTGCCTCCGTACCTCCGTCTCTCTATCCATTTTCAAGTAACTGCACTATTTCCTTGTAATTTTCTGCTGCACCGTTTGCTGGTTATTGCCTTTATAAGCGCTATCTTTACTGTTTTGCAGGTTTCAACTTAAGGTCACCTTCGACTTTTTTAGGTATATATCATGCATTTGTGGTGATTTGATTGATCCAATTCCAGAAGAATGGTTAACAGTTGCTAGAAACTTAAAATACATTTACAATGAGGAATTAGAGTTTCATCCCGAATATGATGGTTATGAACTTGGTTGGTAATTTTTTTTAATTTTTAGATATTAACTACTGTAGATAGGTAGGGGGGGGGGGGATTTTATTAAAAAAAATAGTAGTACACTGTGAGCATAACATACATAAAAGACTTTTTAATTGACAAAAAAATACAGCTTCTTGTCCCAACATCTGATGCAGGCCGTGTGAAATTTTTAATTATATTAGTTTTTCAAGTTTATGTCCAATTGATTTATTGACGAAAACAAATAAATCACACTTAACCAAAACCTCTCAATCCATTTCTGGATGCCGAGTGCAACACACTTTAGGCTTACAAATACTTTCCTGCTCCTTGCCCCTGGGGAAACCGCTTCACCATAAAAAAACCTATTCTTTTGTAATGCTAGTAAATGATTTTTTACTTCTTGTTTTTCAATGATCACTTACCTCTAAGCTTTTCTGGGGGGTCGGATTTCCATATCATTGCACATTTTATATTCGGAGCAGAATCTGATCGTACGATTGACAGGGGGATGGGTATCTGCAGCAGTGTTGCCACTCGACCGGCACCGCTCCGCGGCGCCGGCCTCGTCAAAAAGCGGCATTTCCGCGGCATCCTTGAACCAAAATGCGGTAAAAACCGCGGCATGTCCAAAATTATCGGAAAAGCTGTGTTTTGTATCTTTGAGAGAGAATGGGTGAAAAATCTCGCTTTAATATGAATGTTGATTCAGTGTCAAGTGAAGTGTGGTGAAGATCTGTCATAAATTTGAGAAAACACGAGCTGTCTATCCTTCTTTTCAGTGGTCAAAGGTAAGCATGGTCAGCTCAGTCCGTGAACACACATTTGACGTTCATCGTTTTCTTCAAGCACGCAACAGAAGTAAAAGTGCAGAGGTACCACAGCGGGGAAAGTCCACGGTGGGAAAACCGTATAAATGTAAAGTGAATAGTGAAGAAATTAAAAGCGATTTTCCCTTGGGCCTTCAAGCCTATCCAATAGAATAATTGATGGGTAACTAGATTCTCGTATCTTAACCTTTTTCGATTAATGTTTAATGAAAATCAATATCAAAAGCTTCAAGAAGCAACATTCAGATAAATAATACAAGACAAACAGACAAGATTAATCGGAATCGGACTGTTCACGTGTGTCACAAACAATATCTTTGGCCAGACCATACACAATGCTTTGGTTCAAAACGTTACAATCACGAGAAGAGGCACTATCCTTCACTTTGATTACACGCTTGACTAGTCTGGGTTCTAGCTCTAGCACTGACTTGCCCGAGTCAAGCCCTCCTTTAGAATTGTGCTTAAGGCCACACTTGGTTTTCAGTGTTGCCGAAAGAGTCACTGCACTCAGTCGGTTTCGCTTATCAGTATTCACTTCCTTGAGCAAACTTGAGCTCGGCAATAACGTTTGAGAAAGGGAGTGAGAAAAAGTACTGAACCATTTTCCCGACATTTGGGAACATCCGACTACCATTTGGTGACTTCGTTTGCAAGATGTGGTGCCAGTAAACGACAATGTCCATGTCATCTACGTCAGGAAGATCGACAGTACTAGGTAGAGCTACACTTGGTATAGACCGCCATTCCTGCTCTAGCTGTGCTTTATTCCAAAGCACAGAATCGTAGTAGTCGAAGAACTGACGAAGACTGGGAATTTTCAGTTCATAACTAGAGCTTGGGGTAAGCAAGTGTACCAGCTCGTAGATATTTTCAGAGAATTGAAAATGGTCAAGAATTTGTTGAACAGCTTCGACGAAGAAATCCCTCGCGGAGCGACGAATTCGGAGACTTTCCGCTACAAAACGGCCTGGTAACTACTCTCGTTTCGAGCCCCACAAGGAAATCGTACTCTTTGTAGCCGATATAGACATTTTCGTCGGGAAGATAGTTCACTTCGTCATGCCGATTGATGTCAAAAGGAATGACTGTTCTAACATATGAAGGCTTCATAAAGTTCATGGCTAATGTCCGAAGAAGTTTTTCCACCTGGGTTTTCATAAGGTGAATAGGGGTTTTTCAGACTGGAAGATGGTGTAGAACTCATTCAGCTCTCCTAGTAGGTACTCGACAAAAAACATCATAACCCTCGATTATGGGTTGTTTAGTGTCATTCTTACATGATCATTAGCATGTGAGGGATCATCAAGTACCAACGAGTCCCAGTACAACGTAAGAGTATCCCACTGTTCGAGAATACGACGTGCACAGTTTTGAAACGACAACCAGCGTGTTTGAGCCAAAGCAAGGAATCTGTGCTGTTCCACTTGAGTAAAGACTTGAAATTCCTTCCTATATGCATCTTGGCGTTTTGCACTGTGCCTGAAGTGATTACACACAGTCCGACATAGATCTTCGAGGCTCTTGGACAGTTTTTTTGCAAGCAAGACTTGCAACTAGGGAACACAGATGGCAGTTACATTTCACAACTGTAACCAAGGGATATTTCCCTTCAACAAGTGTTTTGACTGAGTGGTTTATCCCCATCATAGCGTTCGTTGTGTCAGAGCAGAATCCGACCCAGTTTTGTAGAGGAACACCCGCCTTCTTGACATCATCCATCACCTTCACTAGCTGGTTGAATAGACCAGATGCTGATCCTTTGCTGCATTCGACAAGAGCGAGAAAATCTACCTGCAGATTCATTGCTTCGTCACAAAAGCTGACACAAACAGCAAGTTGTTTGGCTACAGATGAATCTGTGGTCTCGTCAATTACTACGGAGAAAAGATTCGTTTTCAGGTTTTCAAGAAGCTTTTCATGAAAATGAGGGTCCAACGCTTGTCGAGCAATATTAGTTGCTTTAGTTCTACCAAGAGTGGCCTGGCTTAGAAGATCTGGGCCTGGCATACTTTTCACAAGTTTCCGAAAACGAATAGGGTAGATCGTGCTCAACGATAAATGTCACTAGCTTCGCTTCAACAGTGGCCACTCTTTCGATTTTTGAATCACCAGAAAAATGAAGACTCAATGCCATGGTCTTAGAAGACGAAGTTATCCACGCTTTTTTATTTTCTTCGTGAGCTTTGGTCTGTTTGTGCCTATTTGCGTCGTGTTTCCCTTTCTTACAAACGAAATCCTTTTTGCAGCAAAGACAGTGAGCTAAATATCCACTGTTTTGACCGGTCTGCACCTTTCCTTTTCGTAGCCATTCATTAAAGTCAGATTCTCTTTCCCACTCAGTCGTGTATCTTTGGTTTGCCCTTTTCTTTGTGATCCCCGGTTTTTTGTTGGAGGGTTCACTATCATCCGAGTCTTTATCACCGTCCTCATATTCCTGATCGATATCTATCACTTCTACCATTATGTTGTAACACGTTTGGTCTATAAACAAGAGAAGTATTTAGCTATTATGTCCTTTCTTTCATGGATTGACTTACTGGTAAAAGAAACGAACCTGCATTAGTTTAATTTCTTCCAGCGCCAGCCTGCTGAGAACCCTTTGTTCTTTCCGGATAAATCCTTCGCCGGGAATCCGGCTGAAGTCAGAAATTTGGCAGAAGTAAGGCAGGAAGTTTTTATACGTTTCGTCAAAGCATATATGACGTCAAATAACAGTAGATATGACGTAAACACACATATGTTGCGTTTTTGCTGATACCCCTGTCACCACGGTAACTGCGGATCTACAGTTAGTCGTTTTGCAGTTGCCGTGATATCTGATATACGGTCCACTGCAAAAACGACTATTATATTGCCGAAATTGCACTTTTCAAAAGTCATCCAAAAAGAAAAACTGATATCCAATTACATAACTAAGTGCTGAACTTCTTTCTCACCAATTTGACAAAATTCGATGAAAATGAGATGACTTTTCAGATACCACGAGCAGATACCACGGTCGGACCGCGATATCTGAATATCAGTTACCGCGGTAGCAGGCCAGATACCACGACAACTGCAAAAACGCCTTTTGACCGTGGTATCGGATACTACGGTAGCTGCAGAAACGACTTTAGACCGTATATCGAATACCGTGGTATCTGCAAAACCCCCAACTATTGTCGTATAATAATAATATTTATGACCCACTCTATAGGTTTAAGATAGTGGCTAAATCAAAGGAAAGAAATAGAGAGAGTACAAAATAACACACACAACAACAAAAACCACTCAATGAAAAATTCTGTTCTAAATCTGGATAGTAAATTCTATCCAAATCTGGATAGTAAAATTTGTTTACCGAAAAGGGCTGAAAGACCAAATGAAAATGCGTTACTTCGTTGCTAGAACTTGGGCCCATGCTGACTTGGACACACATATTCAAGCAACGAATTAAACGGATACGTCAATTACGATCCTATTCAGAGAAAGTATCCTTCCCTAAGGTTGATCATGAAGTTTGACAGCCTGACGAGGACCCTTGCCAAGAAGGACCGAAATATCCGTTGTATGCATTACTTGAATATATTCGCGATTAATAAAATTCCATACAGTGATATTCCCTGTCAGATTTGGGGAACCTCTACAGCTAGTAGCTGTGTTGCATGCTTGACGAAAACGATTTACGACAAATAGGCGTTCACGCACTGAGCAGTGTTAACCAAGCTCATTTGATTGGGCCACTGAAAAGCCGAGTTTGTATTGAGGTTCAAAGTTTCCGCGTCATAGTAGAACTTTGCGCTGTGAGCAAGGCCTTAAATATTCTGAACATCATGCTAGAGAAAACAGTAAAAATGCCAAAAACTCCTCTTAACACAATCCAATATTGCATTGTATTCACTTAAAATACACATACAAAAATTTGCTTTTCAGTTCAACTTTAAGGAGTCCGGTAAAGAACGGATACCTACAAGAGCCAATTGTTTGGATCACAGATTAAATTTTGGGATTCCATATAAATCTTTGGTCTTGTTCATTTTGGATGCCTGTTCAACTATCATCCGTTTTGGACTTCTTTTGTTTTTCTTGTCGGGATCCCAAAACGTAAGTGGAGGGATACCAATGACATTGCAAAAGTTGTCCGTCTGTCCGTCTGTAGCCTAAGCACGATAACTGTCGAAGGGAATGAGATATTTTGATGAAACTCGGTGGGAGGATCCTTTGGGTCAAGGGAAAGATCGAGTTCGTAGATGGGCTCTGTAGCCCTACATTTAGGGGTGGGGATTCAAATTTAAGGACGGACAAAATATTTTTAAACAGCTACTGAGATAGTCGATTATGAAGTAAGAAAACATGCTGAACATGGCAATGCAAACCATCTTCTTGCCGGACAAGTTGTTCGCCCGGAATCCGGCCAAAACCGGAAAGTTTGTTAAAAGTAAACGTTTTATTTGAAGTTGATAAGATGTTCGATTTCGGGGTAAGAGAGCATGCTGAAACCGCATATGACAATCGTTTTTTAGCCGGACATATATTTCGTCCGGAATCCGGCTGAAACCTGATAATTTGTTATACGTATATTTTTTATTTGAAGTTGAGTAGATGCTGGAAATAGGAGTAAGGAGATACGCTAAATTCGTTTCTGAGCTTCAATTTTTCGCCAGACAAGTAGCTCCGGAATTTCGGCGAAACCGGAAAATTGGCAGAAGGCAGGATCGTTTCGATCGGTATCGTCAAAATAGATATGACTTATAGAGGTAAACACACATGCTGAATCCTAATCTGAAATTGGTTTTCTCAGAGGATTAGCCATTTGGCCTTAATCTGTTTCTAGATCTTTAAGAGTAAAAATGTTCAAGGAGTCTGGCAAAGACTGGATCTAGCGAAGACAAAACCCAATGTCTGGATTAAATATTGAATCTTTGGGATCCCATAGAACCTTTGGTCTTGTTTTTCACTTTCACAGAGGCACATTCAGTTATCAGATATAATGCGTCCAGCCAGCCGCGTCGGAGAGTAGAAAAGCTGGACACAGTCGACAAGTGCTAACAAGGAAATTGCTAATTTCGAAAAAAATTATATTTCTTAGCTGTTTCATCATCGTGATTTTGATGATCTCTTCTAGTGATTAAATAAAAAAAGCAAGTTTTTTAAACTGAAAGTAAGGAGCGACATTAAAACTTAAAACGAACAGAAATTATTCCGTATATGAAAGGGGCTGTCCCCTCCTCAACGCCTCGCTCTTTACGCTAAAGTTTTTTATTGTTTTAAAAAATAAAGTTGTGAGACAGAGTCAAACTTTAGCGTAAAGAGCGAGGCGTTGAGGAGGGGACAGCCCCTTTCATATACGGAATAATTTCTGTTCGTTTTAAGTTTTAATGTCGCTCCTTAATTTCAGTTTAAAAAACTTGTTTTTTTTATTTAATTTCTGATCGTTTTTTAGTTAATGCAGCTTTTATTTCGGCTAACCGTCATTGAATAAGTAAACAAAATTTGCATAAAAATTTTACTTTTCTTTTGTTAAATGGATGTCTTTACAAATTAACTTACGTAACTAACTTCTATATTCGTATATTTTTCTTCTGGCAAAAAATACAAAGTTGCACATTTTTGCAGATGTCAGCTTGAAACCTATGTAATAGGGTTTTCTGATACGCTGAATCTGACGGTGTGATTTTCATTAAAATTCTTTCACTTGTAGGGGATGTTTCCCCCCTCTTTAAAAAATCGAGTAAATTTTCTCAGGCTCGTAGCCTTTGATGAGTAATACTAAACTTAATAAAATTTATATATTTAGAATCAGCATTATAAACACATTCTTTTGATACATTTATTGACATCAAAATTCCGTTTTTAAAAGTTTCGATTACTATTGAGCCGTATCGCTTGTTTTTTATTGTTTTTTTTTTATTATGTATGTGTTATTACGTATAGGTTATTACGTATATGAGGGGGTTCTCCCCTTAGTCAATACCACGCTCTTTACGTTAAAAGTTAAAAAAAAATTTGATTCACAAACCCCTGAATCACAAAGGCCGTTTAATTAGAATAGATAGCTCTTTTGAAAGCACTAAAAAAAAACTGTAGCGTAAAGAGCGAGGTATTGACTTGGGGGAGAACCCCCTCACATACTTTATAATTTCTGTTCGTTTTAAGTTCTAATGTTCCTTCTTATTTTCAGTTGAAAAAACTTGTTTTTTTTATATTTAATTTCTGATCGTTTTTTAAATAATGCTTGGAAATCCGGCGCCCCCTTCATAGAAATGTCCCTTACCCCAACGAAACATCCTCCACGGAAAGATTCTCCAGAGTAACCCCCTCCTCTAGCCCCCCCCTCCAGAACAAAATCCTTCCTGAAAATGTCTGTATACTTCCCAATAACCAATAAATAATGCTGGCAAGTCCGGCGCCCCCTTCATGGCAATTTCCCTTCCCCCATGAAAACTTCCTTCATGGACAGATCCTCCAACATAACCCCCGACCGACCCTTCCCTCCCACTACCAGAAAAAAACCTCCTGAAAACTTCTGTATACTTCCCAATAACCAATACTATATGTTAACATTGGGTAAAGTTCATAACTTTTAGCCCTCCCCCTGGGGACTTTGGGGGATTAAGTCATCCTAAAAGACATATTTATCATATTTTTGACCATGCTGAACAAAATGGCTATCTCAAAATTTTGATCAGGTGACTTTGGGAAAAAAATAAGCGTGGGAGGGGGCCTAGTTGCCCTCCATTTTTTTGGTCACTTAAAAAGGGCACTAGAACTTTTAATTTCCATTCCAATGAGCCCTCCTACGATATTCTAGGACCACTGGGTCGATACGATCACCCCTGGGGAAAAAAAACAAAAAAACAAATAAACACGCATCCGTGATCTTTCTTCTGGCAAAAAATGCAGAATTCCACATTTTTGTAGATAGGAGCTTGAAACCTCTACAGTAGGGTTCTCTGATACGCTGAATATGATGGTGTGATTTTCATTAAGGTTCTATAACTTTTAGGGGGTCTTTCCCCCTTTTTTTGAAAATCAGCCAAATTTTCTCAGGCGCGTAACTTTTGATGGGTAGCAATAAATTTGATGAAAGGTATATATTTGAAATCAGCGTTGAAATCTGATTCTTTTGATGTATCTATTGGTATCAAAACCCGTTTTCTAGAGTTTCGGTTACCATTGAGCCGGGTCGCTCCTTACTTACAGTTCGTTACCACGAACTGTTTGAGAATCGGGCTTTCAAAACTTTCGGTAAGAACTACACCTCTCGTTGATGTCTCGTTGACACCTCTCTCATGATGAATTCGAATTTTGAAATGATGAAGTATCGAGCTGGCAACTAGTTAAAACACGCATTTTGGTAAACAGAAAACAGATCATAGAAGCCGCCCACCCCCTAGGATAGGCCAGTACTTTTTGGCTCAATAAACTCTTTCTGACCTGATTACATTCAGAGCCATAATGACTAGGCGGGAGGCGCCCTCCCCCCCCCCCAACTATTGTCGGCCAGTCGTTAAAATGTAGCCAAGTCAACGCGCAGCGCCGCTATTTTTCGTGAAAACAGTCAATTTTTTACTTGGAAACAGTAGATTTTTCTTAAAATCAGCCGAATTTTTGTCAACACAGTCGTTTTTTCTCAATAATAGTCATTTTTGTCTGCATAAAACAATCGGTAAAAATGACCAGCCAGTCGATAAATACCCCCCCCCCCCACATTTTAGCTAATAACGGATCTTACGACACCTAGGCTACTTAAATATAGTTACTACTTACCATCAATACCATCAGACAATCCGGTGAAATAAGACAGGTCTGTCTGTCCTTATTGCTAACTTGAAAACACTTGGGCTGAGCTGACAGAGGTCTTGAAGTCATGAGGTGAACTGAGAATCTCAAACGTCAAAGTTTCGTCAAACCCGCAAAAATAACTCAACCCCCGTCGAACACACTGGCCTCCCAGGGGACAAGCTTCCGACCGCCGACGGGTCATTAATTAAGGTCCGTAGTTGAATTCCACGAAACGAGTCGGACGCGTCTTTGAAATTCTCATTTTATGCAACAAAATCATTTGTGAAAGATAAGAAACTTTAAGTTGGACAAATTTTACATACGGGAACAAATGCGGTATAAAAAGCCATTTCGCGGCATAATCGCGGCGTGCGGCATGATCAAAATTTTATGCGGCATTTCTCTCGGAATCACGGCGTAATGCCGCGAAATGCGGTATAAGTGGCAACACAGATCTGCAGGTTTGATGAAGATCGGGGTTGGACAGAGATAGGTCTATAAAGTCTTAAATGAAGATGGCAGTTCACCAGCTAAAAATTTAAACACAACATGCAAGCAGGATAGTTGATGCAGTGACTTCAGTAGAAAGTGCTCCTCATTTTCTTTCAATTAATATCAGAAATCATCTATGGATCGATTTCAGATTTTGCAACAGAGATTTAAAATTTAAAATTATATTTCCAGATCATTGCTTTAAACTGTAAATGGGCCTTTATAAGCGTGTTGTATGAAGGGAACAGTGTTTTCTACGGCAAGTTGCTCTTAAGATTTTTTTATTGTTCCAAGATTCCAGGATACCTTCAGCTTTACTGCTTGGATATGATGCAGGTTGACACGTTTTCATCAAGGAGGGACCCTGGGTATTTTGCGAAGCGCTTTTCTGGTCAACTGATCAGACCTGTGGATGTTTGGATACCATATATTTCGGATGAACACCCCCGACCTGGGAAAACAAAGCCCAAGATTTATTAGCATTAATAACAATTCGGTTGGAATCCATTCAGAGATACATATTCTCCAGAACATCCCTCAGTCTGGGCATGAGTTTCGTCTTATTTGTTTAACCGCAGCTAAGCGTAGTATCATCGGCGAATCCCACAAGAACATTATTGTCATTTTCGGGCTGGAAAGAATCTTCATTGTAACATATATTATAGCATCGAAGATTTGTTCGCGCTAGATTCAGCACTCGACACAGAATGTTAATGTGGATCAGGAATTCCTGATAATGATAAATACTACCAAATACTGCTCTGACATCAAGGAGAATTACCACAGATAGTAGACTAGAATCCAGCAGTTAGTGCGTCTTTGGTGGAGGGCCCTGGTCTGAACCCAAACTAGCGATTATTAAAAAACCCTTTCTGCTCCAGAAACTGGAGTAGCTGGTGCTAGAAAAGCTGTTCTAAAGTTTTGGAAAAACTGAAAGAAGGAAAAAAAGGTCTCTAATAAGAAGAATCAACTCGAGAATACCTCTTTTATGCATTATAACTTTTCCAGGTTGTTTTAGCAGTTCTGGGAAAATACCCTTTGCAAGGATAAATTTATCCAAAAAGTAAGGAGCTCTATGATTGACGGGACGACTGCGTTTAGAATTTTAGTGTTTGCTCAGTCAAACACAGAAGCTGAATTGCCTCATAAATTTTGTATGATTAGCAGAATTGGGTAGATGGATAGACAGGTGTAAGTGCCATTGACTTAGTGCATACCGGATCAAGGTCATCCGTAAAACACAGTACGGGATTTCCAACAGAAACTCCTGTCTTAATGCCCATCACTGCGAAAGAAACTACAGTCTTGACTTTATGACCCTCTGCTTAATAGGAGCATTAAGGTTGGGATGTTTATTCTGTATGTTGAAACTTGTGAGGAGAAGGAAGTGATCAGAAGTGTCAGATAGCAGAACTAAGGCTGATATTGGGGCTGCGTCGACAAAATGTTGTCAATCTGTGAGTATGAAGTGGCAGATACTCAGGTAGGTATCACTATTGAGGAGTACATATTCGAAGAAGACGTTATACTAAGCAGATCCATCAAACCGGAAGATCGACGGAGAGTTAGATTGATATTGAAGTCTCCCATTAAGATAGCTTCATTCCCTATTTACTCCAGAAGATCATATATTTTGCGTATATTTTTCAAGATTGAAGAGACCAGATCCTGCCAGTAGACGGTATAATTTTACTTGACAGTTTGGTCCATATGAGTTCATGTTATTTCATAAGAGTGAATGTCCTAAAAGCCGACATAAAGATGTGTGTTATGTAAATGAGAGACGCTCTGACTCATATGAACTGAACTGTCAAGGGTTATGCTCTTCGTTTTTGAAATCTGATGACTTTTTTCAATAGTTACAGCCAGATATAGTCAGTAGTAGTACCCCTTATCCAATACAGGGGGGACATAATTTATGCATGTTTTTATGGTTTTTCTCACTGAGGATGTTTTTTCATGGTTTTTCTCGCTGAGGATGTTTTTTCATGGTTTTCTCACTGTGGATGTTTTTTCATGGTTTTTCTCACTGTTGATGGATGTAGACATAAGTCCAACAACAATTGCTGGATGTAGACATCTGGTTATTGGATGGTTATTTGATGGTTATGAGTGTTGGTCAATTTGTTTGTTGTTTTCTTTGGATGTAGTCATAAATTCATCAACATTGCTGAATGTAGACATCTGGTTATTGGATGGTTGTTTGATGGTTATGTGTGTTGGTCAATTTGTTTGTTGTTTTCTTTGGATGTAGTCATAAGTTCAACAA
The DNA here is from genome assembly GCA_027921565.1 of Artemia sinica. Classification (NCBI taxonomy): domain Eukaryota; kingdom Metazoa; phylum Arthropoda; class Branchiopoda; order Anostraca; family Artemiidae; genus Artemia; species Artemia sinica. The sequence goes on along the minus strand of CM051271.1, from coordinate 21,905,862 downwards.
CAACTTGGATGTAGACATCTGGTTATTGGATGGTTGTTTGATGGTTATGAGTGTTGGTCAATATATTTGTTGTTTTCTTGGATGTCAAAATAAGTTCAACAACAATTGCAGGATTATCGATTCTAACGGGACAGGATCACGTGTCTCTTTCAAGGTCAATCAGGGGATGTTTATAAGTGTATTGACTCCGAGACTAGATTTAATGACCTTGGTAAAAAGTCTGAACGAGATTGAATGTCCTTGGTAAAACCAAAGTCTGAATGAGATTTAATGTCCTTGGTAAAAAAAAGTATGGAAGAGATTTAGTTAGAGTTGAAGTTTAGTTTAGTTATAGTTAAGAGTTTAGAGTTTTAGCTTATCGTCTTAGCTTAGAGTTTTAGTTAGAGTTCTAGTTTAGTTTAGTTTTAGTTAAGAGTTTTAGCTTAGAGTTTTAGCCTAGTCTTAGCTTAGAGTTTTAGTTAGAGTTGAAGTTTAGTATAGTGATAGTTAAGAGTTTTAGAGTTTAGAGTTGTAGCTTAGAGTCTTAGCTTAGAGTTTTAGTTAGATATCAAGTTTAGTTTAGTTATAGTTAAGAGTTTTTAGTTCAGAGTTTTTGAGTTTTTTAGTTATAGTTAGTTTTTGTTCAGAGTTGTAGCTTAGAGTTTTAGCCTAGAGTCTTAGCTTAGGGTTTTAGTTAGAGTTCTAGTTTAGTTTAGTTATATTTAAGAGTTTTAGAGTTTAGAGTTTTAGCTTAGAGTCTTAGCTTAGAGTTTTATTTAGAGTTCTAGTTTATTTTAGTTTTAGTTAAGAGTTTTAGCATAGATTTTTACCCTAGAGTCTTAGCTTAGAGTTTTAGTTAGAGTTGAAGTTTAGTTTAGTTATAGTTAAGAGTTTTAGAGTTTAGAGTTTTAGCTTAGAGTCTTAACTTAGAGTTTTAGTTAGAGTTTTAGTTTAGTTTAGTTTTAGTTAAGAGTTTTAGCTTAGAGTTTTAGCCTAGAGTCTGAGCTTAGAGTTTTAGTTAGAGTTCTAGTTTAGTTTAGTTATAGTTAAGACTTTTAGAGTTTAGAGTTTTAGCTTAGAGTCTTAGCTTAGAGTTTTAGTTAGAGTTCAAGTTTGGTTTAGTTTTAGTTGAGAGTTTTAGCTTAGAGTTTTAGTCTAGTCTTAGCTTAGAGTTTTAGCTAGAGTTGAAGTTTAGTTTAGTGATAGTTAAGAGTTTTAGAGTTTAGAGTTGTAGCTTAGAGTCTTAGCTTAGAGTTTTAGTTAGAGTTTAACTTTAGTTTAGTTTTTGTTTAGAGTTGTAGCTTAGAGTTTTAGCCTAGAGTCTTAGCTTAGAGTTTTAGTTAGAGTTCTAGTTTAGTTTAGTTATAGTTAAGAGTTTTAGAGTTTAGAGTTTTAGCTTAGAGTCTTAGCTTAGAGTTTTAGTTAGAGTTCTAGTTTAGTCTAGTTTTAGTTAAGAGTTTTAGCTTAGAGTTTTAGCCTAGAGTCTTAGCTTAGAGTTTTAGTTAGAGTTCTAGTTTAGTTTAGTTATAGTTAAGAGTTTTAGAGTTTAGAGTTTTAGCTTAGAGTCTTAACATAGAGTTTTAGTTTAGTTTAGTTTTAGTTAAGAGTTTTAGCTTAGAGTTTTATCCTAGAGTCTCAGCTTAGAGTTTTAAATAATTTCTTAGACCACACTGCTTTTCCATTTACAAAAAAATTAAACAAGAAAAACGGGTTTTAATTTCTATAAAACTATATTAAATTTAGTCAGAATAACTAGCAGGTATACTAATTATTTCACGTTTAGAGATAATTTTTACCATCAAATTAGGGGATTAGCAATGGGAGGGCCTTTAAGTCCGTTGTTAGCAAATATTTATGTAGAGTATGTAGAAAATTTAGCTATAGAAACATATTTTTTAAAACCTAAATTTTGGGGCAGATATATGGATGATATTTTAGTTATTTGGAATTACGGGGAATCAGAAATTGAAGGTTTTTTGGAACATTTAAATAATATGGGAGGAGAATTAATTTTTACAATTGAAAAGGAAACAGAGAATAAGTTACCGTTTCTAGATATTTTGATCCATAGAAATAATAACGAACTAGCGTTTTCAATTTACCGTAAACCGACTAATAACAACCGTTACTTGTCTTTCACATCAAATCATCCGATCCAGGTAAAAAGGGGTGTGGTTATTTCTTTAGTTGATAGGGTATTAAAATTAGCATCACCAGAATACATAAGCAATGAACTAATTTTTATTAAGGATATTCTAATAGGTAATGGCTATCCGGAAAATATGATTTCTCAAATAATTGAAAAAAGGAAAAAAAAGTTGACGGAACCAAAAATATTAGAAGAAGATGGGTCAAATCAAGAAACAAATTACATAACTTTGCCTTTTATCCCAATATTATCACACAAATTAAGAAGAGAATTAAAAAAACATAATATAAATACAGCATTTAAATCAGGACATAATATAAGCTCGTTGTTAAATAAAGGGAAAGACAAGGTACCGAGAAATTTGCAAAAGGGAGTATACAAAATTCCATGTTCTTGTGGTAAATTTTATGTGGGAAGAACGCAACAGATTTTAGAAAATAGGCTACAGCAACACAAGAATGCAATAGATTGCGATCTAAAACAAAACAAAACACCAGAAACGTTTGAGTCAGCTGTTGCAGAACATCTTTATAATTTTCCTCATCACAGTATTTTATTTGATCGAACAAAAATAGTAGATACGTCTGTAGGACTTTTACAAAGCTTCGGGGAAATTATAGAAATAAAAAAGATAATATATGGGGGTATTAGTATCAATAGAGATGAAGGGGATTTTAGGATCAATTCGATTTATAATAGTTTAATTAAAAAGCAGGTAAAATTTTCAACCAGTACTATTTTTGATAATAGTTCGGATACGAATGATGACCTTGCGGACAAAGGTGAGACTGGGTTAAATGCTGGGAAAGGTAAACGAACTGCAGCTAAGCTTGCAAGCAAACGAATCTGTTCAAGTTATAATTCAAACATTGGGTGATGAACCTGTGAGATCTATTTAGGGGTTATGGGCCGGGGGTTAGCTGACCTTTTTTGTTTTAGTTTAAGTATAAATATATTCTCATTTTTTGATAGATGTCAATTTATATTCTGTGAGAAGGTGTGTCAATATAAGCATTCGATTGTATACGGCAGTGAATGGAGTTTGTTTATTTAATATGTGAGTTTTCTTTTCCTATTTATTTATATTTTTTCTTTTGTTTTGTTTAGTATGTTTTTTATGTTTATGTAAGAATTTTTTTTTCCGTTGAGAAAGGCTCCCGGATGTGGGGCTGAAATATTCGGAGTATTTGAGTTTAATTAAATGTGTTGTATTCACTGCTTTATAGAAATTAAAACTCGTTTTTCTTGTTTAATTTTTTAGAGTTTTAGTTAGAGTTCTAGTTTAGTTATAGTTAAGACTTTTAGAGTTTAGAGTTTTAGTTTAAAGTCTTAGCTTAGAGTTATAGTTAGAGTTCTAGTTTGGTTTAGTTTTAGTAGAGAGTTTTAGCTTAGAGTTTTAGCCTAGTCTTAGCTTAGAGTTTTAGTTAGAGTTGAAGTTTAGTTTAGTGATAGTTAAGAGTTTTAGAGTTTAGAGTTGTAGCTTAGAGTCTTAGCTTAGAGTTTTAGTTAGAGTTCAACTTTAGTTTCGTTTTTGTTCAGAGTTGTAGCTTAGAGTTTTAGCCTAGAGTCTTAGCTTAGAGTTTTAGTTAGAGTTCTAGTTTAGTTTAGTTATAGTTAAGAGTTTTAGCTTAGATTTATAGCCTAGAGTCTTAGCTTAGAGTTTTAGTTAGAGTTGAAGTTTAGTTAAGTAATAGTTAAGAGTTTTAGAGTTTAGAGTTTTAGCTTAGAGTCTTAACTTAGAGTTTTAGTTAGATTTCTAGTTTAGTTTAGTTTAGTTTTAGTTAAGAGTTTTAGCTTAGAGTTTTAGCCTAGAGTCTTAGCTTAGAGTTTTAGTTAGAGTTCTAGTTTAGTTTAGTTATAATTAAGAGTCTTAGAGTTTAGAGGTCTAGCTTAGAGTCTTAGCTTAGAGTTTTAGTTAGAGTTCTAGTTTAGTTTAGTTTAGTTTTAGTTAAGAGTTTTAGCTTAGAGTTTTAGCCTAGAGTCTTAGCTTAGAGTTTTAGTTAGAGTTGAAGTTTAGTTAAGTTATAGTTAAGAGTTTTAGAGTTTAGAGTTTTAGCTTAGAGCCTTAGCTTAGAATTTTAGTTGAAGTTCTAGTTTAATTTAGTTTTTGTTAAGAGTTTTAGCTTAGAGTTTTAGCCTAGAGTCTTAGCTTAGAGTTTTAGTTAGAATTGAAGTTTAGTTTTGTTATAGTTAAGAGTTTAGAGTTTTAGCTTAGAGTCTTAGCTTAGAGTTTTAGTTAGAGTTCTAGTTTAGTTTAGTTTTAGTTAAGAATTTTAGCTTAGAGTTTTAGCCTAGAGTCTTAGCTTAGATTTTTGGTTAGAGTTGAAGTTTAGTTTAGTAATAGTTAAGAGTTTTAGAGTTTAGAGTTGTAGCTTAGAGTCTTAGCTTAGAGTTTTAGTTAGAGTTTTAGTTTAGTTTAGTTTTTGTTCAGAGTTGTAGCTTAGAGTTTTAGCCTAGAGTCTTAGCTTAGAGTTTTAGTTGGAATTCTAGTTCAGTTTAGTTATAGTTAAGAGTTTTAGAGTTTAGAGTTTTATTTTAGAGTTTTAGTTTAGTCTAGTTTTAGTTAAGAGTTTTAGCTTAGATATTTAGCCTAGAGTCTTAGATTAGAGTTTTAGTTAGAGTTGAAGTTCAGTTTAGTTATAGTTAAGAGTTTTAGAGTTTAGAGTTTTAGCTTAGAGTCTTAGCTTAGAGTTTTAGTTTAGTTTAGTTTTAGTTAAGAGTTTTAGCTTAGAGTTTTAGCCTAGAGTCTTAGCTTAGAGTTTTAGTTAGAGTTCTAGTTTAGTTTAGTTATAGTTAAGAGTTTTAGAGTTTAGAGTTTTAGCTTAGAGTCTTAGCTTAGAGTTTTAGTTAGAGTTTTAGTTTTGTTTAGTTTTAGTTAAGAGTTTTAGCTTAGAGTTGTAGCCTAGAGTCTTAGCTTAGAGTTGAAGCTTAGTTTAGTTAAAGTTAAGAGTTTTTAGAGTTTTAGTTTTAGTTAAGAGTTTTAGCTTTGAGTTTTAGCCTAGAGTCTTAGCTTAGAGTTTTAGTTAGAGTTGAAGTTTAGTTTAGTTATAGTTAAGAGTTTTAGAGTTTAGAGTTTTAGCTTAGAGTCTTAACTTAGAGTTCTAGCTAGAGTTCTAGTTTAGTTTTAGTTAAGAGTTTTAGCTTAGACTTTTAGTCTAGAGTCTTAGCTTAGAGTTTTAGTTAGACTTGCAGTTTAGTTTAGGTATAGTTAAGAGTTTTAGAGTTTAGAGTTTTAGCTTAGAGTCTTAGCTTAGAGTTTTATTTAGAGTTCTAGTTTAATTTAGTTTTAGTTAAGAGTTTTTGCTTGGAGTTTTAACTTAGAGTCATAGCTTAGAGTTCTAGTTAGAGTTGAAGTTTAGTTTAGTTATATTTACGAGTTTTACCCTAGAGTCTTAGCTTAGAGTGTTAGTTAGAGTTGAAGTTTAGTTTAGTTATAGTTAAAACTTTTAGAGTTTAGAGTTTTAGCTTTGAATCTTAGCTTAGAGTTTTAGTTAGAGTTCGACTTTAGTTTAGTTCTAGTTAAGAGATTTAGCTTAGACTTTTAGTCTAGAGTCTTAGCTTAGAGTTTTAGTTAGACTTGCAGTTTAGTTTAGGTATAGTTAAGAGTTTTAGAGTTTAGAGTTTTAGCTTAGAGTCTTAGCTTAGAGTTTTAGTTAGAGTTCTAGTTTAATTTAGTTTTAGTTAAGAGTTTTTGCTTAGAGTCTTAGCCTAGAGTCACAGCTTAGAGTGTTAGTTAGAGTTGAAGTTTAGTTTAGTTATAGTTAAAACTTTTAGAGTTTAGAGTTTTAGCTTTGAATCTTAGCTTAGAGTTTTTTAGAGTTCCAGTTTAGTTTAATTTTAGTTAAGAGTTTTAGCTTAGGTTTTTAGGCTAGAGTCTTAGCTTAGAGTTTTAGTTAGAGTTGAAGTCTAGTTTTAGCTTAGAGTCTTAGCTTAAAGTTTTATTTAGAGTTCTAGTTTAGTTATAGTTAATAGTTTTAGCTTAGAGTTTTAGCCTAGAGTCTTAGCTAAGAGTTTTAGTTAGACTTGAAGTTTAGTTTAGTTATAGTTAAGAGTTTAGAGTTTTAGCTTAGAGTCTTAGCTTAGAGTTTTAGTTAGAGTTCTAGTTTAGTTTAGTTAAGAGTTTTAGCTTAGAGTTTTAGCCTAGAGTCTTAGCTTAGAGTCTTAGTTAGAGTTGAAGTTTAGTTTAGTTATAGTTAAGAGTTTTAGAGTTTAGAGTCTTAGCTTAGAGTTTTAGTTAGAGCTCGAGTTTAGTTTAGTTTTAGTTAAGAGTTTTAGCTTAGAGTTTTAGCCTAGAGTCTTAGCTTAAAGTTAGACCCACGCACGTGTAACCTAGCGTAAATTAACATTAAAAATGAATAAAACCCACTCTAAGTTAAGAGGCTAAACTAAAACTCTAAACTCTAAACTAAAACTCTTAACTAAACTATAACTCTAAACTAAAACTCCTAACTAAAACTAAACTAAAACTAATTAACTAAAACTCTAAGCTAAAACCCTAAACTATAACTCTAACTAAAACTCTATGCTAAAACTCTAAACTAAAACTCTTAACTGAACTAAACTACAACTCTAAACTAAAACTCATAACTAAAACTAAACTAAACTATAGCTCTAACTAAAACTCAAACTCTAAACTCTAAAAATCTTAACTATAACTAAACTAAACTTAAACTCTAACTAAAACTTTAAGCTAAGACTCTAGGATTACACTCTAAGCTAAAACTCTTAACTAAAACTAAACTAAACTACAACTCTAACTAGAACTCTAAGCTAAGACTCTAAGCTAAAACTCTAAACTCTAAAACTCTTAACTATAACTAAACTAAACTTCAAGTCTAACTAAAACTCTAAGCTAAGACTCTAGGCTAAAACTCTAAGCTAAAGCTCTTAACTAAAACTAAACTAAACTAGAACTCTAACTAAAACTCTAAGCTAAGACTCTAAGCTAAAACTCTAAAACTCTTAACTATAACTAAACTAAGCTTCAACTCTAACTAAAACTCTAAGCTAAGACTCTAGGCTAAGACTCTAAGCTAAAACTCTTAACTAAAACTAAACTAAAAATCTAACTAAAACTCTAAGCTAAGACTCTAAGCTAAAACACTAAACTCTAAAACTCTTAACTATAACTTCAACTCTAACTAAAACTCTAAGCTAAGACTCTAGGCTAAAACTCTAAGCTAAAACTCTTAACTAAAACTAAACTAAACTAGAACTCTAACTAAAACTCTAAGCTAAGACTCTAAGCTAAAAATCTAAACTCTAAAACTCTTAACTATAACTAAACTAAACTTCAACTCTAACTAAAACTCTAGGCTAAGACTCTAGGCTAAAACTCTAAGCTAAAAATCTTAACTAAAACTAAGATAAACTAGAACTCTAACTAAAACTCTAAGCTAAGACTCTAAGCTAAAACTTTAAACTCTGAAACTCTTAACTATAACTAAACTAAACTTCAACTCTAACTAAAACTCCAAGCTAAGACTCTAGGCTAAAACTCTAAGCAAAACTCTTAACTAAAACTAAACTAAGCTAAAACTCTAACTAAAACTCTAAGCTAAGACTCTAAGTTAAAACTCTTAACTATACCTAAACTAAACTAGAACTTTAACTAAAACTCTAAGCTAACACTCTAGGCTAAAACTCTAAGCTAAAACTCTTAACGAAAAATAAACTAAACTAAAACTCTAACTAAAACTCTAAGCTAAGACTCTAAGCTAAAACTCTAAACTCTAAAACTCTTAACTATAACTAAACTAAACTTCAACTCTAAGCTAAGACTCTAGGCTAAAACTCTAAGCTAAAACTCTTAACTAAAACTAAACTAAACTAGAATTCTAACTAAAACTCTAAGCTAAGACTCTAATCTAAAACTCTAAACTCTAAAACTCTTAACTATAACTATACTAAACTTCAACTCTAACTAAAACTCTAAGCTAAGACTCTAGGCTAAAACTCTAAGCTAAAACTCTTAACTAAAACTAAACTAAGCTAGAACTTTAACTAAAACTATAAGCTAAGATTCTAAGCTAAAACTCTAAACTCTAAAAGTCTTAACTATAACTAAACTAAATTTCAACTCTAACTAAAACTCTAATTTAAGACTCTAGGGTAAAACTCTAACCTAAAACTCTTAACTAAAACTAAACTAAACTAGAACTCTAACTAAAACTCTAAGCTAAGACTCTAAGCTAAAACTTTAAACTCTAAAACTCTTAACTATAACTAAACTAAGCTTCAACTCTAACTAAAACTCTATGTTAAGACTCTAGGCTAAAACTCTAAGCTAAAACTCTTAACTAAAACTAAACTAGAACTCTAACTAAAAGTCTAAGCTAAGACTCTAAGCTAAAACTCTAAACTCTAAAACTCGTAACTATAACTAAACTAAACTTCAACTCTAACTAAAACTCTATGCTAAGACTCTAGGCTAAAACTCTAAGCTAAAAATCTTAACTAAAACTAAGCTAAACTAGAACTCTAACTAAAACTCTAAGCTAAGACTCTAAGCTAAAACTTTAAACTCTGAAACTCTTAACTATAACTAAACTAAACTTCAACTCTAACTAAAACTCCAAGCTAAGACTCTAGGCTAAAACTCTAAGCAAAACTCTTAACTAAAACTAAACTAAACTAAAACTCTAACTAAAACTCTAAGCTAAGACTCTAAGTTAAAACTCTTAACTATAACTAAACTAAACTAGAACTCTAAATAAAACTCTAAGCTAACACTCTAGGCTAAAACTCTAAGCTAAAACTCTTAACGAAAAATAAACTAAACTAAAACTCTAACTAAAACTCTAAGCTAAGACTCTAAGCTAAAACTTTAAACTCTAAAACTCTTAACTATAACTAAACTAAACTTCAACTCTAAGCTGAGACTCTAGGCTAAAACTCTAAGCTAAAACTCTTAACTAAAACTAAACTAAACTAGAATTCTAACTAAAACTCTAAGCTAAGACTCTAATCTAAAACTCTAAACTCTAAAACTCTTAACTATAACTATACTAAACTTCAACTCTAACTAAAACTCTAAGCTAAGACTCTAGGCTAAAACTCTAAGCTAAAACTCTTAACTAAAACTAAACTATACTAGAACTTTAACTAAAACTATAAGCTAAGATTCTAAGCTAAAACTCTAAACTCTAAAAGTCTTAACTATAACTAAACTAAACTTCAACTCTAACTAAAACTCTAGGTTATGACTCTAGGCTAAAACTCTAAGCTAAAACTCTTAACTAAAACTAAACTAGAACTCTAACTAAAAGTCTAAGCTAAGACTCTAAGCTAAAACTCTAAACTCTAAAACTCTTAACTATAACTAAACTAAACTTCAACTCTAACTAAAACACTAAGCTAAGACTCTAGGCTAAAACTCTAAGCTAAAACTCTTAACTAAAACTAAACTAAACTAGAACTCTAACTAAAACTCTAAGCTAAGACTCTAAGCTAAAACTCTAAACTCTAAAACTCTTAACTATAACTAAAGTAAACTTCAACTCTAACTAAAACTCTAAGCTAAAACTCTAAACTCTAAAACTCTTAACTATAACTAAACTAGACTTCAGCTCTAACTATAACTCTTAGCTAAAACTCTATGCTTAAACTCTAAGCTAAAACTCTTAACTAGAACCAAACTAAACTAGAACTCTAACTAAAACTCTAAGCTAAGACTCTAAGCTAAAACTCTAAACTCTTAACTATAGCTAAACCAAACTTCAACTCTAACTAAAACTCTAAGCTAAGATTCTTGGATAAAACTCTAAGCTAAAACTCTTAGCTATAATTAAACTAGACTTCAACTCTAACTAAAACTCTAAGCTAAAACTCTAGGGTAAAACTCTAAGCTAAAACTCTTAACTAAAACTAAACTAGCACTCTAAATAAAACTCTAAGCTAAGACTCTAAGCTAAAACTCTAAACTCTAAAACTCTTAACTATACCTAAACTAAACTTCAATTCTAACTAAAACTCTAAGCTAAGACTCTAGGCTAAAACTCTAAGCTAAAACTCTTAACTAAAACTAAACTAAACTAGAACTCTAACTAAAACTCTAAGCTAAAACTCTAAACTCTAAAACTCTTAACTATACCTAAACTAAACTTCAACTCTAACTAAAACTCTAAGCTAAGACTCTAGACTAAAACTCTAAGCTAAAACTCTTAACTAAAACTAAACTAAATTAGAACTCTAACTAAAACTCTAAGCTAAGACTCAAAGCTAAAACTCTACACCCTAAAACTCTTAACTATAACTAAACTAAACTTCAATTCTAACTAAAACTCTAAGCTAAGACTCAAAGCTAAAACTCTACACCCTAAAACTCTTAACTATAACTAAACTAAACTTCAATTCTAACTAAAACTCTAAGCTAAGACTCTAGGCTAAAACTCTAAGCTAAAACTCTTAACTAAAACTAAACTAAACTAGAACTCTAAGCTAAGACTCTAAGCTAAAACTCTAAACTCTAAAACTCTTAACTGTAACTAAACTAAACTTCAACTCTAACTAAAACTCTAAGCTAAGACTCTAAGCTAAAACTCTAAACTCTAAAACTCTTAACTATAACTAAACTAAACTTCAACTCTAACTAAAACTCTAAGCTATGACTCTAGGTTAAAACTCTAAGCTGAAACTCTTAACAAAAACTAAACTAAACTAGAACTCTAACTAAAACTCTAAGCTAAGATTCTAAGCTAAAACTCTAAACCCTAAAACTCTTAACTATAACTAAACTAAATTTCAACTCTAACTAAAACTCTAAGCTAAGACTCTAGGCTAAAACTCTAAGCTAAAACTCTTAACTAAAACTAAACTAAACTAGAACTCTAACTAGGACTCTAAGCTAAGACTCTAACCTAAAACTCTAAACTCTAAAACTCTTAACTATAACTAAACTAAACTTCTACTCTAACTAAAACTCTAAGCTAAGACTCTAGGCTAAAAGTCTAAGCTAAAACTCTTAACTAAAACTAAACTAAACTAGAACTCTAACTAAAACTCTAAGCTAAGACTCTAAGCTAAAATACTAAAGTCTAAAACTCTTAACTATAACTAAACTAGACTTCAACTCTAACTAAAACCCTAAGCTAAGACTCTAGGCTAAAACTCTTAACTAAAACTAAACTAAACTAGAACTCTAAGCTAAGACTCCAAGCTAAAATTCTAAACTCTAAAACTCTTAACTATAACTAAACTAAACTTCAACTCTAACTAAAACTCTAAGCTAAGATTCTAGGCTAAAACTCTTAACTAAAACTAAACTAAACTACAACTCTAACTAAAACTCTAAGCTAAAACTCTAAACTCTAAAGCTCTTAACTATAACTAAATTAAACTTCAACTCTAACTAAAACTCTAAGCTAAGACTCTAGGCTAAAACTCTAATCTAAAACTCTTAACTAAAACTAAACTAAACTAGAACTCTAAGTAAAACTCTAAGCTAAGACTCTAAGCTAAAACTCTAAAACTCTTAACTATAACTAAACTAAACTAGAACTCTAACTAAAACTCTAAGCTAAGACTTTAAGCTAAAACTCTAAGCTAAAACTCTTAACTAAAACTAAACTAAACTAGAACTCTAAGTAAAACTCTAAGCTAAGACTCTAAGCTAAAACTCTAAACTCTAAAACTCTTAGCTATAACTAAACTAAACTTCAACTCTAACTAAAACTCTAAGCTAAGACTCCAGGCTAAAACTCTAACCTAAAACTCTTAACTAAAACTAAAGTAAACTAGAACTCTAACTAATACTTTAAGCTAAGAATCTAAGCTAAAACTATCAACTCTAAAACTCTTAACTATAACTAAACTAAACTAGAACTCTAACTAAAACTCTAAGCTAAGACTTTAGGCTAAAACTCTAAGCTAAAACTCTTAGCAAAAACTAAACTAAACTAGAACTCTAACTAAAACTCTAAGCTCAGACTCTAAGCTAAAACTCTAAACTCTAAAACTCTTAACTATCACTAAATTAAACTTCAACTGTAACTAAAACTCTAAGCTGAAACTGTAGGCTAAAACTCTAAGCTAAAAATCTTAACTAAAAGTAAACTAAACTAGAACTCTAACTAAAACTCTAAGCTAAGACTCTAAGCTAAAACTCTAAACTCTTAACTATAACTAAACTAAACTTCAACTCTAACTAAAACTCTAAGCTAAGACTCTAGGCTAAATCTCTAAGCTAAAACTCTTAACTAAAACTAAACTAAACTAGAACTCTAACTAGTAGTCTAAGCTAAGACTCTAAGCTAAAACTCTAAACTCTAAAACTCTTAACTATAACTAAACTAAACTTTTACTCTAACAAAAACTCTAAGCTAAGACTCTAAGCTAAAACTCTTAATTATAACTAAACTAAACTAGAACTCTAACTAAAACTCTAAGCTAAGACTTTAGGCTAAAACTCTAAGCTAAAACTCTTAACAAAAACTAAACTAAACTAGAACTCTAACTAAAACTCTAAGCTAAGACTCTAAGATAAAACTCTAAACTCTAAAACTCTTAACTATAACTAAATTAAACTTCAACTCTAACTAAAACTCTAAGCTGAAACTGTAGGCTAAAACTCTAAGCTAAAACTCTTCACTAAAACTAAACTAAACTAGAACTCTAACTAAAACTCTAAGCTAGGATTCTAAGCTAAAACTCTAAACTCTTAAGTATAACTAAACTAAACTTCAACTCTAACTAAAACTCTAAGCTAAGACTCTAGGCTAAACCTCTATGCTAAAACTCTTAACTAAAACTAAACTAAACTAGAACTCTAACTAGAAGTCTAAGCTAAGACTCTAAGCTAAAACTCTAAACTCTAAAACTCTTAACTATAACTAAACTAAACTTCTACTCTAACTAAAACTCTAAGCTAAGACTCTAAGCTAAAAGTCTTAACTATAACTAAACTAAACTAGAACTCTAACTAAAACTCTAAGCTAAGACTTTAGGCTAAAACTCTAAGCTAAAACTCTTAACAAAAACTAAACTAAACTAGAACTCTAACTAAAACTCTAAGCTAAGACTCTAAGCTAAAACTCTAAACTCTAAAACTCTTAACTATCACTAAATTGAACTTCAACTCTAACTAAAACTCTAAGCTGAAACTGTAGGCTAAAACTCTAAGCTAAAACTCTTAACTAAAACTAAACTAAACTAGAACTCTAACTAAAACTCTAAGCTAAGACTCTAAGCTAAAACTCTAAACTCTTAAGTATAACTAAACTTAACTTCAACTCTAATTAAAACTCTAAGCTAAGACTCTAGGCTAAAACTCTATGCTAAAACTCTTAACTAAAACTAAACTAAACTAGAACTCTAACTAGGAGTCTAAGCTAAGACTCTAAGCTAAAACTCTAAACTCTAAAACTCTTAACTATAACTAAAATAAACTTCTACTCTAACTAAAACTCTAAGCTAAGACTCTAAGCTAAAACTCTGAACTAAAACTAAACTAAACTAGAACTCTAAGCTAAGACTCTAAGCTAAAACTCTAAACTCTAAAACTCTTAACTATAACTAAAGTAAACTTCAACTTTAACTAAAACTCTAAGCTAAGACTCTAAGCTAAAACTCTAAAACTCTTAATTATAACTAAACTAAACTTCAACTCTAATTAAAACTCTAAGCTATGACTCTAGGTTAAAACTCTAAGCTAAAACTCTTAACTAAAACTAAACTAAACTAGAACTCTAACTAGGACTCTAAGCTAAGACTCTAAGCTAAATTTCTAAACTCTAAAACTCTTAACTATAACTAAACTAAACTTCAACTCTAACTAAAACTCTAAGCTAAGACTCTAAGCTAAAACTCTTAACTAAAACTAAACTAAACTAGAACTCTAACTAGGACTCTAAGCTAAGACTCTAAGCTAAAATTCTAAACTCTAAAACTCTTAACTATAACTAAACTAAACTTCTACTCTAACTAAAACTCTAAGCTAAGACTCTAGGCTAAAAGTCAAAGCTAAAACTCTGAACTAAAACTAAACTAAACTAAAACTCTAGCTAAAACTCTAAGCTAAGACTCTAAGCTAAAACACTAAAGTCTAAAACTCTTAACTATAACTAAACTAGACTTCAACTCTAACTAAAACTCTAAGCTAAGACTCTAGGCTAAAACTCTTAACTAAAACTAAACTAGAACTCTAAGCTAAGACTCTAAGCTAAAACTCTAAACTCTAAAACTCTTAACTATAGCTAAACTAAACTTCAACTTTAACTAAAACTCTAAGCTAAGACTCTAGGCTAAAACTCTTAACTAAACTAAACTAAACTAGAACTCTAACTAAAACTCTAAGCTAAAACTCTAAACTCTAAAACTCTTAACTATAGCTAAACTAAACTTCAACTCTAACTAAAACTCTAAGCTAAGACTCTAGGCTAAAACTCTAAGCTAAAACTCTTAACTAAAACTAAACTAAACTAGAACTCTAACTAAAACTCTAAGCTAAAACTCTAAACTCTAAAACTCTTAACTATCACTAAACTAAACTTCAACTCTAACTAAAACTCTAAGCTAAGACTCTAGGCTAAAACTCTAAGCTAAAACTCTTAACTAAAACTAAACTAAACTAGAACTCTAACTAAAACTCTAAGCTAAGACTCTAAGCTAAAACTCTAAACTCTTAACTATAACCTAAACTAAACTTAAACTCTAACTAAAACTCTAAGCTAAGACTCTAGGCTAAAACTCTAAGCTAAAACTCTAGGCTAAAACTCTAAGCTAAAACTCTTAACTAAAACTAAACTAAACTAGAACTCTAACTAAAACTAAGCTAAAACTCTTAACAAAAACTAAACTAAAATAGAACTCTAACTAAAACTCTGAGCCAAGAATCTAAGCTAAAACTCTAAACTCTAAAACTCTTAACTATAATTAAACTAAACTTCAACTCTAACTAAATCTCTTCCTGACTTTTTCTTACGAAGGACATTAAATCTCATTCAGACTTTTTTTTTACCAAGGACATTAAATCTCGTTCAGATTTTTTACCAAGGTCATTAAATCTCGTCTCGGAGTCAATACACTTAGAAACATCCCCTGATTGACCTTGAAAGAGACACGTGATCCTGTCCCGTTAGAATCGATAATCCTGCAATTGTTGTTGAACTTATGTTGACATCCAAGAAAACAACAAATAAATTGACCAACACTCATAACCATCAAACAACCATCCAATAACCAGATGTCTACATCCAAGTTGTTGTTAAACTTATGACTACATCCAAAAAAAACAACAAGCAAATTGACCAACACACGTAACCATCAAACAACCATCCAATAACCAGATGTCTACATCCAAGTTGTTGTTAAACTTATGACTACATCCAAAAAAAACAACAAGCAAATTGACCAACACTCATAACCATCAAACAACCATCCAATAACCAGATGTCTACATCCAGCAATTGTTGCTGGACTAAGGTCTACATCCATCAACAGTGAGAAAAACAATGAAAAAAACATCCACAGTGAGAAAAACCATGAAAAAACATCCACAGTGAGAAAAACCATGAAAAAACATCCTCAGTGAGAAAAACCATGAAAAAACATCCTCAGAAATAAAAACCATAAAAACATGCATAAATTATGTCCCCCTGTATTGGATAAAGGGGTTCTATTATAGTCAGACTTAGCGAAAAAATTTTAACAAGAAAAAGCATATACTCTTTTGGAAATGCCCGGATATAGTTCCCGTTCTTTCACAGATCCATAATTAATAGAAAAGGCTGAGCTATTTACAGAAGTGAAGAGTATTCAGTATGGACCAATGAAGAATTAACCCGGAATATTGAAGGACTTGCTAGAAATATCCCTACCATCACAAAAAAAAACAATTGGAGAGTTATATCGTCCACCGGCAGGATTCGGTCTCTTCAATCTTGGAAAATATATGCTAAATATATGATCTTGCTGAGGAACTAGGGAATGAAGCTATCTTAATGGGAGACATTAATCAACATTAACAAGATACCCTTAACTACGATAAACAAAAAACCACGGTAGATACCTTGACCTATCCAATCATATAGCCTCAGTTTTAGATCTTGAAATCGTTGCCGGTCCTTTTAATAATTATTAAAATAAACTGGCACAGGCCTTGTAAACATCCCCCTTTTTTGGTCCGTATCTTTAGTTACTAGTTTGAAAATAATGTAACAAAGGTGGGATGTGTTGTGCTTTCGTAAGATACACTAATTTTTTTAATTAACTGCCTTATTCTCTTGGGCCCCTCCTTTAATTTTACATTTATTGAGAAATAAATTTTATATTCAGAGTTAAATAGGATTCTTCTTTCATTTGATAGATTGTATGGAATACATACAGGTTTTCAGAACTGTGATCCACCCTAATCCCCCCCATTATACCACACGGTACTATTGGATTAAATTGCTGCCCAATCAGACCAGGAATACAGTTAGACCCACTATATTAGGCGTCAAAAACAGGATAATGGTCAAATATTCGGCTTAATTTGAATAGGCCAGGTAAGATGTATTTCTAAGTATTCAAAAGCGGGGTTTCTCCCTTCAGAAGGATTAAGGGATTTACCCCTGTTTAGTGAACTGGTTGGAGGCTCTATGACCTCGGCTCAGGTCTTTTCCCTTCCTATAAATATTCAACAAGTTTGTTATCAGAAATTGAACCAATAAAGAGCTGAATTTACTGATTTTCCTAAGATTTCCCTGCAGTTCTGTAGGCTCTACTGCAATCGTGATCAATGAAATAGTCATTAGAAATGATCAAACAATTAGCGAAATAACGTTCTGACTAGTGATGTTTGTACAGTGGGTCAAATTCACAACCTACAAAATCTAGAAGTTATTTGTAGTTTTGTTCTGCTTCAAATTTTATGTGTCATTTTAACGCATTGTGAATGTTCTCTACGGAATTGGGGGAGTGTCATGAACGCAGCAATTATTTCACCCAAAAAGATAAGAACTAATAGTATTTTAGGAGGGGAGAGGCAAGTTTGTAACCCCCGCCCCGCCCTATTCCCGTTCATTTGTGCTTGCTTTCCTTTATAAATATGTCAATAAGTTTTTTGCTTCAGAAGGATGCCCCCTCTGCCTCATAGATTTAAAACACCAGTTCCAGCTTTCGACAATCATAAATATATTTACTGAAGACTGATTTCAGGGCAAACTATTAAGCAAGCTGATGTTGTATTACTCGGATTTCCGTTAATGCACGTGACCGATCCAATAAAACGTCAAAGAGACTTGGATGTCTATGAGAATGTTACACGTTCAAACGGACCAGCCATGACATGGAGTATGCATGCAATTGGCCATATTGAACTGAGGAACATGGAAAAAGCAGAAGAGATGTTTAATAGAAGCTATCAGCCTTATAAAATGGAGCCATTTAAGGTAAGTTAGTGCCATAAATGCAGCAGCCTGAGATCATTCAAGTTTTAAAATGTACGAAACCCGAGAAATTACAGATCAAATCTTATTTTATTTGATCTCATATCCCTCCCCTCTCCTTCCCACTGGAAAGGTCTTCCGGTCCCCTACTTCAAGATCCAGACAGATTGCGCCTTTGAATTATTGCTAGCTTCAAAGTGTGAGCAATTGGAAGCCTAATCTTTTAAGAATATGTGGAAAGTGGAACTGGAGAAACTGGAGGACAAAACAACATTTCTGCTCGCCAAGTGTTATTTTAATCATAGGTACATAAAGAAAAACTTTAGGATGGCAAGATATTCGAGGATAAATTTAGCAGGGGGAGTTTTTTTCTAGGTATTTTAATGGCGAATAAAAAATGAATGATAAGTTTTGGAAACAGTAAGAATTTCTTAGTATATTAGAACGAAAGGAAAAGTTGGGAAACTGATTAAACCAATCGATCCGATATGCAGAGTTTGAGAAGGGCAAGGATAACTTTCTGGTTAAAACTGATTAAACCAATTGATCTGATGTACTGAGTTTGAGAAGGGCAAGGATAACTTTCTAGGATCTTTGCGGGAACCAATCTCTGATCTTGCCCTCTGACGGAAACGTGTAAGCAATTACTACAATCTTTGTTTCTTTTTTTCAATTACGCTTGTATTATATTCATCTAATAAAAACTGTTTTTCAACTAATAAAAACCTTTTACAGGTGCTTCGTATAAAAATACGTGTATATTTGACCCTAAAAAAAATGTTGGCAACTTTTGAGCATAGCATTAAAAACTTCAAAGAATGAAAATAAACGTAAAAAAAATATATTCATTTAAAAAGCAATTATAATGTACAATTGTATATAGTTAAGATAGATAAGATAAGATATTTAAGATAAGATATTTATTTCAAAAAATGACTATCACAAGCCCCGAAGGGCCGAATTCGCATTTCGGGGTCATATAATAAAAAAAAAGACATAGAAATAGCACAACAACTAAAAAACTGGCTAAACAATGCGAAAAACAACAATATCAGAAAGGCAAAGCCATTCATTAGTCTAAAAAACAAAAAGTGTCAAATGTAAGAAAGTTAAAAAGGCACAAATTAAAACAAAACCAAAAAAAAATTGAGATAAAAATAGTGTTAAAAAGGTTTAAAAGAGAATATATAAAAAGGAAAGGGAACGGAAGAGCCAAACGGACACCAGCATGGGTATCACCAGTACACAAAAAAAAAAAGAAAAAACTAGTGGTTTATTTGATCAGTAATGAAGGGGACAAAGGTTTTTTCATATCTGGAGGTTAAACAACGGATGGGGGAAAAGATAGGGATGGGTTCAGAAACAGTACGTGGCAGGCGGTGATCTGGATGGGGAGTGTCTTTTGGGAAAAATGTTTTCCGTGCGAGGGTTTATTATTGCATTTTTTGCAAAACGGAGGCACAGCGTTCCTCTCCTGTGCTCAAGAGTTTCCAGCTTGCCCTTTTTTAGAAGGAGTGAATATGGTACCAAAGTTTCTTTTAAAATTATTCTTAGGGCTCTTTTTTTAATAGATTCAGTTTTATGAATCCGTGGTGCTCTGTTAGTGTTAAAAGCATGATTGATGTTTGGCTTGTCAATTAATCTGACGCCAAGGATTCCTTGGAGGTAAAATTGTGAAGATATATTCCAATCTATTACTTCAGTTGCTTTCAATGCTCAAGACTTGTAGACATTAGAGAAAACCAATCTAGAAAGTGTCTCTTATGTTAACATTTTTGTTTACAGCTAAATTCAACACTTCGGACATCAAAATGAGGCTGTATTTTCAATTTAATCAAAAACAGTTTACTATGGAATGTATTCAAGTTTTTAGTTACGTTAAAACTATCCAATAATCATGCTGTTTTGATCCTTTCAGTATTTTCTTTACCTTTATTTGTAAAAACTGCTTGCGCATTCAAACAAAGTAGGATACCCGATAAACCTGTTACTAGTTATCTACTATTAAATCTCAAGTTATACCACTAGTTCACATATTTGATTTCAGATTTGGAATGAAGCTCAAAACCAAGAAGGGGCCACAAATTTTATCACTGGTATGGGAGGATTCCTTCAATCCGTACTCTTTGGATATTTTGGAATTCGTCTAAAGATGGATCATTTGTCTCTTAACCCAGTGCTACCTTTGGAAACGACTAGCATAATTATAAAAGGTAAGATTTTGTTTCCGTAAAGTACCCTTATATCCCTCCCCACCCTACCCCTTTTCTGCATTTTATTTCTCGACTTCAAGCATTTCAAATTCTCTTTCAAACCTCTTTCGGAAAAACACAACAGTTTTGTAATTGTGAATCGTTTTTTTTTTCTCTTGAATGTTGTGAGGATCATGGTACCCTAAGGATATTTTTCCATTTTAACCGCAAATAGCTATTGACTAACTCATCCGAACTAACGTAGAATCATCAAAATCTATTAAGTCATCATCATTTGTCATTTATTAGCCATCTTTTAAGCCATATGTTGCTCTGAATATATCGGAGTTAATCACGAAGTTATTGGGAGTGATAATAGTAACAGGGTTACCAAATCTTTTTGGGCCAAAGTTTCAAAATGAGCATCAGAAGAACACTTTTGGCATTCCTCCAAAAAACTGGCAGCCTGGCTTGACTTGAACTTGAATTTAAAACCTTTAGTTCTAGCAGCCTAGCAGGTATCATACGTTCATTTTCTAGTGATCCACTTTCGTCTTTCCTCAACTTTGAATTTATTTATAAAGTTGTCATTGTATGGAAAGCCAAGAAAATTGACACGCCATTAAAACAGGAAAAACAATCTCTAATTAATAATAAAAAACAAACCAGGAAAGCTCAAGCACAGTTTTTCTAGTAAAAGATTAAAAATCAAAATTAACAATGGTCTGACTTGATGAAAAAAAGGGCAAAAAGTATCCCTTTTTTCAAAACATTGCCTTTTTGGACCCTTAGGGGACTCTTTCTTTGACAAACCTGGATAGCCCTGCAAAGAGAAGAATGAATTACAATTGTTAAATAAATACCATGGTTAGATTTAAAACATATAAATAAGCCCTTCATATTAAAACTGATTTAGCGTATTTGACTTTGTATGCGCAACTCTCTTCAGAACCTTTGGCTTCAGTCATCTATCATTCAATTTCAATTTTCGTTGGTTGCTGTGGTAGTAGGCTAACTGTTTTATTAAATTCGTAAGCTGATGATTGTGTAACTTTCGTTGTTTCGTGGCAGTCAATGGATTGTTTCAATAAGATTTAACTCTCAACTTTCAAATAAATCTTTAACTTTGGAGCAGTCAAGATTTTCACTGAATTGAATTTTATTTATATTTAATTTTATATAATTTTTTTACTATTTTTGAGCGTAGTTTGAAATAAAAAATTAAAGATGTTGGTTTATATATATATATATATATATATATATATATATATATATATATATATATATATATATATATATATATATATATATATATATATATATATATAATATATATATATATATATATATATATATATATATATATATATATATATATATATATATATATATATATATATATACATATATGGATATATATATGTGGAATATTAGTAGAGCTACGAATAATTTAAATATATGCATTATGTGTTAAGTGTTTTTCGTTCCCGAATCTGTCGAGTTTTCTCTCTGTCAGGAATTTAATATGATGTGTTAATATGGTATTAATAATAAAACCTTGAACCTTGGAATGACAACGCTCTCAAAATATGTTGAGCTGCCCAAAATTTTTCAATGATGGTGTACATGATATACTAGGTCAAGATGACCAGATGGCCGTTTAAAAAAAAATCTCTTAACAAATGGGAAACCAAAGGATCTTCACTATGGCTGTGGAATTGCTGACATTGTGCCTAACATAGGAAACGGCTTGCAACTTATTCTTCAGCTGTATCTTCGTTTGTCTTTTTTGTTGAAGTTGTTCAATTGCCGCCAGAACAACCAATCAATACACACTTGATATGGAGGAGGGCAGAACCATCCTCTTTGAATGCATTCTGATTAGTCACCTATTTTGATATCACATGGCTAAATTCACCTAATAAAAGTTAAAATGAAGACAGGGCTTTATTCTCACCTGTATTCTGATTGACTACTAGAATAGGGTATCTTGAATATGAAAATGGCTACTTTTAGGACCGATATGGATAAACCCTGAGAGCTAGGACAATAAACATAGACATGTGTATCTATCAGATAACTAATCCTTACATGGAATGTCATGTAATGAAAGAATATTATTAAGAAATTGCTCTGTTATTATTGATATTTTCTTTCTTACCTTTGAAATTTCATTTCAGGTCTTGACTACCATGGATGTGCCATCAATGCCGTTGCAAATGAAGAAAATGTTTTGCTTCGAGTAGAAGGGAATTGCAGCTTAACAATTACAGAGATGGAAGGAGAGCCGCAGTTTGTTAATCCAGGTAAGTTATAATTGTGTTTAGTTTTCGTCATGTCAAATGTGAACACGGGTCTGGAAAACAGTCCAGTCTAAAAACAAACCGTATTAAGTGGTCTTTATTGAGCTCTTGGAACATTCTGTTGATCTCCTTTATCAAAGTAGAGCAGATGTGCACTAATGTCTCGAGGTGCGAGAGATGTTTTTTTGGATTTTGGTCATTCCATATTTAATCAGACCATATTTAAGAGTGGCATAAAAGTATACTTAATTGAGTCGTCGAAGATCATTACCATTCAAGGTTCAAGGTTTTATTATTAATACCCTATTTACACAACGTATAAAATTCCCGACAGAGAGAAAACTCGATAGAGTCGGGAACCAAGAACACTTAAAACATAAATTCAAATTAATCTTACCTCGACTAATATTCCTCTATATAAATTTAAACCAAAATCTTAAATTTTTTATTTCAAACTACCCTTAAAAATAAAATACAAAACAATAGGTAACTCACCTTTCCAGACTTCTCAACCCACCAAAAAAAATAAAAATCCAAAAAATTTTACTAACTTTATTCAACTCATCAACATGGGAAAAGGGACCAACTCCTCCCCAAACACGCCATACAAAAGGAGGCGTACAGATGTATGTACAAGCACATACACACATATACCAATATACACATACATATATGTATACATACACATACATATTAACAAATTACATCTTCATTAAGCATTCCTTAATTTTATTTTTTAGTGTTGATAGGGGAAGAGATAAATTACAATTTTTACCAAACTTATTCCATACTATAACTAAACTATTTCTTAGTGAAAAACGCGATCTCTCGGATTTAAATAGTGGCATAGGAACCAGGGTTGCCACCGTCAGTAGGATTTTACTAGATCTAGTAAAAAAAAAATCTAGTAAATTTAGAGGATCTAGTAAATTTCCCAAAATCTAGTAAAAACTAGTAAAAAGTCATGATTTATAGTAAACAAAACTTTTTTTTATTTTCCATGAATTCAGGGAAAAAAATTATCGTAAACATATGACTATTTACAATTTTTGCTTGTCTGTTTTACAATTTACAATTTTGCTTGTCTGTCTCAGAGACAGACAAGCAGTCACCTATTTTCATAAACAGACACTTCACTTCCGGCGTCTTAAGGTCGACAAAATCAGCTTTCTGTGTATCAAATCTTACCAACTAAAAATTAAGCTATAATGACACTTGGATTTGTGATGATTGGGAATCTATTAGAATCAAAACAAAAGCCAACCACCCAAGGTGATTAGGTGAATGTCCTCAGTTTGAAAATTTTTATTGAGGAAAAAGGAGCATGCTGAGAGAAATTAAAAGTAAGTAGGAATGTAACATTATATATATATATATATATATATATATATATATATATATATATATATATATATATATATATTATATTCAGCTGAAAGAATTTGTTTCAGCTGAAAGAATTTCAGCTGAAACAAGTTATTTGAGTGTATCTAGAATTCTGAAGTGATGGGTAGGCACCTGCAATAGAACATGAGCTATTGAGATGGTAAAATCTGAAATTGCATAACAAAAAAAAAACAGTAGTTTTATTTCTAAATCAGTATTTTTACATTTCCTCCACATCAATAAAACATATTATATATAATTTGTCTTCAAATGTTCTCATTTTTTAAAGCAGGACAAAGATGTATCTTATCGTTGCCCACTTGTATATTTGTCTGATTCATCATCAAATGAACAGACTGTAATACTTCAGCTGCAGTCCTGACCCTTTTGGTACAGATCTCATACGGAACCCAAATTTTTAGAACCAACCTTTTTTCCTGCTTATACTGCAGATTTCATGGTCCCATCAATCACTTGATGATGTGTCACTAGTCTTGGTAGTTACATATATCCAATGAGCTAGTTAACCCATAAATCCTTGCGCAACTGATATTGGAAGCTTTTAAATTTCAAGTATAAGGTGACTTTGGTGATCTGAACGGTGATTTGCTTAGGTTGAGATCAAACAGTTCGTGGTAACGAACTGTAAGTAAGGAGCGACCCGGCTCAATAGTAACCGAAACTCTAAAAAACGGAATTTTTATACCAATAGATAGGCCTACATCAGAAGAATCAAATTTTTATGCTGGTTTCAAATATATAAGTTTCATCAAGGTTAGTCTAACCCATCAAAAGTTACGCGTCTGAAAAAATTTGCCTTATTTTCGATAAAAAGGGGGAAACAACCCCTAAGAGTCATAGAACTCTAATGAAAATCACACCATCAGATTCAGCGTATCAGAGATCCCTATTGTAGAAGTTTCAAGCTCCTATCTGCAAAAATGTGGAATTTTGCATTTTTTGCCAGAAGAAAGATCACGGATGCGTGTTTATTTGTTTGTTTTTGTTTGTTTGTTGTTTTTTTTCCCGGGGTTGATCGTATCGATCCAGTAGTCCTAGAACATCGTGAGAGGCCTCATTCGAACGGAAATTAAAAGTTCTAGTGCCCTTTTTAAGTGACCCAAAAAATTGGAGGGTAACTTGGCCCCCTCCCACGCTCATTTTTTTCTCGAAGTCACCCAATCAAAATTTTGAGATAGCCATTTTGTTCAGCATAGTTGAAAATCTTATTAATATGTCTTTGAGGATGACTTAATCCCCCACAGTTCCCTGGGGGAAGGGCTGCAAGTTATATACTTTGCCCATTATTTACAAATAGTATTGGTTATTGGGAAGCATACAGGTGTTTTCAGGAGGAATTTTTTTTCTAGTGGGAGGTCGGGGTCGGAGTAGGGGTTACGGGGGATGATCTTTCCATGGAGGATATTTCTTTGGGGGAAGGAACATTTTCATGAAGGGGGCGCCAGATTTCCCAGTATCATTTAAAAAACGATCAGAAATTAAATAAAAAAACAAGTTTTTTCAACTGAAAATAAGGAGCAACATTAAAACTTAAAACGAAAAGAAATTATTACGTATATGAGAGGGTTCGCCCCCTAGTCAATACCTCGCTCTTTATGCTAATGTTTTTTTAGTACTTTCAAAATAGCTATCTATTCTAATTAACCGGCCTTTGTGATTCAGGGGCTTGTGATTAGAACAAAATTCCAACTTTAGAGTAAAGAGCGAGGTATTGACTAGGGAGCGAACTCCCTAATATACGTAATAAAAATATACGAATATAGAAATTCGTTACGTAAGTTAATTCGTAAGTTACGTCAGAACAAAGTTTCGAGAAAGCCAATGAGCCAAAAAACGGAAAACTAATATGCGAATTTCGTTTCAAAGCTGCATTAATTCAAAAACGTTCAGAAATTAACTAAGAAAAAAGTTTTTTTTTAGCTGAAAGTAAGGAGCGACATTAAAACTTAAAACGAACAGAAATTGTTCCGTATGAGAAAGGGGCTGTCCCCTCCTCAACTCCTCGCTCTTTAAGCTAAAGTTTGACTCTGTCTCACAACTTTATTTTTTAAAACAATAAAAAACTTTAGCGTAAAGAGTGAGGCGTCGAGGAAGGGAGAGCTCCTTTCATATACGGAATAATTTCTGTTCGTTTTAAGTTTTAATGTCGCTCCTTACTTTCAGTTAAAAAAATCTTGTTTTTTTAGTTAATTGCTTAAAAGCTTGACAGAATCTTGAAGTCCTGCTAATTAAATTAAACATAATATATAAAATCCTGTATCCTGCTCTTCAAAAGAAATAAAAAATACAATTGCATAGGAAACACGAAAACACAAAACATTGGATTATGTTTTGTTTATAGTAATGGCTAATTATATAAGGCTAATCACTCTTTATTAAAAGTCATTTTTATCGATAATTTTTTTCATGAAATTTAAAAACATAATTGAGAAGTTCTGTGTTGGAGACCGTATTTTATTGACATGGTACTATTGGCATATGGAGGCCAACATTAGAGACCATATGGTATGACAAACCATTGAGTATGACAAAAATCAGTATCTTTACCACCAATTGATGCTGTTGGTACAGAGTAAATAAAAACTAAAATCTAAATAAAGGTGTCGATAAGAAAAACCTATTACTGTTGAGAAAAAATTAGTGAGAAACAGGTAAAATCAATAGGCTAAGAACTTAGGCATGGTACCAGACAGCTGAAGAAGGCGTGGATTGCTTTTGAAGGTGTAGTTGGCCTTGGGAATTAACAATTTCTTTATGTCTAAATTTTCACAACGAAAAACCTTTTTTGAGTTTCACAAATTAGTTCGGGTCATTCACTATCAAGCTTTGACGTGCCAACATTGACAAAAATGTGACATTGCTCTAAAAACTTCATAAACAACAAATACAAAATCCAGACAACCAATAAAAAATCCAAACAACCAATACAAACTTACGAAAAACGGAAAAAAAGGTGACTGCTTGTCTGTCTTTTATCTTGACTGAACCGAACAAGATCAGGATGAATAAAATTATTTATAGATAAACGAATACAAACATCAGTGCAAGAATACTGAATTGTACCAAATTGTGCCATAATTTTGTAAATTGTACCAAATTTTATGTGATTGTACTAAATTGTACCACTAGAGGTGAAATGTACCAAAATGGTAAAATTGTACCATTGTTGGCATCAGGGTTGCCACGGGGAGCACCAAAGTACTATTTTAATACTTTTAAATCAAAGGAGTACTTTTTGAATACTTACTGTGAAAGTAGTACTTTTTTATACTTTTTGTCAAAAGAAGTACTTTTTGCTAAAAGTAGTGCCTTTTTTAAAATTTAATGTTCAAGAAATCAACTTGCTCATTAGCTTGTTCTCTTGTTATGTTAACAAAGAGATGCTACATTATATTACAGGCTACAGACAGACACCTTTTGGGTTTTTGTTCAGTCACACATTAGATAAACATCTAGAAAGAAGAATTATACATAGATAGACTGAATATAGGTAAATATTATTTTGAAAAGGTTAGGTGGTAAAGATTATAAGAAGTTATTCAAAATAAAATATTATAATATAGGCACTCCATTAATAAAGTGTTAGGGGTGGGGGCTTCGGTGCCCACCCTCTTCCTTAAATCCTAGACTAAAAAGACCCTCTTAAATCAAAGATTTTAAAACCAGCATCTATATAGGATACCTCTGTTCTGTTGATGAATGTTTTACAAAATATTTTGAATATTATTTAGCCAAATACGTTTGATAAAATTATTAATGCCCTATATTCAGGAAATGTTCTTCTCGACGTTAAACCCCAACCTCCCGCCTAATGTGCAAATATACAGCCCAAACTATATGTATCCTATCTATCTCCCAAGTGTCTCAGTTGTTTCAACCCCGTACCAGTACATCCAAATTGTCCAGTGTGTACTGGCTAACAGATAAATACCAGTTAATCTAAAGCCGGTCTGAGCGTTAATTTAACTGGAGGTGACTTTGAAAACCAATAGATAACAAATTTTTGGATAAAAAGAAAAAAATTAGGAATATTCGGAAGGAAGAACGTTACAAAACAATTATTACTTCATAATATGGAAAATTTGCACTTAATACATTTGGATGCTTTTTCACTGTATTTTACCTCCAAAACTCTCTAATACGCCAATATATACCCAGAATCAATTATTTCCCATGCATTCTCTTATTTTTTTAACCTGGCTAGCCGTAAATTGAATCGACGCTGACTAAATCAGTAAATGGAAAAAAATACATGGGAAATATATAATTTGGGCTATATACCTGAATATTGGGGGGAGGGAGGAGAGGGTAGAATAGAGTACTTTTGAGGGTTCCAGTTTTCCGTCCCATTTTTCAAGAAAATGGTTAGTCTGAAAGCGGTATTATTACAACACTAAGGGTGGCTGAAATTGAACATCCAGAGATGAGACGTTCTTACATATAGTTGCATCCCATTTAAGTTACTATTTTCTGTCTTGTTAGTAGTCAGTTGAAGATAACTAACCATAGAGAAATAAAAAATTAACCTCTGACTTATATGATAATGTCAAAGAGTAACTAAGATGTGCTCCTTGAGTGGTGTTCTGCAAGGGCAATACACCGCAAATTATTTGGGATGTAGTACTTTTTAGAGACCCTGATTAGTACCAATAATTTCGTTGGAATGGCAATCCTGGTTGGCATCACTGACTGGGACATTCATTGACCAAAAAATTGGCAACCTTGGAGCGAACACTCGTTAAAGCCATCTTTTTAACAGTAAATTATACTGAACTAACTATATTCCGATTAAGTTAATCAAGGCATGGATTAGATAGATAATTTCATAGCTCTAAACTTATTGAGGTCAGACTTACGGCCACACCTCAGTATTAGAGCTCTTCAAAAATTGTATTTTACAAAATTTATAAAGGTTAATATAGAACTTTCTTCAATTTTAAATTTAAAATCTCTATATTTATTTGTTGTCTTTCAAAATCTTTTTAGCTATACAAAAAACCCTAGATAAAACATCATTTGAGCTACAGTCATTGGATATACTATATATGAAAATTTGTTAGTTCATATAATCTTTATTACAAGCGACAACATACTTTAAACCCAATAATGCTTTTAAATTAATAGTAAAAGCAATTTGTCAAAACTTTAATTATAAATTGATCCTTTTTTCACGAGACGGCCAGTTAACAAATAATAGCCGTACCAGGGGCTACTAACTTGCTAACTAGTCTCGTGCAAAAGGATCAATTTATTCTAAAGGTTTTGACAAGTTGCTTTTATTATTATAATAAAAAATATTATTGGTTTTTAAGTATGTTATCGTTTTGAGTAAAGATTTTATGAATTGAAACAATTTCATAAATGGAATACTTAATAATTGAAATTCAAAAGATGTTATATTTAGGGTTTTAGAATAGCTAATTAGATTTTGATAAGAAATAAATAAATTCGTATTGACTTATGAAATTTAATATTATTAAAGTTTAAATTTCTGATT
Organism: Artemia sinica; assembly: GCA_027921565.1. Taxonomy (NCBI): domain Eukaryota; kingdom Metazoa; phylum Arthropoda; class Branchiopoda; order Anostraca; family Artemiidae; genus Artemia; species Artemia sinica. The sequence goes on along the minus strand of CM051271.1, from coordinate 21,876,970 downwards.
TTAAAATAATCATTCAAGTGCTGTTAGAGTACTTTGTTGCTAGGATGGGCTATTTCCCGTCAATTGAGGTCAGGGTTGCCAACTTTTTTGTCAACAGGGTTGCCACCGCTGGTGATTTTCTTTTTTAATCTGGTATTTTTTGTTTAATTTGGTGGTTTTTTACAAAATTGATTGAAATCCCATGCATGATTGGTTTCGCTGTCTTACTGAGGTGAAATAATCAGTGACTTTCACATTTTATGTCTTGATTTTATTCGTTATTTCTAAAGAGTGGCGTTATTTTGGGCTTCTGTGTATCCTTTTAGCTTGGCAATCGGCTTCCCCATAGCTACAAAGTTTAATTTATAAATACATACATGCAGGGACGTCCCGAGGCTTGTTTTATTCGGGGGGTAATCTTTATAAATTTTACAGAATTGCTACCTGATTTATGCCGAAATTTCTGCAGAAATCAATAATTTTGCTAAATTTCGGCCAATTTTGCAAAATTTTACCGAATGCCAACAAATTTGGGGGGGGGGGGTGGAGCACCCCTTCCCAACCCCCTTCCCCCGCTCGGGAGGTACCTGCATACATGTGTGTCCCATGTGTGACAAAAACGGATTGAGGCTCAGAAACAAAACAAAAAAATTAGGTAAAGAAAGCATAGTCCCACATGAACATAGATTCAGCAGCCTAGGCTAGGTCTTTTTCAAGGAACTTGAAAGTCTCAAGAAACTAGGGGGCTCAGTCTCAAGAGGCTCTCGTCGACGGAACCAGGAAAATAAGATTTATCGCCGCTTGTCTGATATTTCAGCTTAGACTTGACCCATGACAATTTTCCGGAAGTGAAATAAATATCTGAGAAATTGATACCATTTGAGTCGTCTTTTTCAGAGCTAAAGTTTACCACTAAGGATACCGACTATGGCAGGTGGATTAAAAACGCTCATAAGCAAATGAAATTCGATTTGAGGACAAAGGAAGATTATTGGGGTTATTCCTTTCAATGGAAACCTAGAAAAAAGAAAAAGAAAAGATTTTGCAAAGTAAAGACAAAGAAAAGTATAATAGTAGTTAAATAAATGAAAAGGCTCTTCATGTCCAGTAACAGGATTTTAGGTAACAAATTCAGTCTTTGCCTGGAATTCCAGTTTTAGGTATAAATTATCTTCCTTCTTGAGCAGTTGACGGCCTTTGAAAAACATAATGTCTTAGCTCAGAGTGCCCAACGCGTTATTTTGGTGTAAAGCTTATCATTATTGACCACCGATTTCTGGTGATTTTTTTGGCGATTTTGTGAGATACTGGTGGTTTCTGGTAATTTTCTTGGTGAAAATCTGGTGATTTCTGGTGATTTTCTTGGTGAAAAACTGGCAATTTTTATTTGGTGGTGGTGGCAACCCTGTTTGTCAATGAATATGCCCCTTGAGCATCCGAAAGTATATTATTTTCAGCCAAATGATGTGATGTCCATATTCAGTGTATAATATGTCCATCTTGAAATCTCAGAAACTTGTTTCATTACGACTTGTAAACCTCTTTCAAAGTGGTCAATTAACATAAAATATAACGCAAAAAAAAAATTCACTTACTATATCCATAAAGAATGAACTAGTATGAAAGCACAAAACTCATAAAAACATGTTAGCAATAAAAAAAAACTACTTGTGAGAGCTTATATTCCCCCATGGAGAATTTCTCCCGTGTAAAATTCACCCAAGGAGAATTTTTCCGGCTGAGCCCCCCTCTCCCTTACGGAAAATTCCACCAAACAATACCAACTCCGCTGAAAATATCCTCGGACAATTCCCTCGGAATATCTTCACATGTAAAACTGAGTCGCCAAAGAGAAAAAAGACAACTAAAAACAATTTTGCACAGGAATTCGAACAAATTCTCCCTAGGTGAAATTTCTTTTGGAAAGTTTACTTCAGGAAACTTCCCTACCCACGGAAAATTTTCCCCGAGGAAAGAACCCCTCACAAAAACCACCCCCCCCCCTGAAAAATGTCTGTATACTTCCAATAACAAATACAATGTATAAATAATGGGTAAAATTAATAAATTTCCTCCCTTTCCCCAAGGGTTGTGGGGGTCATGTTATCCCCAGATGTATTTTTATTCGGTCGTTAAACTATTTTGGACAAAATGACTTTGGAGAAAAGAGGAGGGTGGGAGAGGGGCAAGAGGTTCCCCAATCTTTTTGGTAGCTTAAAAAGAGCACTAGAGCTTTTAATATCCGTTTGAATGAGCCCTCTCTTAATCTCCTTGGAACATTGGTTCGATACAATCACCCCTGAGGGAAAAAGTAATAAACACACATCTGTGATGTTTCTTATGGCATTCCCCATTGTTGCAGATATGAGCTTGAAACCTCTACAATAGGGCTCTCTGATATGCTGAATCTAATAATATAATAATAATATAATATATATTGAAAACCCGTCGTATACAATAAATGTACAATGACAGAGTATACAAAAATGCGAAAAGAGGAAACAAAAAGTTAATATACTAAGGAAAAAAAATAATAACAACAAAAGCAACAACTTCTTAAATAATATATAAAATAGTACGAAAAGTGGAAACAGAAAGATAACATACTCAAAGATTACAACAGAAACAACAACTTCTTCAAAAATAGCAACAAAGACAACAACTTTTGAAAGGAGAAAAAAAAAAGGGAAACAAGAGGGAAAATTAAACAAGCAAACTTGCCCACTCGTGCTTTAGAATTGCTGGTTTTGTTTTTTGCCGGCTAATAAGTGTCTCAACAGCGAGATTTGGGTCCGCTAGGTTGTAGCACCGAATCAGAAAACTATTTTTTGTCCAAGGTGGCAATTTTAGTAGGTACTTTGCAAAACGGAAAAATAAAGAGCGGATTTTAGACTTTTCACGGTTTGCCAATAAATTCCAGAAAGGGGTCACATATAATATATGTGGCAGAGCGGTAGCGTTGTAAATACTTGCCAGTAGTGGACGGTTAAATCTCAGAGTGGATTTAACGATCAAAGCATAGGAGCTGGAAATTCGCCGTTCAAGATGTGAGATCAGGAGGGAGCGGTATGCTGTAATGAGGAACCTATTGGCAGCCCCAGATATACTATTTTATCAACTGGTTTTACTGAGCAATCACCTAGTGTGATATTAGTAGGAGGGTCATTCTTCCAATTGTAAAGCAAGACTTCCGACTTTTGGGAGTTAAATCTCAGACCGACTTTCTCGTAGTTGGACTGCAGACATGAGAATATTTCTGAAAGGCGGTTAAGCGTCCGGCTGAGATTCAGCGTGTCATCAGCATAGCATACTAGGGAGATGTCAATGGAACTGAGAATGCATGATGAAGGACAGCTGTCTTGAGGTTCAATAATGTAGTTGTTGAAGAAATTGGGGGATAAAACTGCTCCCTGACGGGCACCTTTACGGACTGGTATCAAAGCTGACCGCGGGGCTGGCGGAAGGCCTTTATCGGGAGGGAGCTTGAGTCGTACGCGAAGGCGAGAATAAAGATCACGGAAAGCCCGGATGATATTTGAGTTCACTCCTTCTTTTAGCTGAGTTTAGCAACATAAGCGCATGAATCAATGAATCAAACGCTCTCTGCAGGTCTAAGCCCCCGATCGCTACACTTTCTCCTGATTTGTGTGCATCCAGGAGTGCATATGCAACGACATGGAGCGCTTCCGCAAAACCAATGCCGCGTTGGAAACCGAATTGTCTTGGTGGACTGCAACACAGTTTTTCAAACTCATCTACGAATAAAAGTTCAAATAACTTGCAGAGAGAGGTAGCAACCGTGATTGGACGGAAAGAGGAGCATTGCATGGTAACATTTCCTTTTTTAGGAACTGGCGTAAGGTCTCCAATTGAGAAAGTGGTTGGGACAATACCCTGAATGAGGATAATCTGCATCACGAGGGTTACATGACTAATGAGAGCGGGCCCACCACTTTTTAGATGGAGTGCACTGATCCCATCAATCCCAAAAGATTGTTTAGGTTTTAGGTGAGAGATGGCCTTGCATACAGCTCCCTCCGTTACAAGATAATCACTCCGAGGACAACTATCTAAGAAGTCGTCCAACTCAGCTTCGTATCTTTCGTTGAGGGCTGGGTCAGGAGGCGAAAATTCTGACTCATAATATGCGTACCATTCAGAATCAGGGATAGCAGATGTGGATAAGACTCATCGCTTTTAGAGGACAGAAAACGCCAAAGGAGAGAAGGATTAATTTTGGCCCGTGTAGATTCGATATCAATCAACTTTTTTTCTGTGAGCTTTTAGCTCCTTTGCGAATTTTCTTTTTGTGAGCAGGCGGATTGAATTGACTACCCCCGAACGGGGTCGTCCACAAGAAACCCAAAGTTGAAGCCAAAATTTAGACTTAGAATGGGTATCCACTAACTCTGGATTTTCAGACCAGCCAGGAAGGGTATGATGACGGGGTCTACTTAGAGGGACGGCAGCTTTTTCAGCACAGCGAAGGGCATGGCCAATTTCTGCGCAATAAAAGTCAACTGATAGTTGTGTTTCCTCCCTTGAAAGAGCAATTAATCCAGAGAGAAGATGGAAAGGGACACGGATCTTACTAAGGACTCTGGCGGCTTCTTCTTGAAATAAAACAGGGTTAATTTTAAGCCAATCACGGCGAGACCTAGGAGGTGTTTTCGAAGTGGTTTGCGTTTGTGTATCTGAGCTGTGGCAAGGAATCTCGGCTGAGAACTGTATTGGTAAGTGATCAGACAGCTGAAAATCAAGCACAACCTTGACAGGCGAAATCCTGAGATTTGCGGACGCAACGACGTGATCGAGATCTGATGTGGACATTGAGGTGTGTACGTGTGTAAAATTTAAATCTTTGCACTTGAGGTTAAACTGGTCTCCAAAAATACTAAGCAACAACGTAGGACGTAAAGACCTAGATAAGAGCGGTTCATTCAAGTCGCAATTGAAGTCACCAACTAATATGCATTGAAGGCTTAAGGATCTAATACGGTTAATACACTGGCCGAGTTTATCACTAGAATAAGTAAAAGCACGCTCCGAACGCTCATCATGGTAATTTGTAGGCAAATATACATTAATAAAAACACAGTCCTCAACACGAATCGCCAGAAAATTATCATTGACTTCAAATACACTAGATCTTAGAGTCGAACGAACAAAAGTGGCAATACCACCGGAGGGTCACCCTTTTCCACTTAGCTGCTTCGCTGAAACTGAATAAACCGATACTGAACTATTAAAACTAAGAATACTTTTACTGCGGCTTGTGACAAAATGTTCTTGTAAACAGACAACTTCATTTTGCTCAAAAACAACATCTAAGATCGGAATTTTATTCGCGAACGAGCCATTAATGTTCCACGATCAACATTTAACTGCAGAAGCTTCAGATGTCATTTCTTTTGTGGATTACTTTTTGAGGGACATTTTACACTGTAACACGTGTGACTGCCGATTTTGCATTCAACGCAGAATGTCGGCTGTCTGCATGGTTCATCTCGCGCAGAACGATGTTCACTTGAGGCACATCTAGAGCATAAAGGTTCAGCTGTACACTGGGAAGCAAGGTGACCGATTTTGTGACAGTTATAGCATCGTCTTGGCAAGAACTTAAACGGATCCGCAGGTAGACGCTCGTAGCCGATAATCACCGAAATACTCAGAAATTGTTGGAGCTCACTGAAAGTGTCAAAATACACTTTGAAAGAACGGGATTTTCCGCACTGTTCAGTCTTCGTACTATTCGAGATTAGATTTTTTAGTCCTTCACAGTTTATATCCTCAGGGACATTTCGAAGCACAGCTATGTGCAGGGTTCTCGAACAGTAATTTTGAGATCGGGCTTGGAAGATTTCGCTTTCTCAACGATTTTCGCTGCTGCAGCTTTCGACCTGACCACAAGCTTCCATTCGTTTGCAGATTTGCGAAGTTCACTAATGTAATTTGTATTTTCACAGAAACTGTCTATGAAAGCTTTCCGGTCATTTGGGCCATTGAGCTCCTTGAGGGATTTTTCAAAACAACAGAATAGGTAGAGTTTCTGGGCTTGGACGTTTCAGGTGCACTACGACTGCTTGTGAAAATACTGGTGGCTGGAGCGGACTGGGTAGCTAAAGAATTATCAAGCTTCCGAGAGAGTTCATTTACTTTGGCAGTAATTGTTGCATTCACCGCATCTCCGATAACCGGAATCGAGCAGGGGTTAAAGATGACAAATTTTGGCATGCTCACATTATTTTTCGCAGCTGAAACTAGAATTTTTCACATTTCAATGATACTGTCTTCATCTTTAGAGTAGGTCACAAGACGATTCGTAATATTCAACTCAGTATGAAGGATTCGCTTTGCCTTTATAACATCTTCATGTGTATAGAAAGCAACACACGCTTTTACGATACACTCCAATTTTATTCCATCTGTAATTGCTCTCGTAACACAATTCAGTAACGGATTCAAAATAATTTTTTCACTTTCAGCCATCGTAGGTCCAAGCGTAATTAAATATCAATGTAAAGTCACAAAACAATGACTTACCCGCAAGGGGAGCTTTTTTAAGCCCCTCCCACTTTCCAATAAACCCCTTCTAATTATCCAAATGAAATAATTCAATCCAAATGAAATAGTACAAATAGTTCAATCACACAGCCTGACAGACAATATAGCCAAAAACTAGTTCTTTGACTTTTTTCAAGAGATAATCCTCTCAGAAAATAAGAGGTGTTAACTGCATGAAAGCTTGACCTTGACTGATAATATGATGTTCATTAAGGTTGCTTGACTTTGGGGGGGGGGGGGTGGGGGGGGGGGGGGGGGGGGGGGGGGGGGGGGGGGGGGGGGGGGGGGGGGGGGGGGGGGGGGGTGGGGGGGGGGGGGGGGGGGGGGGGGGGGGGGGGGGGGGGGGGGGGGGGTGGGGGGGGGGGGGGGGGGGTCGCCCATTTTTTCAAAATAACACAAACTTTCCCACGCTCGTAGCTTTTGATGTGTAAGATTAATCTTAATGAATTTTAAGTATTTTGAATCAGCTTAAAATTCAAATCCTTTTAATATATCTATTGTTATCAAAATTCCAATTTTTCTTTTTGTTACTATTGGACAGAGGTCGCTTCTTACTTACAGTTCGTTAACACAAACGGTTGGTTTTCAGGCAATGTATTGTTTTAAGAAGCGTTTTTCTTTCTCCGTGGGTGTTTGAATCGTACCGATGGTTTTCATTTCATGACCATCTATATGTAGTTGGAAGAGGGAGGGGTCAAGCAAGGTATACCTTGATTTTAGTTTAATTTTTCAGTGACAAAAGAGATTAGACCATAATAAAGAGTTGCTACTTAAATACGGATTTGGAGAAAGATTTAAGCTTAAAAGGGCCCACAAATTTCTCCTCTCCCCCTAAAAAAAAACTTTCGGAACTCCAAGAACACTTATAGAAATATTTTGGAGCATAAACAACGTTTGGGGAACAAGAAAAAAGGACTACTGGGATTTAAAACGTAACGAAGCTTACTAATTAATATTTAACTGGACACAGAAAGTTTAGTTGCCTGCTATTTTAAATGGCAATTTTAAACATAAAAATGAAAAAAAACTGACAGAAACCATGACTAAAATAATTTCTTAGACCACACTGCTTTTCCATTTAAAAAAAAAAATTTAAACAAGAAAAACGGGTTTTAATTTTCTATAAAGCAGTGAAATACAAAACAATTAATTATACACAAATACTCCGAATATTTCGGCCCCACGTCCGGGAGCCTTTCTCAACGGAAAAAAAAATATAAAATAAAACAAAAAATTTTTTTTTCTTTTTAAAAAAACTTAACTACTCAAAATAAAACATAATAAACACATAAAGAGAAAGAAAAAAAACAAAAGAAAAATATAAATAAATAAGAAACAAAACTCACATATTAAATAAACACTTCCATGCACTGAATGTCAATAATGATTCAACTCGCCTCCTCACAGTATATAAATTGAAATCTATCAAAAATGAAGAATATATTTATACTTAGACCAAAACAATAAAAGGTCAACTAACCCCCCGGCCCATAACCCCTAACTAAATTTACAAGTTCATCAACCAATTTATGAATTATAAATTGAACGGATTGATTCGTTTGCAACCAAACGAATCCGTTCAATTTATAATTCATAAATTGGTTGATGCACTTGTGAAATTTAAGTTAGGGGTTATGGGCCGGGGGGTTAGTTGACCTTTTATTGTTTTGGTCTAAGTATAAAATATATTCTTCATTTTTGATAGATTTCAATTTATATACTGTGAGGAGGCGAGTTGAATCATTATTGACATTCAGTGCATGGAAGTGTTTATTTAATATGTGAGTTTTGTTTCTTATTTATTTATATTTTTCTTTTGTTTTTTTTTCTTTCTCTTTATGTGTTTAGTATGTTTTTTATTTTGATGTAAGTTAAGTTTTTTTAAAAAGAAAAAATTTTTTTTTGTTTTATTTATTTTTTTTTCCGTTGAGAAAGGCTCCCGGACGTGGGCCGAAATATTCGGAGTATTTGTGTATAATTAATTGTTTTTGTATTTCACTGCTTTCTAGAAAATTAAAACCCGTTTTTTTCTGTGTTACAATTTTTTTTTTTAACCATGACTAAAGGTCAGTGACGCCAACTTGATTGAAGTTGTAATGCGCCGTCCTCACATTTTAATCAATATAACGAAATTTTTTTTTAGTTCTCTTATAGACTAGTTAAACCATGTCCAGGAGTTGGCCGAACGGGTACAAAACAAGATAGTGGAGTAATATCAGAGGAGAGCAAATACGTTTGTGCACTGTCGTTAGGTTTGTTATTCGTGCAGCTAATAACATAAAAACTTCGAGCGTGGAGAGAATTTCTAAAAGGATTCTGACATTCAACAAAATCTTAACCAATGACGAGAAATGCCCAGAAACCTACATCATCTAGTAGTTAAACCCTTTACTCTCAAGCTGCAGATAATACAGTAACAAACGAAAGAAAAACCCCTGCCAGGCTATTTATGCTTTTTTTTTATTTATCGGCTATATTTATTAAAACACACACAAAAAATACATTTCTCACATGCCTGTTCGAAAGTAAGATAAAATAGGGGGGAGTCAGAGGGTGGTGGGGATTTCAGAAGTGGAATGTAACTTTACAAGAGGTGGGCAGGTCCCTTTTCGGAAGACTGGTGTTTATATTTTTGGGTCGGGATTGACTGAAATTTGGTTGTATGCCATGAAACATGTTTTCCTATCATCATTTGTTATTTCTGGAGTTTTGCGAC